>JAMXDD010000006.1:28183041-28449584 GCA_024733475.1 Syzygium grande | reverse complement strand
AGCCACCATTCAGACAATAACTAAAGACAGAAGTCAAATAGAAGAAACCATTTTTATTCCACAAGTTCTCACACAAATATAAGAACAATCACTCGTATACTTCCCCTAAAAATAACATAAAACTTGTAGAAAGGATCAAGCCAAAAGCACATCGAACTCACCTAGTATTAGGATTAAATGTCCAGAGACTGAGCCCTTCAAGATTATGCCCGATGATCGACGAAACCGGGGCGGCCATCTTCTTCTCTAAGCCCCTCTGATCATCACTTGCTTTCTCAACACCATCATCATCTCCAGCTATGTGAGCCAGTACATCGAGCATGGTCATTATCCCTATGTACTGCTTCCTTATGGCGCCGGTCTCCTGGTCGGCCTCCATGATCATGGACCCGCCTGCCCCGATCCAGCGGCCCGGCGGCGCCTGCCACCGGCACCGCCAGAACGCGGTTGATCACGAGGGCGCTCATGGTCTCGGCGAGCGACGCCGTGTAGGGGACGTCCACGAGCTGTCTCTTGTGCAGGATCAGATCTCTGATTGGCTCTTCTCTCAGGCGTTGCTTCGGTGAGGAGGATGAGCCGGCGGGGCTCCGTTGCATGATTTCTTGCATGTTTGTATTGGAGGTGGTGGTAGCTTCTGGTCGAGTTTGCGAGTGTGTGCGTATAAGGAGTGAAATTGAAGGTGCTAGCGAGAAGGTTGAAGAACATAGAAGCGTGCGGAGGGTTTGCATTTTTTGCACGTACGTGTCGAACAGACTCGTGCTTGATGCTTGAAAATCATGCTACTTTTGCCACGTGGAGTGTTACGGGATCATGAAGCCTAATAGATCAACACGTGGGGCACCTGGTCATAATTTTAGGGAAAGACCAAATTGATAACCGGGGGTACACGTGTAACTATCAAACTAAGCCAATGGAATATTATCCTAACCCTCGAAAGTGTTGCTGAGAGATAACATATGAAATCGGATTCAGAACATCTCGCGGGCAAAACCGTAAGAGCTAAATTTCACGACACCGCAGTTATACACCATGTTATTTCTCATTTTTGAAACTAAAAACTAGCTCTTGCTGACTAAAGATACGTATCATACATACATTCACTCTCGAAGGCGAGTGGGATAAAAAGCTTACAACAGTTGCCGTTGCAAAATTTCAGGAGCCCCCCTATTTGGGCGGGTACAGTGCAACAAGGTGGTTTTCAACAGTCCAAAAGACAACCCGAAAGGAGTTTCTACAAAGACCTAAGAAAATGTGTCTTCACGGTCGCCCTCGGCGGTGTCACCCTCTTCCATGCTGCTGAACTCCAGGAAGTGAGTGGGCCTGTGGTCCTCATGATAGTACTCTCTAGGCGTCCCCAGTTTCATTCCGAACTTCATGCTTGATGTGTGCTTCACCCCCATGAAGTTGTAGTTCCACGGGCCATTATCCGGTATCTACGTCAAAAGCAAGAAGTGAAATAGGTAAGTGATTATGTCATTACCAGATGAGGATGCAATAGAGAAGAATGATATATTGCCAATTGATCTCCAAGGTCTGATATATTCAGGTCAGTGAGCAATGCGACGAATGGGACAATTCTAACCGGATATGCAAATTATGTTCCGTGACAAGCATTTGTAACATTCTCATGGTCCTTCTTTCTTACCATGTAAAAGCCAAGGAACCTGTCACTCAGGAGCATCTGAACCTTCTCGTAGTGAGTAGGAAGATATCCAGCAGGATTGCTTCCGGTGTCTTTATTTAGACGCCCCCATTCATAACCTGAAGGGGTGAGCTTGTAAGCAGTCAATGAGCAGGAACCTGGCGTGAAACTGCATGTCAGGATAATGCACTTCTCCCCATCCCATTGCTTGTTGTTCTCCAGAACCCGAGCATGATTAGTTAGATCCTACAAAAGTAATGCAGCACCAGTGAGATCACAAGACTCCTTATATCAATTCACAAGATCAGCGACACTAAATGAGCACTTGATCATACTTGAGGTGATAACTGTGGAAGCTCATTTGGTTGTGTGTGCATCCACCCCAATGGCTCCAAGTCATTTAGGAAATCATGCTCAGGGAGTGCACTCGGAAGATTCACTTGCTGATGTGTTCCCCATTGAGGTGGCATCGCGATACAGCGAATTTCTTTCACCTGAGGATTATCGGGTGGGCTTATACCATACAAGTACCCAGCAATCTGAGTTCGCAGATCTGCTATGCAGATAAATTTCTTCAATATGTTCTTGGGCATGATATAAGTATATCCCGTCTCCTGCAACACCAAGTGGAAAGCATATATAAGTAAATAGCAAGAACTTTGACATTTTGCTACGTTACTGTCTTTATAAGTTCCTTGGAAGTCAATAGCCTCTGTACACACAGATGGAGTACAAATTGAACATTTTCCCTTAATTTTCACCAACCAATAACAGGAGGTCTCAAGGTACGTAATGCTTCCCCTTTTTAATTGCCTACCAAAAGAATCACCATTCAAATGCTAAGAAGATTAGGGCAATGAACATACCTTTATGTCCTCTGAATTAACATATATGTGGTTCACTCGAAGATAAAGATTGGTCGCCGATATTGCCCTCACACGCCAGTCAGTCTTAGACCCAAATGCAGCTTGCTCATAAGGACTTGTAGTGGTTACGATCAGTTCATCACCATGCACATTGGTGGTCCTTGTTGTGACTGCCGTAAGCTGACTGGCTTCTTTTGCCTGAATATATATTACCAAGTCAGCAAACTAGGCCAGAGACACAGACCAATATTTTAACACTTCTCCATAACAAAGACATACGGTACCTGTTTCTCAATTTCCGCAATTTGCTGCCTCTGTTGAGATGGAGGGGTAATCTCAGCACCAAGTATAATATCACGAATCTCAGACTGTGTGAGAGCTGAAGTATTCACATTGTTCTTCTTCGCATAATCTGAGAGAATCAAGTCTCTCAAGGCTACTTCAACCTGCACATGAGAAAGTATACTTGAACTGTCATTATACATTTTAAAACAGGAGGAAATAAGTTATAGCTAAATTTGCACAAAGCAAAACAAAAGTATTTTTTTTTTCTAAAAAATAATCATAGTAACAGAAGAGAATATAGGAGGTTTGTTTACTTTTACCAAGCAAATGATTGCAACATCAAATAGCAATTAAAGGCATAATATCAAGAAGAAAACTTATACATGAACTTCCTTCCAATAATGCAAGCACATGATATCCTGAACATTATGATTTCACATATACACATGCCATTATCAGAAAGAGACGAATGATTGTCCTTAACCCAAAAAAACTGTAGTCATACATAATCATTCTAACATTTAGTACAAAAAAGAGCAACATTCCGGGCAAAATTTGCAACCTACATCACAGAGCAGGTGCTATCATTCTCACAACTAGAAGAGAGTAAAAGAATCACATTACCTTCATCCACTGATCATCTGTGAGAGACGGCCAAATATGATGAGGTTCGGTGACAACTGTCTTATCAGGCTTTAGCAACATTTTAGCCTTCTCATTGTTCACATGAAGAGCACGGAGAATCAAAATGAGACGAGAGAATGCAGTGTAGGATGATATGCTCTTCAGCCAGTCATCATATATGTTAAACAGAACCATTTGAGGCTCTGTTGCCTTCAAAATCAGATCACCAAATTTTTCTATTTTCAAGCAAGCTTGGAATGGTAGTTGCAGCTCACTCCCTTTAATAACAATATTGGGGAAATCCAACAAGTGAACCTCCAAAGGATCAAGCATCCCCTTCCGGGGTGACAATAATCTGCTTTGGTTGTTCTTCAACAGGCAAAGAACGCACAAGAGCAGCTACTTCTTCTGCTGTTTTCCACTTGGCCAGCTGACCTAGACGCTTTTGCCCAGCCCAAACACTTGTATGAATGACCTGTATGATCAAAGTAGATTAAAGTCAGTAAACCAAGCTCTCACTGTCCCACATGGATAAAAAGAACTCATTGCAAATGATGTTCCCAGATGACAAACCTTCAGGAAAAGCTGGCCAGTCCTTGGATTGAATATGAAAATGGCACCATTGATGGGCTTTGTAGTCAGATTTCCCTCGAATGTCTTGTGAATTGTGACGCGATAAACATTAGTGTCATCAACGAACCATATTATTTGGTTACTGAAAATCTCTCCATAATTCTGAGATGACAAGTATGGCTCTGTAGGCTCTGAAGAATAGAGCTGCAAACCTTTCCTTATGCGCTCTCGGAGAACATACAATGCTGGATTTGACTGCACAAAGGACATACAATGATCATTTAGGACAATGAACAAATAGAATTAGACAAACAGGATCCGCACAACTTTTGCACTATGTAACAGTAAACTACCTTCATAATCTTATTCATAGCCTGTGCAAGCAGTGGTTTGGAACCAGGAAACCAATTACCAAATGCGGAATGCAAGTTATAAGCAAGATCAAGTCCAATCATAACACCAGTTGGAGATGGATATATAGACATATTATCCGTCGTATAGTCCATGAATTTGGCTCTCGTGTAACGCTCGATATCGTGAGAATCATAATCTCCCCAGCGAAGCTGTACGTCTATCCAATACTTATTGCTTGCTTTTTGGTCAAAAACATCCTTCGATTCAGCCACAAGACTGGGCTTCGACATTGGCCATCTATGAGCAGCAAAGAGGAGAATGTCAGCACAAGAACTATTCATTTTGTAACTCTTCCTTGGGTGGATAGTTTCCTTCTGGACAGTTTCAATTTCTAATGCATCCAACTCCTGGTCGAGAACTTGGCAAAGATCCATAACAACACTCTCATGGATTTTTTGCCACAAATGAGCACGGAATATCTGGATTAGAGATATCTTCAAAGTAGGAATCTTCCCGTGCATAAATATCCCAGTGAGATCCAATTGCACTTGGAAACCCACATAAACATTTGCTCTATTAATTGTAGGCGACCACCACAAGGTAAACCTACGATTTGGAATCTGGTTCAGACCAGATCTCTGTGCATTTGTCAACTTTTTGTACTTCATCGACTCTTCAAAACCGGATGCCTTTTCCCAAAAGAGACCTTCCCATGTTGGAAAACTGGAATTTCAAGGATAAAAGAGTTAGTCAGTAAGGATTTCGACACCAATAAATCAATTAATCAGAAAGTAGATGGAAATAACATATGCAAGCCCCAATTTCGGTCGTAGGCAACAAAATTTTCCATTGGACTACAATGCTCCTCAAGAAATTATAAAGATAGGAGCTAATGGAACAGTAATCTCCAAACTTACTATGTTCCTTTGAATAAGGTGTGCTCCAGGATCCCTTCAACACCTCCAAGAGCTTGGATAACATCAGTCCGATAGTTATTCAAGTTCCAAAGTTTACCATCGTGCCTTTGGTGTGTCCACCAAAAAGGGTTTTGTTTCAGGACCTGGTACTGCTTGAAATCAGTCCGTACCCTCCATCCTTTGTCATACGCAAGCGTATGCCTATCCTTCTGAAACAGTGTATTTATACGAGGTATCCCCCTGTCCCATGAATCCTAAGAGAAAAGGCAGGAAATTTGTATAAGCATAACAATAAAAAATATGAATCAGAACTTCAATTTACCACCTACTAAATTTAAAGACTATAAACAAAAAAGATAAACACATAGAGAGCCGCAAATTCTAATGCTCACCTCCAAATCCTCCAAAGTTAAACGCCTGTTTTGTGCCTGTGCTTCTTGCCTCTTCAAGGCATATTCAGCCCATACTCGCTGTGAATCAATGAACTCACTTTCCCATGGCTGTGAAAAATTTAGTGCAGCCACAAGAATTAAAAAATGCATAACATATGACCTCATCCAACTGAAAGTAATTACAGAGGGCATAAATCATGCTATACCTGTATGTAGCGATAAAGATTCGGTATCAATTGATCCTCCTCATGACTCATTCCACTCCTAAAATGGGTTACACCAACATCCGTTTGCTTGCTGTATCGCAGATCGCTTTGTGGAATCAATATATGACCCATTGACAGCATACCAAGACCTCCAATTTCCTTCGGAGTGTAAAAAATGACAGGAGGAAACCTGAATGAAAGTGGAGAATTAAAAGTTAAATTGGCAAAGTGCAATTTCCCTAACTGGTCAGATGATAAGACAATTACCTGCTAGGCATTTTAGAATTCAATCCAATCTTGATACGCGTTTGGATTTTGTTCTCACATTTGACCAGCAAATCCAAAAGCTCTTGTGTATGCACAGTAGCTTCACGGAAGTATGTCATGAGTCCTGCAGGATACATAAAGTTCACAAAGTAGAACATATTAACAATCCCATTAACAATAATTGATTACTGAAAATGAAGAAAGGGTATCAAACAACGAAAAGTACCTATGAGGGCAGTATTCCATTTGTTGACAATCTTGGTGAATGTCGTTGACCCAGAGGACATCAGAATTTGCCTCACACGATTCTCGAAAACTTTCATGTGTTCATCATCAACCCGCAAAAATGCAACTGCTGTCCGTTCTTTGGTCTGCTCATTTTGCAAATTCCAAACACCATCCCTGGTATTGCTAAACGCTTCCTGCGTCATTCTTATCTTTGGCAGTATGCGGACTTCAAACCCACACCTAAGGATCACAAGAAATGCATCGCATGATTTGTTAGTTGGAAGCAAGTAGGAAACAACTCTAATTTAATCTGAAGACAAATGCAGTCTAGGCAAATTTTAGAAATACATACATGCTGAATAGCAAGTTGGGATTGTCCTTGCTGTAAACAGAAACAAAACTGTTCTCCCACTCCAAGGTTGTAATACTTCTAGGAAGACGATTCTTCATGTCCCAGAAAACACTTCTCCCAAGATTAACTGAAAAAAAAAAAAGCCAAAGACAGTATTAGTAATTCTGACATCTACACAGAATACAAATTTTTTTTGGTCGAAAGAATACAAACAGTTGGATAGTTGTAAATTGTAGATGAATTCATTACCATCATGTTTCATAAGCCTCATCCTTGCATCTCTGGGCCAGCATTTCTTGTTATTGTATCCAACCATGTTTTCGTTATTGGGGTCAGGATGTTCAGTAAGGTACCGCTGGATAAGGTCACGGGCTTCCTCATGAGTGAATCTAAACAGGATATGAACTTTGTCTATGTAGCGAGAATACAACCGAATGGGATGTCTGGTCTCAACTTTTGTGTCCCAATAAGTAATGAACTCATTTGGCATCTGCGGTGGACCAGCAATCTCACTAGCCCGAGTCAATCCCAGAAGCAGTAGATCCAACACGAGTCCATAATACTGGACAACAAAGGAAGCAAACTGAAGTCCCCTTATAAGACCATAAGAGTTTGTATGGCTCATATCCTTGTAAGAAAGGACAACGTTGTTTTTCGCAGTCACATAATCAGCAATGTTGTGATCGAGAACTAAGCGAAGAAGCCTGCAACATTGCACAAAGACCACGTTAGTTAAAGCACGGAGAATCCAAATGACATCACAGACAAAAGACTGCAGAAGATTACCTATTTAGCATAGTCAAGTCTATCTTTTCAAAGAACTTCTCGAACTTGGTTTGAAGCATGACTACACACTGCCCCTCGCTTGTATCCCAAACGCTCTGTAAGTTATTAATACCCTGACACCACTTATAAACTAAGAGCGGAGGTGGTTCTGAATCTGCAGGCTTAATCCAATTAGGAAACAGATGACGTTTATCACCTTCATACCATAGATACTGGTCAAGATATGCATCAGTGATCTTCTCAAGAGGCTCAATCTCATACACAGGAATCAAATAGCTATACAGGTCCATAAACTCAATGCCCACCTGCAAAAGAAAGATACTGTCAAATCCAAGCAAAATAGCGAATAATATGATCAAACCGGCCTATGATGTCATCAAAAACTTACTTCTTTAAAGGCACGCTGTGTAAGCAAGTGACGCTTTATTCGTGACAAAGCTTCATGAGGATTATCATATGCTTGTTCAATGAGACCCAACTCCTCTCTCTGCAACTGATTCAATCTCACGGCAACACTGTAAGATTCCTTTAACCTCTCTAGAGCCAAAATAAGCAGCTTCGTATCATGCTTGTATGACAACGGAGGGAAAGGAATGGGAGAGAACTTTCTTGATTCCAACCAGTGAACAGTCGTGGTGTAAATTGCCACAGCTTCTTCTGGTGTGACATATGGCCCATCTTTCAGATAATTATGTTGTCGTTCCTGCAGTAGCAAAAATAGATCGCGTGATTGATTCGTAAGAGGACAAGTGCAAACACAAACAATGGAAGTTAAACCAAGTAACCATCAACACAAACTACAATGCAAAACCATACCTGCTCAGCCTTCAACCATAGGCGAGTTAATCTTCCAAGATTTTTCCGACACACAGTCTTATCAACTGTTGCACCTCTTCTTATACGTTCACGATTATAATGCGCAACATTTGTCCACCAATCAGCTTTCGATTTAACATAACGAAGAATCATGTTCTCAATGGGAACTGGAAGACCAGGAACCTGTGGATGATCAAGATGAGGCATGGAAAGCATAAGATAAAGCAAGGCATGACAAGTTATGCCGAAAAAAAAAACAGAGAATAGCACACTGCTTCATTTCAATATAATTTCAATTTAAAGAAAGAAAAGTAACAGTTTCCCACACAGTACCTTCCAAGGAATATTGGCTTTCCAACAGCGCCATGCTTCACTAAGATGCTGCAAAATGGTCCTCGCCTTATTCTGCTTAATGCCCTCTGCAATAAAACAAATCAAGATTCACATGTTAGACACACTGAAAGATAATCCAGCTATGAAACAACAAATCAAACAGAGTGGACACAGATATGTAACCAAATAATTGGTGAATGATCATGTTATTACCTGGCATGGCATCAAGAACGTCATGCATAACAGCAGCTCGAAGCTCTAGATCAAAATGACTTTCCACCCGTTGCTTTGTTACAGTCTTAGCAACCCCTTTTGAATGGCGTCCTTCAAACTGACGCGCCAATAAGTTCCCTAACCACCTTTCAAGCAAAGGTACTATACCACGCAGAAAGAACAGCCACACCCTCCACATTGGTGCCCAGAAACCACATCCAGGTCCCTTCCCCACGGGCCCCGTATTGAAGCGATAGTAAATTAAGTGCTTCAGGTCTTTACA
The DNA here is from genome assembly GCA_024733475.1 of Syzygium grande. Classification (NCBI taxonomy): domain Eukaryota; kingdom Viridiplantae; phylum Streptophyta; class Magnoliopsida; order Myrtales; family Myrtaceae; genus Syzygium; species Syzygium grande. The sequence goes on along the minus strand of JAMXDD010000006.1, from coordinate 28,440,447 downwards.
CATCCTAATCTGCCTCATCAGTCGATACTTATATCTATACATGCCAGTCAACTGTCCAACGTGTGAAAATGTATACTGCAAGCCATCAGCCAATTGGAATGCATCCACGTTCCCGAGTCTGAACTGGACATTGGCATCAACCACAAGCTTTGTAAGACGCAGAATCTCACGACAGAGATGAAATGCATTACCGAATCGTGATTTCTTCCTTTCTTTTGTCGTGAGAGTCTTCACTGGCTTCAGATTGAAATTGTAGTCAAGGTGAAGATAGTTCAAATTCTTCCTGTGTATCAACAGATTCAACATGTTGTAGCCCTGTTTACATACTTGCAGGCCCGCCTCCGCCCAATCCAGCTCAGTAGTCTGGAAAAACTTGGTTGCCTGAAGAGACCGGAACAAATGCTTCTTCTTCTGAGCCTTAGGAGGTCGATGATGTAGCTCATTCAAGACGAAACATTTCAACAGTTTTTGATAGCTAACTCGAACTTTTACAGGATACGTTGGAGGACTGTGCATGAGAAAAATAAAAATCACACAGATTTAGATTCCTATGCTAGATGTAAGGAAATCAAAGATCAAAAGAATTCTCCAAAACAATGAAGACATTACCAGTGCTCCTTGTACCACTCTGACACAAGAGGTATATCTTCAGCCCGCCGCATGCGCCCGGATCTTGTGTTGAAAGGGCGTGGGGCAAATAACAACGAGATTCCTGCAGCTGTGGTGTCGGTATAAAGCTGGGTTTCATTCAGCAGAGGTTCAACGCCTTCGGGCAAGGAGAAATCATCCTCATCCTCATCATCATATGCCTTTTTCTCGCGCCGCTCCTTGTTTATGCTAGTAATAGGATGAATCAAAGGATCATAATAGAAGGCTGGTAAATCGGGATCCTCAGTCTTTATATACATGACCATGGGAGTATGGTATATACAAAGCTTTACTTTCCGAGGCCTATTGTTGTAAAGATGTGGAAATGCAATCCTGTATTCTGTCCTAAGAGGAGATCGAATAATGAGTTTGTTAATGTCATTGAACTCATTCCAATCCTCATCTCCCTTTTCCATATCCCGGTACAGTGGCTCAAACTTAGGACCTCCTGCAAGATGAAGACTGTCAAAACTTAAACTATAACTTAAATATTAACATGTAACGTATCATGTCCTAACTCAAGGGAGTATTGCATTGCATAGCAGAAAATAAAGCATCGAAGAGCAAAAAGTGGCTACAACTTGAGACATTGAACGAACATTTATTCAGGCATGGCTGATATTCTCGCTACTTCTATTAGTCGTCAAATTTCATATTAGAGATCAAAGCCATAGTGAAAGAAACCTTGAAAAAAAAAAAAAGCAGTCAAATTCCGATTGCCAAGCTTCAAACACACAATGAGCTATGCAAGAGTCGGTTTCATACACAGCAAGAAAGCAACTTAATCTCTCCCACAATGAAAATGGACCTCACCAGAGACATCCTCAATTAGCCCCATAGAGCATCTCTTATTGATAATATTTATCTAAATACGTATCATGGCATCTTTGCATGAACTTTGACCACAACAATCCAAGTATGAAACTTAAGCAACTACAAGTTCAAACACCTCGTTTCAACTCTATGCTACCTCCAACTTCCAAAAGGTACCACCAATAGTGTTGAATCTTAAAGAAACAGAGACGTAGGATCCACAATTAATTTCTACCTAACTGTCCATAGCACTAAAAGAGAACACTGTTCCGCAGAGAAATAAAAAGTTGAAAAGACAGAAATCCTCAAGCTCAGCGCAAGAAGCATACCTGGTATGCACATGTTCAGTGCTTTAGCAGTGAAAAAGGATTCCATATCAAACAGATAAAAGTAGTTGCGGTCAATCAAATCAGAAAGAAGCTGCCCTGCCAGCCGATGGAGGGTGGCCATAATTGGTAGAGAAAGATGCCACTTCCGGTAACTCGGACCATTTATAAGCTTTGTTTTCACAAGAGGTTTATGGTCATAAAACCAAGTACATACAGCCGAATCTTCTTCTTCATCTAACTCCAACTGAATCGGCTCCAGAGGATCGACATCCAACAGATTATCAGCATAATCCAAAGGAGGTTCCTCATCATCAAAAGGTGGAAACCGCATTCTCTTGAAATGCCTTCTATCCCTTTTCTCCCTTCGCATCATGATCCACATTGTACCCCACTGAGAAATTAGTCCAAAATATGTGTAAGAAAATTATATGCCCCAGAGATCTTAAACAATAAGAAGTAAACACTTAAACCAAAAAAAGAGAAAGTGGTCATGTTCCCTCAAATGTAAAGTGTCACCAGGAAAAAGTACCGTATACAAGATACAAGATAAACAAACAGTTGAAAACTCTACAAATTAATACAAAAAGAAGAACCTGGAAAATAATAGAAGAAGGTAATAAAATGAAAACATACCTGAGCTAGATAGATGGGCTCAACAACCCAAGGTATTTCATTGACAAATGTTATTGCCCCGGTAATATGGTATAAAACCTTCACGTCGCGAACCTGCAGCGACACGAACAGTGAAATTTAAATCAACCTAGGAACCGTAAAGACTCAAACTTCGATGAACTATTATTTGGCAGTGAGGAAAAATAACTACCTGCTCCCATGGCATGGGCATGTTCTCTAGGAGCTTATAAACTGCATGAGGAACGAACTTCAGAGCCCCAAGGTATACACGTTTATCATGGCGATATTTTTTAGAGGACATGTCCCCATGGTCCCTGCCACAATTGCAGAAAGCTTCTTAGCAATATATTTTTCAGTAAGATTACCGGGGGAAACAAAAGCTAGAGCCCAATTTTAAGCCAATATCTTGATTCGACATGAGAAGAGCTTCCAAAAGATATTCTTAAATGTAGCGTGACTCTAACCAGAACACGCACCGTGCCAATGGCTTTATCACTAAAAGATAAAACCAGCAAGTGAAAACCTAACGTTTAAAACCCAGATAGTAGTACTATGAAGCCTTTCCATAGTATGGTCTTCCAGTGAAAGCCCCAAATAGACCCAGAATATCAAACTCGAGGGCCGTCTTAGAAATGACACAATTCACAAGCAAGCTTCGGGAAATACGATTATCCATATTACAAATAATGAGATCAAAGCGGCAGAGAGGGACAGAGAGGCGAGCCATTGCCCTAACCCCTATGCAAACGTACAAAAAAATACAACCCCTGCAACTCAGAAAACATCAAGAAACCCCCAAAAACTACATACCCAACCAAAGAAACAACCTATTTAAGCACCAACAACACCAGAGTATTACCAACTTTCGAAAGAAAATCGTCAATGGAACACATGGCTTATAACAACAAAAAGCAATTATCCGAGCAAAAAACTCCGGAAGAGAACTCACCGAATGATCTTCCGGACGTGCTCGGGAGGCATGTCCTCCTTCTGCGTCTCCACGAACCCGAACTTCCTCTTGTCCCCGTACCGCTTCGAGTTGAGCTGCATCCATTTCCGGGCCTTCTCCTCGAGCCTGGCCTCGGCCTCGGCGGGCGAGGGCAGGACGGTGTACGAGGGCTGCGGCGCGGGCGGCGGCGGGATCGCGGACGGGCCGCTGGTCCCCGGCGGCGCAATCTGGCCGTTGCCGGCGCCGTTCCACATGGCTCCAAAACCCTAGAAGAAGAAAAACCACCCCCAACCCCCACCGCCGGGCAGTTCGGTCGAGCCCCGCGGCTCTCGGCACACGGAGCTATATGCGAGCGGGGCGAAGAGGGAGAAGATCGAGAGGGGAATGAACGGCGGCGGCTCGAGAGAGCTCGAGGCCAATACTCTCTGCACTCTTGTGCTCTGGAGACTGTTCTAGCGTTGCGTCGCGTCGCGCGCTCTCTCTCTCTCTCTCTACAGAGAAAATGAGAGAAGTGGGGATCTGCGAAATCTTCGGTGCAAGGGGGAGCCCGAGTTGCTTGTACCGGGTCCGACTCCGAAAGACGGAGGCGGTGCCGGTGTGGACCGCCCTAGGATCCAAACGGGTCGTGGGCCGGATCTTCTATTCTGGGGTTTTGCTTGGCGACGGCCCATTTTTTGACGGCCCATCAACTCCGCTTAATTACTAATTGCTCCTAGTTAAATGGGGGATCACGTAGTTCTTACCAAGCACGGCCAAGAATTGTCGGCCAAATTAAGGGGGTGTTTGGTTTGGCTTTATGAAGGAGCTTTGAGCCTCCAAAGCCTTTTGGGAGAATTATTTTGTGTTTGGCAAATTATTTTGGGAGCTCTTTAGCCAAATGTTGGCCTTCTCAAGGTTGAAAGCTCAGGGTGCCTTGAGCTTTCAGCATTCTCGGAATATTAGTACCCCATTTAATGAAAATATGTTAGTTGCCTTTTTTGCCCTCAAAATTTGTTAAAAAACCCACTTTTGCCCATTTAAAAAAGAGAAGCCCTCTAGTTTTCACGCTCAATCACGCTCTCCTCACCTTGCTCACCTTGCTCATCGATCTCCCTCACTCGACTCGTGGCACTCGCTCGCCGACCTCGCCTCACTCTCCGGCCTCGCGTCACCTCCTCTCTGGCCTCGCGTCGCCTAGCTCGTCAGCTTGGCGTCGCCTCCTCGCTACCTCCTTCGACCTCCCTTCGCTCGGCTTTTTTCGAGACAGTTCTTCCTTTTTGCTTCTCAGCTGCGTGCGAGCCAGCGAGGTTGCTCGGAATCGCGAATCACTACCTTCTTTCCAAGTAAATTGAAGCGAAAGATCGTTCCTTTACTCGGGGAATACCGCGGCGAAGCTGATCGGCGCGTCGTTTCCTCGCTTGTTCTGGCGGATTTGGTGTTGTTCCGCGGTTGTTGAGGCTTTATTTGGCTTTGCTTCTTGGTGGTGGTAGTGAAGTGGGGGTGGGTCGTTTGCCTTCGGGTTTGTCGTGGGTCGGTTCGTTGCTTCGTTTGGCGAAGTGGGTGTGCATGGTCGGGGGTCGATGTGATGAGGTTGAGTCCGTTTCTTGGTCGCCCTTTTGGTGTGTGTTTTGAGGTTTTTAGGCTGCTTGACCTTTGTTTGGTGCTGATGTGTGAGTTGAAATGTTGTCTTTGTCTTTGCGGTTTCTTTGGCTTGTGTGGGCATTTGGGTGGGCGATGATTGTTTAGCTCCTGGTTTTGTTTGTGGATGGCTAGAACTCACCTTAGGCTTGCCATGGATAGATGCTAAGAGGTGCTTTCTGATGTATATATGGAGGATGATGAGTTGATTGTGTGATTGGAGGTTCGGAGTGAGCTGATTGACTGATGATTGTGTGCTCTGTCAATTTCGTTGCTCTCTGAACACAGATTCTATTAGCGCTGAAACGAGATCTTAGATGTTGAAATCATGCTTCGAGTCCTTCTAGACATTTGATCTATACTTCCTAAGCTTCGATTCAACATATTATGCGTCCAAAACGAAGTTCGTTTACTACCTCAAAATCCCTTCGAAATCTTAGCTCTTTATTCTGCAATATGTTTATGCAATATGTTTAAATCAGTTGTTGAATGTCTGATTGTTTTGCTGATTTTATGCCGATTTTTGTGAATTGATTTTTGTGATCTTTCCTTCATGAAAATTGTTCATTAGGATCTCAATCATGACATATTTTTAGGAGTTCATGAAAATTGATGGTCAGTGCGGCATACTATAGACTCTGCACCATATCAGTATATTCTCGCTGGTCCCCGTCGGCGCAATCTGGCCGTTGCCGGCGCCACATGGCTCCAAAACCCTAAAAGAAGAAAAAAAAACCCCCCCAACCCCCATCGCCGGGCAGTTTGATCGAGCCCCGCGGCTATCGACACATGGAGCTATATGCGAGCAGGGCGAAGAGGGAGAAGATCGAGAGGGAATGAACGGCGGCCGAGAGAGCTCGAGGCCAATACTCTCTCTGCACTCTTGTGCTCGAGATCGCTCTAGCGTCGCATCGCGTCACGCGCTCTCTCTCTCTCTCTCTCTCTCTCTCTCAGAGAAAATGAGAGAAGTGGGGATCTGCGAAATCTTTGGGGCAAGGGAGTTGCTCGTATCGGGTCCGACTCCTAAAGACGGAGGCGGTTGCCGGTGTGGACCGCCCTAGGATCCAAACTGGTCGTGGGCCGGATCTTCTATTCCGGCGTTTTGCTTGGCGACGGCCCATTTTTTGACGGCCCATCAACTCCGCTTCATTACTAATTGCTCCTAGTTAAATGGGGGATCACGTAGTTCTTACCAAGCACGGCCAAGAATTGTCGGCCAAATTTAATGCAATTGGGTGTTGGAGAGGCTAAAGTCGCTTAACGGTTTTGAGTCGTCACAACCACTTTTTCCATATTGAACAGGGAAAAGCTTTACTCCTTTTCATCAAATTGCCCCACTTTCGCCGAGCAAGTCGTCGCGCTTTTCAATATATTTAATTAGGCCGTTGAACTTTGCCTTCATTTTCCAATCAATTCGAGCTAAGGTGGCCGCTAGGCCGTGCCAAAGAATACCATGGGAAAATATAAATTTGCCTCCACGAACAAGACAACAGTAGAAAATGACATGAACTTTTGCTTACTTTGGCAAGTCACCTTTGAGAATTTTGCCTATGCACGACAAGCCACCGTTGAAAAACCCAATTTCGCATCATACTCTAACATGATTAGACAGCTATGTCAACTTTGGTGGCCGGGCCCTAGTCAATCGAGGCCGAGGCCAAGGTTGGGCCTAAACCCTTGGTGCCCGTGCCTAATTCCCCAATGCTCAAGCCCCGACCTATAAAGGCCATGTTTGGGTCCCCGATGCTCAATCTCTAATCCGCAAAGGCTATGCTTGGGTCATCGGCGCTCAGGCTCGAGTTATTGATTAATGAAATGTTTGTTCTTATAAAATATTTAAAAGGAAAGTTATATTTTTTATTCGAATTTTTTTCTCCTTTTCTTTTCTCTTTCTCTCTTAGAGCCAATGGGCAACCACAAGAGATGAGCTCGAGCAAATATTAACCCAACGGAGGATCCGAATGAGACCTCGCTACACGAAGAATTACGTTTCCATGCATACCCTCGTTAGTAAACTCTAAAAACCAAAATGAGTAAAATAATTTCCAATTTGGAAAACCAAACGAGAGTTCGTTTTAATTCTTTGGAAAGTTCAAACATTTTCTGATATTTAACCGAAAAACCATAAATGCTAGAAATAGTCCTCGTCGGTCAAGACCGACAACCCAGCCCACCACACCAGGCCGATCGAGCCGTTAGGCTCCACTGGACCTCGAATCGCGACCGGACCGTCCGGGTCAATCCCCAGACCAAACCAGACAGACAGAACCGCTCCACCGCCATCCTCGGCCCGCCACGTGTCGTGCCCCCGCTGCGAGTACCGCCCCTCCGGCTGGGACTGCGCCCGGGAAGAAGACAAGTCAAATGCAACGGTCGGCCCGCTTTCCAAGCCGCGCCCCGCATTTCGCTCCTTCCCCTTTAGCAAAAGAGCAAAAGCGTCGCCCGATTCTCTGCTCATTCTCTTCCCTTTAAAGAACAATCGGATTCTTCGAATCTAGCCCTGATCTCAGACACCCAGTTCCGAACGGAAGATCTGCGGTCTGCCCTTTTCCCGGGTTTCTTCTCTGTTCACGGAAGCGCATCGCTCGTGGGAGGCGTTGCTTGTTATGCGGAGAGGCGTCGACTCGAGGCTGGTAGTTCCAGGCTATCACGGGTCCTGGACGTCGGCGAGGAGTTTGATAGCGACTTGGCGAAGGAGGAGAAGGAGGAAGGGAAGTGGTGGCCCGGGTGGGGTGCATGCGCGGCTTTTCGTATTACAGGTTGCCTCGGCACTTGCTCAAGCTCTCCATTCTCAAGCTCGATGGCTCCATCTTCGGTGAGCCCCCTCTTATTCGTGCCTTGCTTTAAAGACGGTAAAGCGACATGATTCGCCGGCAGCTTCCCAATGTTTCGTGGTTCATGAAATTTCAGTCTCCGGGGTCGAAAAAGGTTCACTTTTTCTTGCATTTTGGTTGACGAGTCTTTTCTTTTTTTTTGTGCTTTGGAACCGGCATGGGGCCCTGAACAGGAATTCCTTACTGGGATTGATCGAGCCGTTGTTTAGTCAGACAAAGCACGCGATTGGTCTAGAATATTTTATTGCTTCTGCATCGGTGGATGTTGTGTTTGTCGGCTGTTGTGCGTTGAGATTTGTCGGCATCCGATTTCGATCCTGAATCATGCATTGCAAGTCTGTAATCCTTTGGACAGTGTTCCATTTACAATTGGCTTTTCTTCCGCTTCATTTAAACTAGATTTCGATTGTGCAGATGTTCATGTCGAGAGAAATGCCACGGTTGCAGCACTCAAACAGGGTGATAGAAGATGTTTTCAGTTCATCCCCTAAGGATGGCCAAGGCAAGATTTCATGGTATCATAACACGCACCCTTGTTCTTTAAGTGAGTTCGACATTGTAACATTCCAAAGGATGTGCGATGATTCTATTTATTCCGCGAAATTGATGATTATTCAATTGTCTATCCCGTGTTTCGTCAAGTCACATGTGTGGGGGCACTTTTGCTTGTCTTTCGATGGTGAGAAACTACTCAATGACAGGGCGTACTTGAGAAGTTTCAGAATTAACGACGGTGATCAGGTCAGAGAAAATTTTTCGATGAAATCCTACCGGTTTGTTGTTAGTGAATTCTTTGTGAGAACATCAAGTTTCCTGAAATTTTCTTTCCAATGTAATTGCAGCTGTGTTTTATTCGTCACCTGTCCGCTAATTATTCACCGATGAAAAGACAGCCTAAGAACCAAAATGTCAGTTGCAGGCAGCACCAAATGTAAGAGCTTCTCCTTCTGTTTCTCTAATGTCGAGCAGCACAAATGGGAACGCACACATTAGAGTTATTTTGCGTCTACTAAAAGGCTCATGCAGTGTCATCACCACAACAAGCTGTCAATAACTTAAAATAGAGATAGTCGAATGAAATCATGATTCATGACTATTCAGTTAAGCCATCCTCTGTTATAGAAATCGAGAGCAATAGTAGAGATAAAATCATAACTATTCATCTTAGCCATCGTGGAGTCAGATGTCTGTGGTTCACTCTCCTAGTTAATCACAGAATGTCAGACAAGCTACTTTAAATTTGTAATGGAGAAAGGACGAACAGTTTCGATATCTGCCGAGTCTGATGATGAATGTAGGAGGCAGAAAATGAGAGATATTTTTACCTAAAATGCCAAGTATGTGTCAATAATTTGCAGGAAAAAATGAAGTGCCCCCAGGTATCACGGCATGAACTGTTGAATTAGAAGAACACAGTGAATGAAATAAACAATACACGTCGCTCTGGCGAAACTGATGTTTGGCCAGCACTTACTGAACGATCGAGAGCGTGTTGCTCTATTCAGTATTTGACAAAAAGAACTGAAATGAGTGAGTTTGTGGGCTAAATTTACTTATGGTTAGGTCCAGTCATAGGGTCAACTGCCCGAAGACAGAAAAAGGCAAGAAGCCAAGACAACTGTTACATTAGACAAGCTGAGCATTCCCAGTGAAAAAACAGAAGGTTAACAGGAAAGTCCAGCGATCGTTTCATCTAGTCTGCCTAGATTGCCAAACGAAGACTGAAGAGAGAAAACATTACCTCACACAATAGGAGCCTTGACTTAGTGCAGTCCCCGTTAGTTGGGTAGATATGACTTCTTTTGCCTGTTTTCACTTGGCATCGTCTTTTCTTTTGATGAAGCAAACGTATTTTGCAGTATTTGAAGAGAAAGGGAACTAAGAGATTTATCTTTGCTCTGCTATGAAAGGTTGCCTCCATATTCAAATGATTGTAAAGTGGCATCAGCAGAGAACAGTGCAGATGATGCGGATGATTGGGATTACTTCAAGTACAACAATTGCGAAGACCACGAGATCCCAATGCCAGAATTCAGGTTGGCCCACTTCCTCGGAGGATGGCTTTCATACTCCAGATTATGGGGGGTCAAAAAGAAGGGCTCGGAAGCACCTAGGCGCGCTTCCAGATTCGCCATGCATTGTCTAGGAGGTGGACCTGGGATGATACGATTGTGAGTCTAGTCATCTGTAGTGATAGACAGGAGATAGAAGAGTTACCTAACCTGTGAGAGAGCCTGCAGTGTGTTGTTGAGCGCACATTTTTGCTTCAACTGTAGGGTTCATCAACAAAAAACAACGCAGCGGAATATAGAACCCTAAACAGGATTCATGTATATATTGAAATCGAAAGGGAATTTCGAAACATACCTTTCGCAGATCGAAGATAAATCGATAACTGATTGTGTCTAGATTAGCGCCCCGGTGTTTAAACTCTCTGGTATCCACACACACGAACGGAATTCTCCAACGATCCACGTGCTAGCGAAAGATCTTGAAGGGGGTGTTTGGTTCGGCTTTTCGAAGGGGCTTTGGGCCTCCAAATCCCTTTGGGGGAAATATTTTGTGTTTGGCAAAATATTTTGGATGCTCTTTGGCCAAATGTTGGCCTTCTCAAGGCTGAAAGCTCAAGGCACCCTAGGAGGTGCCTTGAGCTTTCAACATTCTCGGAATGCTACTGTTCACAATTTTTTTTGTTTAGGGCTGGAATCTGTTCATCTTCTCAAGGGCGGTAGCCGTGGGAGGAAGAGGGGCCCCTGGCGAGATTGCATGGGGTCGGGTGACCCCCTGAGCGATCCGCCGCCGCTGGGTCGTCTCGAGTCGGCGGCGACGGCGGCCGCGTGGCTTCCCCGCCGACCGGTGATCCGGGTCCGGCGACCGGCGGTTCCGACAATGAGTAAGTTTTGTTTTTTTTTTTAAAATAAAATAATTCTCAAAGTCCATTTGTAAAAAAAAATTTACCAAACACTATACTTTGGCCAAAGTAACTTTACAAAATATTTTTACCAAACACCATTTGCCTTTCCCCAATGAGCTTTCACCTAAAGGTATTTGCATTTTCCCAAATGCATTTCCCCAAAGCCGAACCAAACAGGCCCAAGTTTCTTTTCTTGAACGCTTTTTGATTTTCGATACTCTGTCGAAAAAAAAAACCCTAGACAGAGAACGATTCTCTATCATTTATACAGTCTCATTATCCAGCGGAATTAAAAGAAATGGGCCGGGCAATTTGGGTCCATGTTTAATCGTTATCTCATAACGCGCACGACCGCATAGATAATTTAAATAAGAGAATAAATTAAAATCTACTTCTTAAGTAGATCAAGGCACATAGAAAATAATAAATCCATTCGCTATTGTGTGAGACCCTATAAGTTCACTAAACATTAGCGGTGTGCTCAAAACCTTTTTGGCCCACAAGTCATAAGCGGTCTCTAGCAAGACATTATGACTACCTAAGTATAGTGAAGGTTGACTTTTCCGACATAACCTAATCCATAACTAATATTAGAGTATCAACATTGATTGATTCCTAGGGCAGACCACTAACATCAACAACCATTCAGATTCTCTGAACTCAACCTCGTGGTAGGCGGTTCGTAGTGTGAACCTTTAGTTAAAGTTTTCAATTTCTGGTATTGGCTGAAATGGAGTGATTTCAGTCTACTAGACGAATGAGAGTTTGTTTTCTCTGGAGGGAAGTCGAGCTTCGTAACTTTTTAAAGAAATCCATCGTGCTGCCATCCTCAGCCCTTTGCTATCAAGCTGCTATCAGTGCCACTTCATCCTGTTAACCTAACATGATGCTATAGATGTCTGCAGCTGTAGCTGATACTCTGGGTTTTATGGATACGATAGTTCTTCAAGCTTGAGGTTCTTGAAGAGCTGGATGACAAGATTTAACCATGAGTGGGGGAGTGAAATAGTGCTGTGAGAGCGCATAGAAATGGTTCAATCAAATCTCATGGGAGTCATTTAATTAAGAGGGGATCGATAGTTGTGACGTTCCGAATTTTAGCCCATTTTTTAGATTTATAAAACGTGTAATTCGTCAGTGTGCTTATAGTAAAATCTCGCCCAGGAACTGATCACTCTCGGTTATTTTATTTTTAAATTAGAGATTTTGCTAGAAACGCACTTGATCGAATTTAACCGTTAATTAGAGTCCAAACTTTGGTGTTGAATTTCTTAGAGTTTCGGGACGAATTTAATTGGACGGAATTGATATTATTATGCTCGGCTTCGAGATTGCTCGAAATATGTGAAAAATGGATTTTTGATCGGGTACGAATTTAGATTAGTAAATTTCCTTCAAGGTAATTTGATTTAATTAATTTGGCCTTTATACCTTATTATATTCTAAAATTAATTTAGATCACTGGATCGTTTTCGTTTTTAAATATGGGCCGTTGGATCGCAATAATTATTTAAATAAACGTTTATTTTTTTCTCTCTTTCTCTCTCTCCTTCCCCCTTTCTCTCTCTCTCCTCCCCTTTGCCGCGCACGATGGCCCCCTCGCTCTCTCTCTCCTCTCCTCTCTGCCGCGTTGCTTCTGTGCACGCGTTTTTCCCCCCTCTGTCAGACTCTTTCTCCTCCTCTCTCTCTCTCTCCTCTCTCTCTCTCTCTCTCTCTTTTTTTTCTTTTTCTTTCTTCCTTCTCTTCTTTTCTCTTCCTTCCTTTCCTCCCCAGCCAGGTTCTATACCTTTTTCCCACCTACTCGCCCGACTCGTCACCGCCAACCACCCGAGCTTGTCCGTCCCGCGCGCGCTCACCACGCCTGTTAGCCGCCACGCCGTCACCGCCGCCGCGAGCCCAGCTCGTAGTCGCATCTCACCGAGCCGAGTTTCCCCTTGTCCAACTCCGCCTCGTCCAACCACCGCGTGCCACCAGTTCAGGCCGACGTCGCCGCTTCGTCCTCCACCACCCAGCTCCCCTTTTTGCCCCTAATCGCCGTCGGTAATAAGCCCGTCGCTCTCCCGGGGCCTCTCCACTAACTCTCTCTCTCTCTCTCTCTCTCTCTCTCTCTCTCTCTCTCTCTCTCTCTCTCTCTCTCTCTCTCTCTCTCTCTCTCTCTCTCTCTCTCTCTCTCGCCACCACCACTCCCTGCTTCCTCTCTCCCCTCCATCGTCGCCCGCGGGGCTCATCGCCCGCCCGCCCGGGGCCAGGCGAGGCCAGCCCGGCCCGATACGGCCAAGGCGCCCGGGTGCCAGCGACCTCTGTCCGGGCCGTGGCCAAGTTGCCACGGTGCCAGTGCCCATGCTCGTCGCCGTGCCCGTGCCCGTGCTCACCCCGGCCCGTGCTGCTCATCATTGTGCCCGGCGCCCGTGCCCGCCCGTACCGTGACCAAGAATTTTACCATGGCGGCCGGCCTCGCCTCGTTGTGCCCTCGGTGCCGGCGAAGACACCGCCGTTCCGATCGGGCCATTTCTGGCCAATTTTCCCGAGCAAAAAACCTAGTAAGTGACTTCCTAATCCTTATTTAGGACTAGGGATATTTTTTTAGACTTATTTATGACGTGATTAGTACCGGTTTAGAGGCTAAACGTGAATTAGGGTCAATATTCGTATTGCGTATTTGTTAGATTAAATTGTGATAATTGTGGGGCTTAATTAGTGGTTAATTATAATGGGTTAAATATCAATATTATCGTGGCATGTATAGGGAAAATTGACATGTGATTATGGTCAGCTTGAATGTTGGAATCGTGAGCTTGTAAATGGGAATTGGGATGATTGTGGGTGCATATTTGTGGCTATTGTTGGTGGGTCAATGATTGGCTTATCGTGGCGTTCGTGAGTGAAATTGATAGCTGAATGTGACCGACTTGAAAGTCGGGTTGGTGGAACATTGTGGTGAGCATGCTTTGAGTTTGATTGATACGACTTGTGAGAATGACGAATTGTGTTGTGGTGCATGTGCATGAAAAAAGCCCGGATTAATCGGAGGGCTGCCAACCTGAGGCGTGGTTACGCGAGTGTGGCGAGAAAGGCATGACTAGACCTGAGGTGTAGATTACGCGGGTCATTGGAAGGGGAAAAATGTCCTGAGGCGTGGTTACGCAGAACGGAGCCCAACTTGATCTAAGGGCTGAGCCTAAGACGCAGTAGCGCAGGCTGTGAGATTGGGCCTGAGGCGCAGTGGCGCGGGCAGTGAGAAGGGACCTGAGTTGCAATGGCGCGGGTCGTGAGAAAGATGTTTGACCACACATGCGAATTGAGTGTGATTAAATTGGCTGGTTAAATGTGTGATTGAATTGGTTAGATTGATTGAGTGCCAGTATGGTTGGCGTTTGATTGATTGTGATATGTTATTGAGTTAGTATTATTATCTTGTCGGGTTTTGACTAACGTGTAGAGTTAGTACGCGTTCTGATGGCAAAGGTAAGTACAATATTGTGAGCTCATTATGTTGTTGATTAGATTGCATGTATAATTTGTCTAAATACGCATAGGCCTATTTAGGATTTAGGGTGTTACTTATTGAGACTCATTCTTACAGTTATTATATAACCACTTTCAGATCCGCAACCGTGATCAATTGATGCCGCCAGAGTACTACGGGGATTGAAGGATATATCATTTACCCTATCTTTTGAGTACCCTTTTGTAGAGGAGATAAACTGGTCAATCACCGCCCCTCTTTTTTGAAAATGTGATTTTAAATTGGTAGTCTGGATTACCATTTTGTAATAGTGACTACTTTATAAAATTATGCAATTATGGTTTTATGCTATCCATCTGTCATATTTTATTGTCTGGGTTGTTTTAAACTCGCTTCCGCTTGCCTTTATCATTGAGTGTTTCGTTTGGGTCGACGACGGGTCCTGGGACGTCGCATTCAATTCGACCCTAGACGGGATGTCGCGGGCTCGGCGGGGTCTGGGGTGTGACAATGGTCATCTGTGAAACCTTCCTAGTAATATATCTATCCGAAGGAAATTTGTGTACTATCAAATGAATTGTGTGGTGAGCTATATAATCATCCTGAAGATCATTCGTAAATGAAATTAATGTTCCATTTGTTTTACGAAAAGTGAATGATTTGAAAAATATTTTTCTAAAAATAATCGCTTGTATCATTTGAAATAATTTGTGAACAAAAAAATATTTTCATTATCGACAATAAATTATACATGCTATCACTTTTAAAAAATATTTTTCAAATCATTTATTTTTCATAAAACAAAGGGAACCTAAAATTTGATAATCAGCTCAGCTATTAGGACACATAAAAGGGAAAATTACCACCCTAACTTCATGAATCGCGATCCAATCACTTATCAATTACTTGCATTTGATCAACGGATTTAATCACTTATCAATTACTTGCATTTGATCAACGGATTTACTAGTTATCATCGTTGAGCCTAGTTCACAATTTAGCCCACATTCATCAAAGCAATCTCGGCGCAACAAATATTTTTTATTTGTGTTAATACTATGAAAATCCCAAACTAGTATATTGTCATAAATTTATCCAAAACTAATTTTTTAATTACCAAAAATCCCAAACTGATAGTGATAAATTTACTCCAAACTGATTTTTTGATCACAAAAAATCTCAAACTGATATATTTATAGCAAACTTATCCTCCGTTAATTTTCGTTAAATTAGATTAATACCACGAAAAATCACAAACTAGTACACGTGTGACAAATGGAGAGTAAAACCCCAAACCTAAGGTACTCGTCAACCGACATGTTATCCAATTTGTCAATTTGACAGTAAAATTTAACATAAACTAACTAAAAGTAAATTTGTAAAATATGTAGAAATTTGTGGATTTTTGTGGTAAAATATTAGTTTTCGTAAATTTATCACATGTGTACCATTTTTTTATTTTTTATGTATTAACCCTTTTTATTTTGAATAATTTGCTCCAAAAAAATCATTATGTGCTCGTGCCTTCTTAGTAACAGAGTGAAGAGTCTTCGCGCTTCCCTCTCTCTAAAAGTGACCGTTGCATTGGCCTATCCCGCGTTAAAGAAAGATCTTCAACAAGAAAGCAATTCCATTTATAGAATCGAACAGGAGTTCTCGAGGACGGGGAAAAATAACGAAGACAATGGAGGGGTAATCGTCCCGTTCTATTCTAAGTAGAACAATTTACTTCTTTGAATATTTCAAAACTGTCCATTTTTTTATTTCTCATTTCCTTCGTAATTCCCTTGCTTTTTTTTCAAGAATCACCCTAAAAATGTGGCCTTTGAACATACAGAAGAACATCTTGAAATGCAGCAGAAATTTGAGCAAGAAACGGTGACTGACAGATATGAACGAACTTCCTATGCACCATTGTGAACTACATGTAACTAGTCTTGTAAAGGTTATTCATTAATAAGTTTATTAATGCCTTTCACTTTTTTCTTATTTATAGATCAACTTCTTCCCATCCTGGCTGCTGGTGCGGGCCTGCTGCTGGGTCTGCTGGGGACCTAATGCTGGGCCTACTGCTGGTGGGGGACCCAATGCTGGTGGGGGGCCATCTGGCCTACTGCTGCTTGGGGCCTGCTAGGGGCCCTGTTAGGCTGTCGTGTGGTGTGGAGTGGACATTTTGCTTCAAAAATCTGTCAGATTCTCTATTCTCAATCTGTTGACGGGAATTAAAATTTTCAATCTTTAGTATCGGCTGAAATTGCACCTTCTGCTATTGTTGCTTGTAACCATCTTCCAGGATCCAGAGCTTCTAGGATCTTGATACAAGTACAAATCACAACCCGATCACTTATTAATTACCTATATTCGATCAACCACTTATATGCGCCTGAGCCTAGTTCTCTGAGAAGCATAAAAAAATCCAGGCAATTTAGCCCACCTCCATCAAAGAAATACGGGCGCAACAGATATTTTTTATTTAAATAATTTGCTCCTCGGCGTATAAATCTTCTTTCAAGCTTTCATGCCACACTCAAGAGAAACTTTATAGAGAAGTTATGAATATTGTATTGCTGGTGAATTTTACAAGTGAGGAGAGGAGGGCCTATTTATACAACTATGGCTTGAACTACATCTGCAGATTGTCATTTCAATCTAATGGTGGAGATCTACCACTTTATGTACATTTATCATATTGCCCACTCTTAGGAATATCCTAAGGAATATTATAGGGAAAAGAAAAGTGTCAAAAAAATCTTAAATTTATTGCATTGATGCCAATTTAATCCCAAACATTTTAATTGTGCTAATTTAATTATAAACCTTTTAAACTAGTGTCAATTCAGTCTTTCCAGCTAATTTTGGCCTGATATTGTTGACATGGATGTCAGCCAGCCCCAGCCTACGCGATATTGCCGGCATTGAAATGGATGATTTTTTTATAATATTTTAATATTTTAAACGATTTTTTCTATTCTTTTTTCTTTCTTTTCTTTTTTCCTTTCTTCTTCCATTGGCAAAAGAAAGAAAAAAGGAAAAAAGTCATAATAATAATAATAATAATATTAAAAATTTGCCTACATCAATGACGGTGGTGCCACATAAGTTGGCTGGTGTCTCCACAGAAGCCGGCCGACATCCACTTCAATGATATCCGGCCAAAATTAGCCGAAAAATTGAATTGGCACGAGACCAAAATGTTTAAGATTAAATCGTCGCAATTAAAAAGCTTAGGACTAAATTGGCTACAAAGCAATATGTTTAAGACCAATCTAACACTTTTCCCTTCTGGGGAATATTGCAGAGTATATACAAAAACAATCCAAAAATACCTAGAAGATTTGAGGTCCAACGTTTTCTTGGATCATTCGATGGAAAACTCCGGACCGTGACAACAGGCAATTTAGCCCACATTCATGAAAAGAAATCCCGGCCCAACAATTTTTTTTTTGTTTAATTAATATGATCCGGAGAAATCCTCACGTGCTCACGCCTTCTTCGTAACGGAGCAAAGACTCTCTCTCTTTCACTCTGAAAAGTGACTGTTGCATTTGGCCTTCCCCGCGTTAAGGAAAGATCATCATCACCAAGAAAGCAATTTCGTCTGTGGAATTGAGCAGGAGATCCGGGGGAGAGGCAACAATAACGAAGGCAATGGAGAGGTGATCGTCCCATTCCGAGTTGAATAATCCAATACTTCCTTCTTCGTAGGTCTCGGAACTGTCTTTCCTGTTTTTCTCATCTCTTTCGCTGTCCCCTCCTTTTTTTTTTTTTTCCAGGGACCACTCTAAGAAGAACGTCGCCTCTGCAAATTCTGAAGCACGTCCGGAAATGCAGACAAAGTTTGAGGGAGGAACAGCCATTGATGAAGAAGACATGGACGAACTTTCTCAGAAGTTCCAATGCATGGCTTTTCGAACGCCAAAAAGAGGTTAGGGAAAAGGATGCTTCTCTGTTTTTCCAGTTTGCTGCACTTTCTCTCTCATTTTCCCGGAATAAGATCCGCGTTCAATCACCATCTTGGGTCATTCTTGTTTTTCTTTGAATGAAAGAAAGAACTGTTTGATCCCGTGAAGAAAAAGCATAGTCGAACAAAATCTTTTCCACCTTCTTGGTAAAGCGCAAATCTTCTATCTTTTGACATTTCGAACGAAATTCTTGGGTACATTTCTTTTCGATTACAAGCTTTAAATTTCCTAAAGTGACGATGCTTGAATGAGTTGTTCATCGAGTCGACATGATTGCTCTCCAGAAAAGAACGTTTCCCAGAGGCAAGTGCAGGACATGGAAGAACAGCCAAGGGCAGGGTGGGAACTAGACTTCCTAATCGAAGAACAGCTGGGCCGGTTCTATGACTGCAACAACCGGGCAATGAACCCGGCCTGGCTCAGCGACGTGGCCAAAATGCTCGTGCCCGATTCAACTCCACCCCTCGAGCTGGTCTGCGTAGGCTGGTTCGGCGATTGGAGGCCCTCCATCATCTTAGGCCTCCTTCATGGGCTGACACGTTCCTCGCTGCTGGTGACCGACCCCGGTCAGATCGAACGGACCTTAATGCAGTTGATCCGTGAGGTCAAGATCGGGGAGGCGATCATCGATGGGGAAATGGCTGAGATTCAAGCCACGTGTGTTCTGAGGCTTCCGTTTGCTGGGCAGAGTAAGGGACTTGGTGCTGTTTCCGCATTGAGGTCAGTTTATTCTGAGTTCAAGAAGATCAAGCAGGTCATCAACAAGGCGCAACAGCTCAGGTCTAACCCCTTACCTTTCACATATTCTGTTCATTTCGTTTTCGGGTAAAAACTTTGAATTTGTGTACTTTCAGTTAGCAATGTTTATCATGTTAGTTAGTCAATGAAGTTCTGGTTATTTTGTTAGTTGAGATATATTATCCTTTAACCAAGATTCCGCATAATTTCTCGGTGAGGTCTTGAACCTACTTCTGGTTTTGCACTGCTAATAAATGTGCAGTCAAATGCATTCGACTTTCTGATACCATATATGTAAGGTTTCGACTCACATTCCACGGTAACTTGCGGGAATAAGTACAATGTATGCTTCTGTTTTTCAAACCAGAAGACTGAGCCTAAAAATCTCAATTACTTTGAGAGTTACTCAACGAGTGCTAGGAAATTGTGAGTAAGCACGAAAGTCCACTCAAAAAACCCCCCAAATTCTATTGACATGATGACTAATAATGTGCTGTTAGTTAGTGATATTTCAATGCTTGGCAGGTTCAGGACATTGGAGCTGGTGGCCCAGAAAATCCTGGACCCAACCGATGCAGCAGCCTTCCTTGTCGCATTCGAGAAGATACAGCGCGGGCTTCACCAGTTTGCAGCCGAACAAGAGTCCCGAAAAGGTCCCATAACCGTGTCTACCAGGGGGTTGAGGTCCATTTCTAAGAGAGAGTGTGGGAGTGAGAGCCCACACAGAAGTGTCAAGTCCATCGACAAAAGGCTGCTGAAGAATGCTAGGAAAGAATGCAGAGGAAGATACCCAACCCATGGTGATGGTACGGCTCTGGCTCGGTTCGTTGAAGAGCTGCAGTGTGAATTGCGAGAGCATTGCACACAAAGCAGGAAGATGTAGCATCAGGAAGATGAGACTAGGATCAGGGAAGAGTTGGGTCATTCTGATTGCTGAGCTGAGTCAAAGACATTGTCGGCGATCAGTTGCGGATTCATGTTACGTACTTTATTACACGTCGTTTCTCTTTAGGTGGCTCCAATTTAGCGAGTCGGGTCAATCAGTAACCTCACGCCCAGCAATGTGGACCACTGTCCATCTACATATAGTTAGAGGAGCTCTTGTGGCGTATCGACTCTGTGGAACATAGGTTTTGCACTATAATACTCTGCTTCCCCCCCTTAGTTTTGAACAATGGGCTTTGAACGTCTCTCTCCGGCCGACGTAGTTCGCCGAACCGAGCCACATGAATCCTCATGTTCCTTCACTTTCCGTGCTTTTGGTTTCTCACGAAATGGTCGCCTATTGATACAGCCTTTGCACCTATAACTCAGTAGCTTGATTGTCCCAGCAGGTCCCTCGCAAAAAGGGTAAAGAGAATCGGATATAAAGGGCGATTAAAAGGTAAAAAGAGCCATCAATGTTCTAAAGTGCTCATTGACTTTGAGGGAGCCAAGATTGGAGAAAAGTTCATATCCTCCTTCAATTATAATCTTTTTAGTTTGCCATGCATCCATGTTAACATTGTGCATGCAATGCATTATCATGCCATTTTGCATCATGGGAAGGTTTGCATATGCAATTTTTTTGAATCAAATTGATAGATTCACGAACACTTTATGCAATTAGGATCGATCGTGCGGTTGCTCATATTCGTTCAAGTTCAAGGCAAATCCAACTTCTTTTCTTGATTTTGGTACGGGTCCGCGAGCACTCCCGAGTAAACCTTGAAATGGATTCCAAATTCTGCTGTCAATGTAAAATCCATTAAGTTGTACAGAATTTGTTTCCACGGCTCTTAGAATACAAATAATAGCAACCGGTTTACAAGCCGGTTCAACCTTAGAATCGAACCGGTCAAGACAATTATAGGGAAAATCAAGCGGTTCAATGGTCAAAGTTGAGGTCGGAGTTGGGAACTTGCCACGTGCTTACGCAGTTCGGGCTCTAGACCGTAATTTGAAAGGGCGTACACGCATGAGTCGACTTAACAGTAAATCTATCGGCACGGTTTTCGTACCTCTTTTTATCTAGGGGTATCGACACGAGTCCGGTTCCATCTTTCCATAGCATCGCCGACAAAGATTTCGTCACCATAAAAAAATCAATATCAATTGGATTTAGCGCGACAGAAAACACAAGGTCTAATAGAGTATATAATATACCGATTATAGCGAGCGAGAAGTATATGTCTATCCAAACATGCGAAGATCTTGGTGTAACATCAAATATGGTTGGGATTGAACCCGTGGATCGACATGGAATTTATCCTGAAAACATATCCATTGTAATTACTGCATTATTGTTGTTGTTGTTGTTGTTAGTAACAAGCACAATAGGAAAATTAGGGGGAAAAGCCATCCAAGAAAATTGGACATGCGGCATGCCAAGAGGGCGGGTGGGGGGGCCCAATTGGGGGAAAAAGGTGGCCCAATCAAATGATCAGGCGATCCATCGGTGCTTGCCAGTACCACCCGCGTGCACATGAACAGTGATCCTGTCCGTCCTTTTCGTGGGCCCCGCCTCCAATTATATGGCGCATGATCTCCTGTCCAGATTTTTTGTGTACCTTACCCCCCTCTCTCTCCTTCTCTTTTTTTTTTTTTTTTTCCCTTTCATTTTCCGTTTCATTCGCTCTTGCGTGGGAATAAACCCACCAAACGACTGGGTCCGATCGGATGTGGGTCGAGTCGATAATCATCTGACTCAAATAGATTCATTCAGCCTGTTTCGACCTATTTTCCATGCAATGCAAATTTGATAACCTAACTCATAACCGAGCCGACCCACATTGATAAAACACTCTTATATTTAATTAGACGTAGGAAAATTCATACCCAAATTAATATGAGAGTGCAGAGCGAGCGAGCGAGCACGAGATCGTCTTAGGGTGAGAGAGAATGAAAAGAGAGTCATAGAAGTGAATTTGGTGTAATAAGTTATAAACCCATTTAATATACGTATTATATTAGGTTTTGCCATTCTAAAGCCATTTATGACCCATGAGTTAAAAAATAGGTCTACAATCCATTTTGACAGGTTTACTCACGAATGGTATGATATATAACGGTGATGCCATCTAAAATCCGTGGTGTAACAAGCCCATTAAAACTGAGTTATTTTAATGTCAAGCGCTAAATAGGATCAAATGCATACCAGATGGATACATATATTACCAATTTGAATGACCATCGTGAAATTGACTCAATCACTTACTATTAATATCTCTACTTGTGTGTTGTATCATGCCTGATTAAATATGACTTATAATGCAATAAATAAGGTTCATACTTAGGCCTCAGGGCTAAGGAATAAGGTTTGGCTCTGTGGTTTTTCCTGTTCACCCTTAATAAGATTCAAGAGGTTTTGGGTTTGATTCATATTAACGAGATAAGTAGTACCCTTCACAGAGGTTGCAAGCGAGAGAGTGAGGTCGCTAGGGTACAAATATATAGAATTGATTAATCACGGCCAAATCAACGCTAACTTCGACCGATCTTGATTGGTTCATTGATTCGTAAAACTTAAAGCTTGATTCGATGATAGGTACATGGACGTTGGCCATGTTCGCCGTTCATTCATGGAAACGATGAACCATTTTTGCACTATTTAACCATTTACGTTCATGAAAACATTCTATTTGGAAAAAGAGAATTATTCGCAAAGTTTTTTTGCATGTAAATATGTTATTTGCCAAATTAATGCTGTTCACCAATGGTAGTTCTAATTGGAATAAAAACTTTGCGATCCAAATGCTTATGAAATTGATTTAAAGCTAAATAAAAGATAAGACATAAAATTTCCTACATTCTCCATACTATGCATCCCTAATCAAATATTAACCATCATCATAATTTAATAAGATAATACAATAATAGTATTTTAGCTAAGGTTATGTACAAACGTTATTGTTAAATATTACATAATAACAATATTTGCATAACATTAAGCATAGTAACTACCATAACATATTCAAAATATTTTGGCTAAGGACATTACATCACCGTCATTAACTTTATGCTGTAATGCAATTATTAACTTACAGTTAATAGTCAATTTCTTATAATTTTAGTACTATAACAAAAGAGAGACAAAATTTCCGTGTATAACCTATACCATCAACCAATCAAATTCTAATCATGATAATATAATGAAGAAATAATAATTTATTATATCATGTTACATATTTGCAACGAATGTTTCATGTCCAATTTTCCCTCAATGAGCGGTCGATCTCACTTGTACTAATTCAGCACTATCTTATTGGCATATAATTTTTGTACATTTTCTTTTTAGAAATTAGCCTACATAATACCCTCTCGAGATAGAAGAGGATGCATTAGAACTTTATTTTCTTTATTAATATTGCAAAATGTATTGGAATTAAAGAGGTAAATGCATGAAAATTGAAATCACACGCACACGTTCAAATCCTTCAAAGCCCCCGGAAATGTTATCGGATGTTTGAAAACGATCGAACGAAAAGTGAAATCGCGCACACACGATCGAATCCTTCAAAGCATGGAAAATATTATCAGATGCGTGAAAATGATCGAAGTTTTTAAGTCCTTCAGGATCATCTTGAAAAAAAGATTTAAAATAAATAAAGAAGGCAAAACAGAATGATATGCGACTTAGCTCGAGAACTCGAATTTTTTAATACGAAAAGAGACAAAAATTGTTATCCTAGACACACTCTATCTTTCTTTAGTATTGAAAGTACCGACGGAATTTTTTTTTTTTTTTGGTGATGGCTTCCTTCATTAATCCATAATTTACAGATATATACAAATATATGCATTGTACATCGCACGGGTATTATCCTAGCATATTACATTCTAGTTTCTTTCTACCATACGTGATTACGAGTATGCTTATCGCAACATACTACTTGACTTTTCCATTATACGTGAAATCATACGCCGTGGAAGGGAGAGACCAAATACCAAAGTCACTCGGTCACGTTGATGTAATATCACATCGCTCCCCATTTAACTATCTCCTTAATAACCTCACATGGGAATTTTGTAATTGAGAAAGACCCGAATGTGCTCAGTGATACCACATGCGCTTTGTACACGGGAAATATGACGGATAAGTGGGATATGTTTCAAAGACTTATGAAGTGAATATCTTATGATTGACCAGTCTGATCACTTGCAATGATATCTATATTATACTCATTTTTATTAATAGAAGGTCGACAGGGGAGAGGTCATTACGACATCGAATGCGAAAGCTGTCAGTCTGTGTATAGATATATGTCATGCTTAAGAGATAGACATCGCACGACCTTATCTTCGTTTCCAACTTTCCACTAATGTGAAAGGTTTTGCTTCAAACCCTAGGCGGGGACTATGTATGTAATTTTCCTAATAAAGGCCAAGGCATCGATATATTCTCTTTGCTAATTTAGGGCATTGTCCACGTCGAAACCAAGTGTGCAAGCCACGAAACATCTCGAATCAAATCTCGATTAAAACGACCTTACGCGATAGGATAGTGCCCTCGCGAAGACGGGCATGCGACGATAATAATGATGATAAGAATCCTTTCGCATCTTTTGCTTTTGACATTTGGACGTATTGGCAAGACGCCACGACAAGACATATAAAGCAAACTTTCGAATGTTGGCATCCACCCCGAATTCGCAGTTATACCCTCGCATTATACAACTAAATATTGATTTTTACCATCTCGCGGGTCACGCTTAAAACCAAAGATCTCGGTTAAATTATACAAAAAAGTACTTTAGGTTGAGAAAAAAATAGGAGATAGAGGGAAAAACGAATAGCAATTTTGAAAAATATAAGTGAAAATTATGCTCTAATGAGTTTTAAATTGCTAACCAACCTATCAAGTATAAAAAAGTAAATTGTTGGCAACTTGGATTGAGAAACCACTCCCTTCATCTTTTTTATTGGTGCGTTCGTTTTGCGGAAAACAAGTAATTTGGAAAACATTTTCCGAAAAATGATTGCTTATATCGTTTATAAAAATTAAACAATGAAAAATATTTTCATGGACGACGAAAAAATTTTCAATTCATTTATTTTTCTAAACGATATGAACGATCATTTTGCAGAAAAGATTTTCTTAATAACTCATTTTTTTATAAACAAACGCACAACTAACTTTTTTTTATGCTTTGCGCGCACGTAGCGCCTGCATTGCCTAAAGTTATTGTAAATACACTTTTAGACATTAAAAGATATACTAAATCAAATGGAATAAGTCTTTTTCTTTATAAAATACAATGCTGGACATTAAATACATATAATGTACAATAATATCGAGAGAAAATTTGGTTTTGTCGTTTGCAGTAGATCCAACCTGTGACGGAATAGACTAACACCACATGTGAAAGAATATATCGGGAATAGAAAAAGAAATTTAAGCATTGTAATCGATTGTATTAATGTATAATGTAATATAGAAAATATAGATAATTATTAACATGAACCAAAACTATTACATAAAGGGTAAAATTACCTTAGTTTAGTCCAATGTAACGTGTAGTAAAATTAAATATTAGAGTTAAAAAAGAGAAAATATAAAAAACATACTTTATTTTTCACCCGTCTTTATTATCTAAAGTACATGTTTTGCACTTTCGTTGCAAGAGCATTATGCGTTGATTCGCAATTTTATGATTTTCCTTTTCCATGATATCTATGCCAATTTTCTCGCACCCAACAACAAACCCACCCTAATTTGCAACCACCCAAAAAGCACCAACCCACCCACTTGAGCTCGATCGCCATGCCGCTTTAGCTGCCTTGCCACCGCGGCTGTTAGCACTCTCTCTACACGGGACAAACCCGTTGCCATTGAGGGTTATCATAGAACTAATCGTCTTTTTCCATGAATCTCCGCAGCCCTCAACACTCTCCATCTCCCTCACTCCGTCTTTCTCACACGTACATATCGCGGAGTTGGGCCATTTTATGTCAATTTTAAATGCATGCTTAATATCAGAATTATCAAAATGACCGAAATAAAGAAAAGCGCGCTTTAAATTATTAAAAAAAAACATTAATGCTAAGAATATTTGGATTAGTAAAAAATATTAAGCTATGCGGCTAAAAAATATTAGGGTTAATACCACGAAAAACCCTAAACTGGTACACTTGTGACAATTTTACCCAAAATTATTTTTTTGACCATAAAAAATCCCAAACTAGTACACTTGTGACAATTTTATCCCGAACTATTTTTTGACCATCAAAAACCCCAAACCCCAGGTATCATGTGACAATTTTACCACGAGCTAATTTTTTAATAATATTTTTTATTTTTCAAATTTTTTATTAATTTTTTTTTTTTTTTTTCTTTTTTTTTTCTTTTCTCTTTAACCTTGACCCGGTGAGGTTGGCCCCACCGGCCATTGGCGAGGGCTCGACCTCGCCCGGCGTTGGGTGGTCGGCCTCAACACCTGTGGCCGGTCGAGCCTCGCCCGGATCTGGCAGGGCCCGGCCCGCCGGCCGCGAGGCCGCGACCTCGGCGGATCGGGGGGCCCTCGCCAACGGCCCCAATGGCCGACCTCACCCCGGTTTCCGGTTTGGGTTTGAGGGAGGTTAAAAAGAGAAAAAAAAAAAAAAAAAAAATAATAAAAAATTCGAAAAAAAAAAATAATATTAAAAATTAGTTCGGGAAAATTATCACATGATACTAGTTTGAAATTTTTGGTAGTCAAAAAAAATAGTTCAGATAAAATTGTCACAAGTGTACCAATTTGGGGTTTTTATGGTAAAAAAAATAGTTTGGGATAAAATTGTCACAAGTGTACCAGTTTAGGGTTTTTCGTGGTATTAGCCCAAAATATTAAGTTACGGGACTAACTATGAATGAGCTTTTAAATAAGCAAGTTGTCAAGAAAATTCTATTTGGTTATTAATAATTTTATAAATTGATAATTAAGTGCTGAAATTATATGCATTGAGTTTCGAGTGTTGATTATTTTAAATGTCGAAAATATTAACAAATGCTGTCTGGTAAGAGTTGAATTTCGAGTGTTAGATAATTTCTTTCGATAAATATGGAATTTGATGAATATTATTGGTAGGTTTCAAGTTCTTCTAACGCAAAAGGCTTAATTTTATATTACATTTGAATATATTTGTTTTAAGTAATCTCATCCTGACTTATCGAATCAAGTGATTTTTGGGACCAACTTGAATCATTTAAGCCAGAGCTAATTAAAGTTATCAAACGATATAATTTAAATTTTATGAAGCTATAAATACATTAATTCTTTTTTTTAAATTCGGAGCACTTATTGCAGCCATGAAAGCGGCCTTAATATGCTCGATATGTTCTATAAATATTGACATCGATTTGGATCTTCTTCAGGTTTGAGGGGACGCCTTTGCCTGTGCTGATACACCCCCTCTCTCTCTGTCTCTCTCTCTCTCAGGCCAGTGCTGACGCACGCGCACTTTCTCTCTCTCTCTAGCTCTCCTTCTCTCTCTCTCTCTCTCTCTCTCCATCCACTCGCACAGAGAGAGTGAAGCAGAGGGCGAACGAGAAGAAGAAGATGCTGGCGGCAGAGGATGGAAGAGACCCGAGACTGAAGGCCATCTCAGACACCATAAGGGTCATTCCTCACTTCCCAAAACCAGGTTAGTTTCTTTGCCCGTTCTTCGTCTCCCGCGTTCATCATCTTCTTGGAGCTATAACGGCGGCTGTGTTGTGTGTTTCTTGCTGGCGCTTCAAAGGCATAATGTTCCACGACATAACCACCCTGTTGCTCGATCACAAGGCCTTCAAAGACACGGTTGACCTGTTTGTGGAGCGGTATAGAGACATGGGCATCTCCATTGTTGCCGGTACCCTCTCTCTGTATCTCGTGATTTTTCCGATTTTTATCGTTTTAAAGGCTTTGTTATATCCTCTTCTGATTGTGGTATTGTGTCGCTGTCCATATTCTATCACTAGATTATTAATGATGAAAGACAACTTGTGGCTTTTTGTATTACTTTTCTTGTGGGAAAAGTTGAAATGTGGTGCTCGTCTGAACATTGGAAGGGCCACTGCATAATATTTATTTTTCTCCAAAAGCATGTCACATTGGAAAGCAATCGGTAGGTAAGGCGAGTTCCTATCCTCGTTTTGTTGAATTTCTTTATTAAATGTTTGCTTCTTTATTGTGACCCCCAAAACCACGAGCTACTGAATTGCAGAGCAACTGGTTTTTCATTTTTTGATTAACTGTTCCTTGGTTTTTCTTTCTCCTTTTACTGTCTTTTGAAGCATTGAAATCATTGTTGGACGAGATTTGTGTATTTTTTACTTCCACTTAGGACATCGAGGGCGCATGTCGTTCTGGACAATGTATTCTGTTTTTGTTTCAATAGACTTTCAAGAAACTATTTGGTTTTCACATTTTCAGTTTTCTCAGAAAAATGTGTTTGGTATGTTATTTCCAATTTGTACAACGTTTTCTTCTTCCATTTTGTTTATCTTAAATTCTTCAGTGTGATTTAGAATCTGCAAAACATGATGAACCGTTCATAAACTTCAGTTTGTCTCTTATTTCAATTTGAAAACAAGGGAAAACATCATTTTCGTCGTTCGTCTAGTCTATTTTTTATGGAATCTGTTTCAGTTATTAGAAAACTTGAAAGAAAGATGGGCTGCCGAATGCTTTTCTTGATCAGTTTTCTGTTTTCACCGCAAAAGAAAGGGAAAAAAAATACAATTTTGGTTACCAAATGCACGCAGATTTGGTTTTGAGCTGCCCCGCTAATTGTCTCATTGGAACATCCAAACTCGAGTGAGGGCTTGTTTAAAATAAGTCCACAACTCTGATTCTTTCTTTGCAATGTACTATAGAGTATCTCACTCTGCCAACAGGTCCGAATTTTCGAAGTTTGCATCTCATTAAGTGCTCTTACAGATCTTGTGTATCGGAAAGGATTATTAGCTTAAAGGCATTTTTGGTAATTTTCAACAGAATTTTCTTCCACGTGACGATTATCATTTCTGTCTATCATATGATGATTATTGTATAGCATAACATCTTGTCTCGTCATTTCAATGTTTGGCACCTATCAAATTACATGGAGTTTCACTTATATCTAGGTCAATTTGCCTTTCTCTGCTCTGCTAACTAAGTTTGAAGTGAAGCAATGAAGTGGGGTTTGCTAATTGAAGCTAAAGTAGTGTCCCAAATTTGCATAGTAGACCAGGCTGGGGATTTGCTCGAGCTTCTCTACTTTTGGCAAGTGTAGAAAGTCATTTCTTAAATCACATTCTTAAAAAAATGAATACATTTTTTTTTGTTAAAAGGGGATGGATTGGATACTGTCTCACTGTGATTGGTGGTTCTGGTAGTTCTAGCAAATCAGAGTTCTGTTTCTCTTGAACAGAAGTATGCTATGTCAGAATTCTGTTTCTGTTTCTTACTATATCCGATGTCGAGTAATGTCATAGGCATTGAAGCCAGGGGATTCATATTTGGGCCATCTATTGCTTTGGGTATTGGTGCCAAATTTGTCCCTCTCCGGGAAACCAGGGAAGCTGCCAGGTACACTTTCATGGAGTTCCTGGAATTACTAATTTAATGATTTTTAAAACAAGTGACAACTGTCTAGTTGGTGAATTGACTATTATCTTGTTCAGCAGAGATCTTGTGATTGTTAACACTCTGTTTGTGGTAATGTCAATACATTGATGGGAAAGAATTCTTGGACAATCCAACAGGTTAAAGGGTAAAATCAGTGAAGCAGTTAGCACTTTGATGGGTATACTTCTGTTCAAGTGCTTGACGTGGGGTTGATTATTGAGTTGGTTGAAGCATCAGGTCCATGTCATCTGCTTATCATAAAGCAGAAGACTTGGCGCCTTCGGGGTTTTAGGATTTTTATGTTAAGAACTGTGTTTGGCACTGTCTTAGAGTTGCATGTAGCAAGTGGGACGGCCTTCTTCCTGCCTTCTTTTTTTGGAGTTCCTGATAGTCTTGAATTGTAGTTACTACTAGCTGGCCCTTAACGCAGTACTATCAGTGAAATTCCAATTGAAGCTTCCTATATTTGATTGAACATTAGGAAAAGTCATATCTGAATCGTATGAACTCGAATATGGCACTGATCAACTCGAGATGCATGTTGGAGCTGTTCAGCCAGGGGAACGTACTATAATCATAGACGATTTGGTAGCCACTGGCGGGGACCCTTTCCGCTGCAATAAGACTTCTGGGTCAGTTGAACTCTCGGGTTCTTGCTTTGTTTCAACTTTTTGTTTACTATAAACTTGCAGTTTTCCAATTTCTTGTTCCAATTTTCCCTTCTCTAAATTTGAATTGGTCCTCCTGCTGACCAGAACGTTTTCAGGCTGAAGTGGTTGAGTGCGCTTGTGTCGTTGGTTCGCCTGTTGTCCAGGTAATCCTCAAATAAAGCAGTTTGGTAATATCTTATCCATGGGTTCAATTTTGCGACTAATTGATGGATTTTTCTGTTCACATTGTCCAGTTTTCATGCATGCATTTCTCTTCTCGCTCATCTTTTTCTAACTACTGTAGAAATGGAATTGTATGATCATTCATGTTGACTTTCTAACCATGCATATCTTCCCTAACTCAATGTTGAAATGCACAACTTTTTCTCGATAGCAGGCTTTTATTGTCGTACCAGTGTCGTTTCAAGTATATATTGTGTTATTTTGTATACGATCAAGTTATAACTGCTGATCAGCTCTGCTGTGCAGAAGTTTCGCCCATGAGGTTTATGGGGTCCTCTGTTGGTTAATGGTGTCTGCGCTCTCTGTTGACTTGAAAAATGCTTTTAAGCTCAGCTGTAATGGATAAAGTAGTCACAAACAAGTGGTAGCTTGAGTTTTTTCTACTGATCAGATAAACTACTCGCAGTCAATTTGATGCTTTTGCTGTGAATCCTAGTGCTATGATACACATGTGAGCAAAGAGTGCAATTCTGGAGATATGGACCTCTTGTCCTTCCTTTGGTTCCATTGGTTAAATGCGTGTTTTGCAGGGAGAATGCGAGCTGAAAGAGAAGCCGCTGTTTGTTCTTGTGGAGCCCCACCATTGAAAGATGATTTTGACAGGTAATATCCTGTCATTTTAAGTTAAACTTTGTCATCCAGAACAACCTAAGATGTCTATGACAGAACCACCTACAATGAACTCGACATTGCCGATGCATCAGAGTTGTTTGATGTAGCAAAGCAGACATGGCTTTCATTGTGATTTTCATGCTTTTGGCGTACTAAGCACTGTCATCTTGCTCTGTTATTGAAGTATTGTTTTAGATGCATGCTTCTAGAATTACCTTCCGGAATGGGCTACGAATGTGATGCTTAAGAGCCTAGAGGTCCTCACACATTTGCTAAAATTCTAGTGCCAACACAGAAAAAAAAGATGAATTCATCTTAGGTAACTCTATATGCTACATATTCCTCCTAGATTTGGATTGATATATATTGTTGAATTTAATCGAGTACATGGAGCAGATACTTTTCGTTTTGCTGAACCGATGAGACGACTTTTAAGTAGAAAGACAATTTTCTTCCTCAAATACCTCAGGATCAGGAAGTGAAGAGGATCCACTTTGGGAATGATACATGGGTTGCACCTGATGAAGCATTTGTTCGTTATTCAACACCGCCGGTTACTTCCTCCGACAAAGAACACCCTAAAGGCAAAATAATGTAGCCCGCTCTGCACTGACTTCATTGTCTAATAGCGGCGTCGAGCCTGTGTCCTCATAATAGTATATAAGATACTTCTTGATGCCCATCCAATAAGGATTGGAGTAGGTCAATTGTTTCAATGATCAGAGGAGACCAAACTTTACCATGCTTTTAGCCAACTGCATTGAAGAACCAATGCCCAACATTCGAATTGACATCTGGTGACATTGTGACATCTTTGTGTAGAAAATTTCTTAATCATGCTCTGTACAAAACCCGGTCGGAATTTCCTCTTGCTCGCGTGCATATACCTGGTGAAATGGCTAGGACGTGAAACTCGAGAGCCGTAGAGGGCGAAACCAGCCCGTGGCCTCATTTGCCGCCACTCGCTTCTATGTTTGAGAATAGATTGAATTAGCATGTCCAGAATCTTTCCTCCGTGCAACTGAGCTTCAGCAATCTATGATGAGAGTATGCATAAACAGAGTTTCATGACATTTGGCCACGTTCTTTCTCAAAGCCCCAATAAAATGGTCCAAAAAGATCGCCCACGGAAAACTTGTTAGAAAAATTTTTTTAAAGTGAAAAAACACAGCAAAAATTCATTTTGTTTTACGTCTATTTCCTACGCTTTTCGTTGATTTTTCTCCAAATTTCTTTGTCGCCCGATAAATTTCTAGGTGTTGGTCTTGGTCAAAAGATTTCACTCTTTCATAGCTACAGTGCTATTAAGAGGCATGTGTCATCGGTCGTTGTTTAGGAACCACCCGGATCCTAGTGAGAGATGCATGCCTACTGTAGAGAGAGGATCTAGAGAGAAGTTTTTAGAAAGAATATAATTGCTTCTATTGATTTGGATGATCAAAATGAGAAAAAAGACATTCCCTTATATAATGGAGGACTCATATTACAATTGTATTGATCTAGTGACCAAAATCGCACCTTAATGTCTGTTCTATAACAAGAAGGTTGCTTGATTTTATTATTCTTTTTCAAGAGCAAGGCATAAGGACTCTGTAAATCGCGAGAATGCATATTCTGATGCTTGCACGGGTGATAGCTCATCTGCTTCCTTAAAAGTGAGTTTCACAGAGGGGAGGTTAGCGAGATCCCTTATCTGAGAAAAGGAGTAAAAAGCCTAGCAATAAGGATGCCTCTCGAATGCCTCTTTCTCCTCAATCGGCCCAGCATTTATGTTGAGAGCTCTTTAGAACACGGCACAATTATCGTATTGCCCGTCCCTAGGAATGTTCCTGAAGCTTGATTAGAGTTTGGACGAGCCTTTGTCGATAATGCACGGTTCTTGGTTCATGAAAACCTCACAATCGTGAAATACGAATGAGTGCCCAATGTGATTAATCTCGAGAGATACAAAAATTATCTAGTAGGAGATGTTACAAATTACAATTAGGTATTCGGGTTATGGACTCATATTTAATCACCTCACAAAAAAACCTATCATCTAGTTCTATAAAATCAATATTGCAAATCAGTCTTCATCATTGATATATTTGGGACAGGAGTGATCAATAGAACAAAACTTGTATTTTCTTTCCTTTTTCTATAGCGGTCAGTTTGTCTCAAAAAATACGCGCTTTAAAAAAAATTTCTTAAAAAAGATTGATTTTATCCCTTGGAATAACTAGCAAATAAAAAATATTCTCAATATTAACAATAATTTATACCTATATATTTTCGTAGATAATAAAAACATTTTTCATCCATTCATATTTGTAAACGAAATAGCTAAACGATCAATTTTTAAGAAAATGTTTTCCAAATCCTCTATATTAACTGACCTTACCCTAAATTAAATTGTATTTCATTCCTGAATTAAATTGTATTTCATTTCTTTTTTTTTCCTTCCTGTCCTTGGCTATGACCGGTCGTTGGCGTCGATGACCGACTACAGGGCAGGGCTAGTGAGGTCAAGCCTCGCCCGGCCAAGGCGAGGTCGACCTTGCCGTTGCTAGGGGCGGTGAGGGCCGCCCTCGTCGGCGCTGGCCAATTGTTGGTGGCCTGCAGCAAGGCAGCGACCGGGCGGCGGCAGACTGGGAAGAAGATGAAGAACAAATAAAAAAAGAAGAAGAAAACCAAGAAGAATCTGAAATAGAAAAATTATTCCAGTAGCTTCTTGATTCTGTTTCAAAACTAATTCTGGGAACAATTTTTTGCAAATTTGTGCCCGTGCACAAAAATTTTAAGGGTTAATACCACGAAAAACCCCAAACTGGTATACATGTGACAAATTTACCTAAAACTATTTTTTTATCACAAAAAATCCTAAACTGGTATACCCGTGACAATTTTACCCCCGAACTAATTTTTTGGCCACTAAAAACCCCAAACTGATACACCTGTGACAAATTTACCCTCCGTTAGTTTCCGTTAAATTTTACTATCAAATTACTAAGTTTAATGACACGTGGTAATTGACATGTGTACCGATTTTGGGTTTTACCCCTTTATTTGTCACAAGTTTACAAATTTGTGATTTTTTGTGATATTAATATAATTTAACGGATACTAACAGAGGTAAATTTATCACAAATATACCAGTTTGTGATTTTTAGTGGTCAAAAAATTAGTTCAGGGGTAAAATTATTACAGATGTACCAGTGTGGGGTTTTTGGTGGTCAAAAAAATAGTTCGGGGTAAAATTATCACAAGTGTACCGATTTGAGATTTTTGGTGATAAAAAAATATTTCAGGGTAAATTTATTACATGTGTACCAGTTTGGGGTTTTTTGTGATAAAAAAATAGTTCGGGGTAAAATTGTCACAGGTGTACTAGTTTAGGGTTTTTCGTGGTATTAATCTAAATTTTAACAAATGGATTTCTGTTACCAAATTGATTTTGAAAATAAAAGAACAGAAATTATCACTATTTGGCAAATTGCCAAATGATGCCTTACACTCCCGAAAAAAAAATCCCGACTAGTGATCCAGCCGGGATGCCACGTCATACGCCCCCATCCGCATCATCATTGCCGCGCCGACCAATCGCGCCCCACGCGCCTCCCTCCCTCGTTTAAAAAACTCGCCCTCCCCCGCCCCACACCACCGCTCGCTATATAAACCACCGCTCGCTCTCGCGATCGAGCCGCTCCCCTTCGTTACCGAAACCCCTAAGCCCGCACCGAGCGGCGAAGAAGACCGCACGGCTCGAAGCCAAGCGAAGGATCCCTCTCGAGAAAACCCTAATCTCAATCCCTAATCCGAGTCGTCTTCGTCTTCGACTTCGACTTCGACTTCGAATTCGAATCCGAACTGTGAACAGTCGAAGTAACAATCGGCGGCGGTGGGGGTGAGGGTGAGGGAGGGGGGATTCGCGCAGGATCGGAGCACCGAGGCGATCGGGGGCGGCGGCGGCGGCGCAATAATGTCTGCGGTAGTTTGCGGGAGCAAGCGATCGCTGTTCGACGACATACCTTCTCCCCCCCTCGCCTCCTTCTCGCAAGAAGATCCGCCGCTGCTCCCCGTCCTCTTCTTCTCCGTCCCCGGTCCGCTTCTCGGCGCCGGCGGCGGCTCACCTCGATCGGCTCCTCCAGCTCTTTCCTCACATGGAACCCCAGGTGGTTGAAATTCGTAGGAAACCGTGTCTTTCGTTATCGGTTTCCCTTTGCGTTTGCTTGTTCGCCTTTAGAATCCTGAGAAAGCATATGAAACGACGTTGTGTAGGCTCTGAAGCTAACTAGTGAGCGTTTTCTGGTTCGTTTTTTCTTCTACTTTGGGGCAGTCTGTGATTGGCATTTAGTGCGAGCAAGGACGTAACTGCTGATTCGTGTTCTTTAAACGCAGTTTAATAGTTCCGTATTTCTTTTGGCAAGCTCTAGGCTTAACAATTCACGTGTTTTTTGGGGACCTGCAGTGCCTTATAATCTCGATGGGTTTTGTTTTCAGATTCTTGAGAGAGCGTTGGTAGAATGCGGGGATGATCTACAGGTTGCCATTGGTAGGCTGCAGGAGCTTTGTTTGGGTCCTGCTGTGGATAATGGAGGATTTTCTGAAGAGCCCGGTGTTAATGCCGACCAAGGTAAATGGTTTTTCTTATGTGCTTTCAGTTCGTGCAAACTTGAAACCTGTTTTTCGTAACTAGTCAACCAAAGAGGAAATGGGAAACAGATGGATTCGACCGTCATCTGCAATTACGCCCTTCTCCTAGGCAGGGAGATTTTGATCCTCGTCAATTATAGTGAATAAAACAGGTGTTATAGGTTGAAATCTTTGTGGGTAGTCATAATGGTTTTTGTTTTAACTATGCAGAGGATATGAATCGACCATCTCTTTTTTTTATAAGGGCTGGAATTTCATGTAACTTATTCAGCTGGAATTCTCGCCGGGATTTATTCTTCACGTGTTTCCTTTATTGGTCCAATAACATTGAAGTTCCATTGACAGGTGACAGAGATGATGTCGATGCACCTGGTGAGCCATCAGCCAACCTTCCAGTTGATGGTGCAGGGTGGGTGGATGTATTTGTGAAAGAAATGATGAGCGCCACTAGCTTAGAAGATGCCAGAGCGCGTGCGACAAGAGTGCTTGAGTTTTTTTGAACAGTCCGTCAGTGGACAAGCTGGGGCAGAGGCTGCTAAGAGTCTCCAGAAGGTACTTGTCAATTTGTAAATGGTTTTTGAATACTGTGCTTTAGTGTATGCTGTTATGTCGTGGTGCTCCTTTAGACTATCTGAGGTTACTTTAATTGGCTTATGAAGTTACATCTGTAATGTTTTTCTTGGTAATTGTCAGCAGTTTTGTTTATGTCACTACTCATTCACAATTGGGCTTGTGAGGCTTCAGATATGATTGTTTAGTTTGGTGTTTGTTTTGTCTGCCTCCTAGAAATATCTCTTAGGATGAGCAACACTCGTGTGGAATGTTCTTGCTATCCTTTCTAAGCTGAAATGTATCAGATATCAAAAGTTTGGCCTGTCTTTCTGTACAAAGTATCTCGAATCAATGACAGGTCAACTAGAAGAATAATTAGTGTTTAGTCTCTTCGACTGTAACTCTTTTTCATGTTTTAATTTAAACCATCAAACTTAAATGAGGGAAAGAATAATTTATCCTCTTGCACTGATTAGGGCCAGGAGATGCGACGAAAACACAGTAATGTCTGTTCTTCTGCATTGATCGGTCTAGTAGCTGTGGCAAGTATATCCTTTATTATGTAAATATGTGGAACATTAAAATTGGCATGTGATTCTGTTCATTTCTCAGGAAAATATGATGCTGAAGGAGCAAATGGAGGCAGTCCTTCGGGAGAACACAATTCTCAAACGTGCTGTGGCTATTCAACATGAACGTCAAAAGGAACATGAGGACAAGAATCGTGAGCTGCAACATCTGAAGCAGTTAGTATCTCAGTATCAAGAACAGTTGAGAGTACTTGAGGTCTGTCGCCTGAACTTCTCTACTAGATGATTATTAGGTATCAGTTGGCTTATTCTAGCATAACATGGGAATTTTCACACATTTTGTGTTTGCTGTGTTGCCAGGTCAACAACTATGCCTTGTTGATGCATTTGAGACAGGCCCAGCAAAGCAACTCTTTCCCTGGGAGTTATCCTCCCGATGTCTTCTGATTTGGGATCAATCTACCAGAACAGTTCAAACCAACTAGATGATTTGTCCTTGGCGATAATGTTCCTTTATACATATTATAGAGCGACTCGAAGTTGACGGTGGTCTTTCTATCTATGATAAATAGATGAAAGGAGAACAGACTTGAAGTTGACAGTGGTCTTTCTATCTATGGTAAATAGATGAACGGAGAACAGTGCTGACAGGAGTTCTGGCGGAGCCCGTCTTGCATATCTTCCCCTTTCTGTTCTTACTAGTCTTTCAGTTTGCTTCAAATCATCAGATGAGGTGTTGTATTGTAGGAAGTTGAAGTTGGGTTGAAGATTTATCCGATAGTGTTCAATTTTTGATGTCTGAGGTTCATTTCTCTGATTCTGCTTGTTGTCTGAAATCTCTGCTTGTAATTTCCTTCAGTAATCAATGGAATTATGTTTAAACGGCTGTGTCAATTTGCTCATTACTCGTCGAGGTGGAAGATCCGGAAGTTGTGTTTTCTTAACAGGTCTTTTATATTATTAGAAAACTCTCCGATGTAGTGATCAAATGGAAAATTACTTGTCATCCCTGTCTCTTTGTTTCATATCGACCCGTACCGCTACAATTTCCACGAATGAACAGAAACATCATCCCGCCTCTTTTGTGCCTTCTGAATGTAATTTATTCAAGTTTATCTGGAAAGTCCCTAAGAAACTCATCATCTTCCTGATGTTCAGTAAAATGGTTATAATGCAAAGCCATCAAATTACCCATTAGGTTGTAGAATTGATTTCACAGATGTGATTGCTGTGAGTTTTAGTACATTGTTTCGACTTCGATTTGAATATATGTATTCTTCACTTTAGGATTGATGGTATGGGATGGACCTAACCCAATGCGTACAATACATTAATCCATCAATCGATCTTTGCATCATCTCGCCTCCTCAATTATTTCGTTCCATCACTTGAAGTTCATAAGTTGAATAGTGCTAGTTGTCGTCTTTGAATTTGTAATTTAAGGGGTTTGAGCCACTGTTCTCGCGAAAGAACATGCAAGTTTTGATTACGTTGCATTAACTTCCTAGAATTCCCGATTGGTTGATCCCAAATGACATGTCGTTTTCGGCAAGTGTCAAAAAGTCGTAAACCTTTTGCATTTGTGCCAATTTAGTCCTAAACTTTTTTTTTGGTGTAAATTCAGTCCTAAACTTTTTGCATTTGTGCCAATTTAGTCCTAAACCTTTTTTTGGTGCTAATTCAGTTCTAAACCTTTTGATTTAGTGCCAATTCAGTCCTAAACCTTTTGCATTTATGCCAATTGAGTTATAAACCTTTTTTTGGTGCTACTTGAGTCCTAAACCTTTTGCAATTGTGTCAATTCAGTCCTAAACCTTTTGCATTGATGCCAATTTAGTCATAAACTTTTTACATTTGTACCAATTCAGTCATAAACCTATTTGAGCTGAATTAATTGAAAAGACTAAATTGGCACTAATATAAAAGGTTTAGGATTGAATTGGTACTAAAAAAAGGTTTATGACTGAATTGGCATCAATACAAAAGGTTTATGACTGAATTGGCACAAATACAAAAGTTTTAGGACTAAATTGGAACTAAAAAAAAGTTTAAGACTTAATTGGCACAAATGCAAAAGGTTTAGGATTGAATTGGCATAAAAAAAGGGTTTAGGACTAAATTGACACCAATGCAAAAGGTTTATGACTTTTTTGACACTTTTTCCCTGTCGTCTTCTTATGATTAATTAAAAACAACTAAAAAAAATCATTTTTATAAACAACAATCAAGACTCCACTCGATCCAATTTTCGAAATTATATATAGATAACGATCATCTTTTCTGGAAAATCACTTCTTGAGACGTTATGTTTCCCGTGAAAAGAACGGAGCCCGGAGATAACAGTTATCTTGCTATGTTCTTCCTCCTCTAGACGGGCCGGGTTCATTGCTCGGCTGTTGCAGTCGTAGAACCGGCCCAGCTGTTCTTCGATCAGGAAGTCTAGTTCCCACCCTGCCCCTTGCTGTTCTTCCGTGTCCTGCACTTGCCTCCGGGAAACGTTCTTTTCTGGAGAGCAATCATAACGACTCGTTGAACGACTCCTTCAAGCATCGTCACTTTAGGAAATTTAAAGCTTGCAATCGAAAAGAAATGTACTCGAGAATTTCGTTTGAAATGTCAAAAGATAGAAGATTTGCGCTTTACCAAGAAAGTGGAAAAGATTTTGTTCGACTATGCTTTTTCTTCACGGGATCAAACAGTTCTTTCTTTCATTCGAAGAAAAACAAGAATGACCCAAGATGGCGATTGAACGCGGATCTTATTCCGGGAAATGAGAGAGGAAGTGCAGCAAACTGGAAAAAACAGAGAAGCATTCTTTTCCCTTGCCTCTTTTTGGCGTTCGAAAAGCCATGCATTGGAACTTCTGAGAAAGTTCGTCCACGTCTTCTTCATCAATGGCTGTTCCTCCCTCAAATTTTGTCCGCATTTCCGGACGTGCTTCAGAATTTGCAGAGGCGACGTTCTTCTTAGGGTGATTCCTGGAAAAAAAAAAAAGGGAGGGGACAACGAAAGAGATGAGAAAAAAGGGAAAGACAGTTCCGAAACCTTCGACGAAGAAAGTATTGGATTATTCAACTCGGAATGGGACGATCACCTCTCCATTGTCTTAGTTGGTTTTGCCTCTCCCCCGGATCTCCTGTTCAATTCCACGGACGAAATTGCTTCCTTGGTGATGATGATCTTTCCTTAGCGCGGGGAAGGCCAAATGCAACAGTCACTTTCAGAGAGAAAGAGAGAGAGTCTTTGCTCTGTTACGAAGAAGGCGGGAGCACGTAAGGATTTTTCCGGATCAAATTATTTAAACCAAAAAAAATTGTTGCGCCGCCGGGATTTGAATGTGGGCTGAATTACCTGGTATCACGGTCCGGAGTTTTCCATCGAATGATCCAAGAAGACGTTGGACCTCAAATCTTCTAGCTATTTTTGGATTATTTTTGTATACTTTAGAATATTTCCCGTAAGGAAAAAATGTTTAAAAAAGTCTTACACCTATTGTATCGGTACCGATTTAATCCTAAACTTTTTAATTATACTAATTTAATCTTAAATCATTTGGCATCGTGCCAATTCAACCCTTTCACCTCATTTTGGCCCGGATATTGCTGAAGTGGACGCCGGTTGGCTTATGTGGCATCGATGCCGATTGGCTTATGTGGCATCGTCGCCGTTGATGTAGATAATTTTTAATAATATTTTAATAATAATTATTATTTTTCTAATTTTTTTCTTTTTTCCTTCCTTCTTCCTTTTGCTGGTGGAAGAAGAAAGGAAAATAGAAAAAGAATCGAAAAAATAATTAAAATATTATTAAAAATTATTTACATTAGCGCCGGCAATGCCACGTAGGCTAGCCAAGGTCTATGCCAGCAATATCAAACCAATATTAGCCGAAAGGACTAAATTGGCATTAGATTAAAAGATTTAGAATTAAATTAGCATAATTAAAATGTTTAGAGCTTCTTTGACACTTTTCCCCTTCCCTAGAATATTCCTTAGAATATTCCTAAGTGTGGGCAATACAGTAAATGTACATAAAGTGGTAGACCTCCACCATTAGATTAAAATGGCAATCTACGGTTGTAGTTCAAGGCGTAATTGGGCTTGTGAGGCTCCAGACATGATCATTTGGTTTGGTGTTTGTGTTGTCTGCCTCCTAGAAATATCTCCTAGGATGAGAAACAATCACGTCGAATTCCTTGCTACCCTTTCTAAGCTGAAATGTATCGGATATCAGAAAGTTTGGCTCGTCTTTCTGTACAAAGTATCCCAAATCAATTACTTTTCAACTGAAAGAATAATTTGTGTTTAGTCTCTTCAACCGTAACTTTTTTCCACGTTTTAATTCAAACCATCAAACTTAAATGAGGGAAAGAATAATTTGTCCTCTTGCGCTGATGAGGGCCAGGAGGTGCGATGAAAACACAGTAATGTCTGTTCTTCTCCATTGATTGGTCTAGTAGTTGTGGCAAGTATCTCCTTTATTATGTAATCACGTGGAACTTTAAAATTGGCATGTGATTCTGTTCATTTCTCAGGAAAATATGTTGCTGAAGGAGCAAATGGAGGCAGTCCTTCGGGAGAACACAATTCTCAAACGCGCTGTGGCTATTCAACATGAACGTCAAAAGGAACATGAGGACAAGAATCGTGAGCTGCAACATCTGAAGCAATTAAGACAATAATGCGACTGTAGATGCTTGTTCTTATTTTTGGTATTTATATGATCGTTGCTTTCGGCATAGCTCTATTCCAATTACTTCTTTTGTGTTTTGGGGACGGGTGGAATATCCTGGAGATGTGTATATTGTGTTATTTGATCTGTTTGGTCATATCTTAAGGATGTATCTGTCACTGGCACTGTTTGTCAGACTTTTGTCTCTCATGCGACTGAATGTGATCAAGAGGTTCTCATGCGGTTCACTTGTGGCTACTTTGGTTTCAGGCCATATTTAATGAGCTATGCAACATGTTGGATCTAGGGAAGCCTTCCTTTACTCCTAAGAAAGGAAAGACAAGCGTCGTTATGTTTGTCGGTTTACAAGGTACTTAAAGATCTCCTTCAACTTGAGTCGATGTTTGTGAATTTAGTTAATTGGGATATGGATTATCCTTTGTTGTATCTGTGCATATTCTCTTCAAGTGGTTGCAATTTGTTTGGATAATATGTATACTGCCTATGCTTTGATGTGTGAATAGAATTTTGAAGCATGCATTATTATGACAGGATCGGGTAAGACGATGACGTGTGCCAAGTATGCATATTATCATCAAAAGAAAGGTTGTAAGCCGGCTCTTGTCTGTGCCGATACTTTTAGAGCTGGTGCCTTTGATCAGTTGATGCAGAATGCCACCAGAGCTAAAATTCCATGGTATGGAAGGTACGTTTCTTTTGTGGATTGCATTTTGATCTGCTCCCGTATGCAGACACCTAGTCCCTCAAACAAAATGGCTACGACTGTCAGATTTCATAAAAGTAAACTGAAGGTCTCCAAGTGCACATGTTTTCATCATGAATAAATTCTTTCTCCTATTGATTAGTTTATCCTTCATTTACTCACGAGTGGGTTTACAGAAGTGAACATTTAGGACTGGCATGTTTTGGTGCAATTTCTTGGCCATCAAATATAAGAGTTCTGTGACAGTTACACGGAATTGGATCCTGTGAAAATTGCCGTTGAAGGTGTGGAAACCTTTAAAAAGGAAAACTGTGATCTCATATAATTGTTGACACAAGTGGGCGTCACAAGCAAGAGGCTGCTCTTTTTGAAGAAATGCTTCAAGTTTCTGAAGCAACGGTAGCATATGATCCTTTTTCACATTTACAATTGGTTCTCTGCCTGTTTAAGATTTTAACATGTTGCATGATATGCTGCAGAAGCCAGATTTCATTGTATTCATTATGGACGGTAGCATTGGTCAAGCCGCATTTGATCAAGCACAGGCATTCAAGCAAAGTGTTCCTGTTGGCGCTGTTATTGTGACTAAGATGGATGGTCATGCAAAGGGAGGTGGTGCTCTTAGTGCGTAAGTGTTATTTTGGTTAAGTCAGAGACCTTTTCATTTCCCATAGTTTTCCTTTTCACAGTCGCCATCATTGAAGTGGTTTTCTAGTATTTGAATGGGGTAATAGAGTGGATTAATGTGCAAAAGGTGTGCAAACGGTTGCATTATGAGACTCTGGAGTAGATTGGTGCTAGCTTGCAGTTGCATATATATGTTGCCTATGTGTGTGTGTGTTTCTTTAAATGGCGGCAGCTATGATCCTATTCTTAATTATAGCTCAGGAACGAATATCACTGGTTATATTCTTCGTTGGATTCTAATTGTTAGATCTTCATACTTTATGGGTTATGTTAATATATGTCAGTTTAGGTGAAAGACTACATAAAGAAACATTTATACTTCCTTACCAAAAAAAGAAACATTTATACTTGTTATAATTGAAAGTGATTATTATTTTCATGGGACTGATGGTGAGATATTCTTTATAGAAAAAAAAATTTACTTGGGAATCCAGCATGTATAAGTTTTACCCGTTGAAGGTTACTTAAACTCGTGATACTTTCGGAACATAAAAATGCATTTTCATCTTCCTTTGGTCTGAGTTTATTTGTTTACATGTGCAGCGTTGCAGCAACGAAAAGCCCTGTGATCTTTAGAGGTACTGGGGAACATATGGACGAGTTTGAAGTGTTTGATGTTAAGCCATTTGTTAGCCGGCTATTGGGTAGGTAATTTCGTTTGGGTTCTGCCTTT
Organism: Syzygium grande; assembly: GCA_024733475.1. Taxonomy (NCBI): domain Eukaryota; kingdom Viridiplantae; phylum Streptophyta; class Magnoliopsida; order Myrtales; family Myrtaceae; genus Syzygium; species Syzygium grande. The sequence continues at coordinate 28,397,022 of JAMXDD010000006.1, read as the reverse complement.
CAGTGTGTCTTTATGATATGTATGAGTGTGAGATGCATTCTTTAGTGGTTTAATATTTTGGTGGAAACTACTTTCCACATAGGTCTGCGGGACTGGTCTGGGTTTATGGACAAAATTCACGAAGTGGTGCCTAAAGATCAACAGCCTGAGCTTCTACTAAAGCTTTCTGAAGGGAACTCTACCTTGAGAATTATGTATGAACTGTTTCAGTACATTCTTAAAATGGGTCCAATGGGCCAGGTTTGTATTTCTTCCATCATTGGATATGATGCTTTATCTTATCATTGCATGCTTTTATTTTAAGATTCGTGTAAAGAGAATACTCATGCATGCATGAGAATGCACAAGCATTTACCATGCTATGGTTCTCTTGAATCAAGGTTTTTTCCATGCTACCGGGGTTCAGCTCGGAATTGATGCCAAAGGTTCAAGAGAAAGAAAGCCAGGCAAAGTTAAAAAGATACATGACCATGATGGACTCAATGACAAACGAAGGCAAGTTATGCTGTAATGTATAGTTTGGCTGTTCATTATTTTGGCTTATGGCTGCAGTGAAGGTTTTAAATTCAAATCCTCACCTCTGAGCCTGATTAAACAAGTTCTATTTGTTCCAGAGCTAGACAGTTCGAATCCAAAGATCATGAATGATTCGAGAATCATGCGGATAGCAAAGGGTTCTGGTCGCGACAATAGTGACGTTATGGAAATGTTGGAAGAGTATAAGCGGCTAGCCAAAATTTGGAGCAATATGAAGGGACTTAAGATTCCGACAAGGGGTGATATGAATATGTGGTCTCGAAACATGAATGCACGACATATGAGCAGAGTTCTCCCACCGCAGATGCTAAGGCAGATCGGCGGCATGGGTGATTTACAGAGCTTGATGAAGCAAATGGGTTCCGCAAAGGATATGATGGGTAGTAGGGGTGAGCATGGTCCAGGTTGGGCCGGTCCACCCCCTAAGCCTAGGACCAACCCGCACAGTGTTGGTCCTCAATTTTGGGACCGAGGACCGCCCGTCGGTTCCATGGACCCACCTGGGAACCGGATTGCCGGTTTGGTCCGACCAAGTTTTCCTGGACAAATAAAAAAAAAATGTGGACCAACATCGGATTAACGGAACAAAAAGAAAAGAGCATAACTTTCCATACAATTCCTATACTATAATTGGTTTTATTAACCACATCATCCATAAATCAAGTGGGTACCCATCAAATGAGTGTCTAGAGATAAGAGAGAGAGTTATAAGTGTATAGTTACATTTTTTTTTTTTGAAATTTTTTTTGGGTCAGATTTTTTTAATTAAAATTTTAAAAAATAAATATATTATTATTATATTACCGGTTCGGCCCGGGTGGGCGGTTCCACACCGGGAACCGGACCGGTCCCCTTGGGAACCACCGGTTCCGGTCCGGTCCTGGGCGGTCTTGGGTGGTCCTGGGTTTTTTGCACACTCCTAATGGGTAGGTTCGGAGGTGGCGATTCATGATGGCTGATTTGTCAAGTGCATTATTCGGTTGCAACCTCAGGGCGAAATCAAGTGGCCACAGTTTGACGCCAGTAAGAATTAGACGGGCATTGTTTCCTCGAGTGACAAACCATACAGCCATGATTGGACATGGGAGAGTGAGTTCTGGTGGAAGGGTCGATCAATTTGATTCCCCCATATGATGTGTAACTAGTCAAAATGCTGCCTGGTAAATAGTTACAGGATTTTTGTTCTTTGAGATAGGATAATCGATGAAGAGCAGGTGCATTTTTTTTTTATTAAAAGTCAGCTGAAATGCATAACTGAAGTTTTTCTGGGTGTTTCCTTCCATTTTCGGTTGGATTTGTTGGTTCTATCTCTGATGAATCTCACCTTTAGAGCAACTGGAATGGATGTGTGATGAAGCTGATCAACTGGTTTCTCTTTTATGGCTTAAAGCCACCTTTCCAGCGATCTTTGCTTCTAATTGAGAGTAGGCTTGCTCCGAAGTTCCGCCGCTTGGCAAGAAAAGTTTAATTTGATTTTCTGGGGAAAAAATATCAAAAAAATTAATTTTCTTTTTCTTGTTTTTCCTTTTCATGCTATTTCTACCGGCCACGGCAACCGGACACATGCGAGGTGCATCAACATTCGCTCTTTGATCAATTTCTTCAAAAAATATTTTTACAAAAATGAACGTTTCATTGAGTAAGGATTTGAGCCCAAGTATCGAGGGTTTACGCAAGATTTTTGTAGACCTTGGGCCTAAGTGCTGGGGATTAGAGCTCGAGCATCAGGAATCCAAACCCGATCTTTACGGATGTGAGCTCGATCGTTGAAGCATGTGGCACAAGGGTTTAGGCTAGGCCTCGATGGACCTAAGCATGGGTGCCGAGGGCTCGGGCCTGAGCCTAGTCATCAAGGTCTCAAGCTCGGTCCCAACGGACAAAGGTCTGGCCTTGATGGACTCGTGCCCGAGCATTAGAGACTGGGTCATGGCCTCAATGGACTCAGCCCCGGTCTTGATGACTCGGCTTGGGAACTAATGTAGAGTTTTGGGACAAAACGTCAATATTTAATCAAACTTTGAAAAAAAAAATTTCTTACTTTTCCAAATAGAAAATCATCATGCTGAATTCTAGCATAAGTTTTTATTTATCAAGGAAATATTTTTTGTCGCTTCATTTTTCTAAACAAACGTGACCTAAAAAATAAGAAACTGTTTAGCCGGAAAAACCGTGATTGGGAAGATTGTGACCCGGAAGGGACTTTACCTTCTTCGTTTGATGATCACAAGACGTTTCCAGGACAATTCCCAATCACGAAGCTCTTCCTGGACACTTCAGCTTCAAGATGATCACTCTAGATTCGCCGAAGACTGTCTGGACACACCAGCCAAGCTTGATTTTCAGGCTCAGTCGACCAGCCTCAGGCTAACTGTTCCAGGTGAGGAGACTCACCACCTGGGTTGATTCGGCGGCGCTTTTTTGGCCGAAAAAGGGCCGATCACTCGATCCGGGTAGCCTCAACTCCCTCTCTCTCTAGAGAAACTCTATTTCGTGTCTCTGGTTTTCTCTCTCTCTTTTGCAATTTGTCAAACACTTCCTTCGCAATGTTTAGTTTTTCCTTGGTTTTTGTTTATCAAAAATCCCACCCAATGTTCGTTGGAACCGACTTCCGATCAGTTAGATCGGTTCACTGGTGCTAGCGGGAGATTCTCCAGCTGGTCCAGTTGATTAAAACGTGCTAATTTCATTGGGGGAAGTCGGTAAAGTTTTGGGCATGAAAATACTTTTTTTGGGTTTAATGGGTCTTTGAATGAGTCAGGTAAGGGAGACAACCAACCCGGGTCGGGTCGGGTCGGGTTGACCCGGCCGACTTGGCAGACCCGAATTGATCTAAATTTGCCAATTAGGCTCAATTTTGACTCAATTTTGAAAATTAAACCCCAAAATTGAATTCCTCATCACATTTTGAACCTAAATATATGATTTTCTCTAATTTTTGTTATAATTGTGTCCAAGATTTTCACATTTTTACATCCTGGTTAATAGGTTTTTATTCAATTTGATGTCCTAATGACCTAATTAGGAAAAATTGATGGCAAAATTGAATTGCCCACATCTGATTAACCCTAGAAATAATGATCTCATGGTTCGACAATTTCATATTGGGCACGATTCCCATTTTGGGTTCAAAATCTTAATTTTCAATTAAATTTTGGGGATTTTTGATTTTTATGTCAAATTGTGCAATTGGACTGACCATTATGTAATTCAAGGTCCTAGAATCATTTGTTGTGAAGACACTATGACTTAAAAATGACTAAAAAAAAACTTAATTGCATTTTTGGTTCAATTCGGGTTTAATTTTGCCCAATTTTGGGAAAAATATATACCCGATTGAGATTTTCAAAATTAATGATGTATTCATGAAATTGGATTTAAAATAAGACTAATGACTATTTTTATGGAATTTTCTGATTCCATTTGCTATTTTTCTTGATTTTCTCACTTATTTTGACTAAAAGAAATTGAGGAAAAATGCAGAAAAATGATAAAAAATTATTTTTTGGTTTAGAAATAGGTTTCTAGGCTTGGCCAAGAATCCTAGCCCTAATTTTGATATTTTTAAAAATATGAAAAAAATAAGCTAAAAATTAGATGTCAATACTTGTGTTTGTCACTTTTTTCTAAGATCGGCTTAAGATCTATTTATTTAGACTTCTTGTTATACATGGATGGTGTGTGTGGTTGTGGTGTGGATCAGAATTTTTATTTTTATTTTCTGTGACAATATATTTTATCGTGACCGAATTTCCTTATGACAGGTAAATGCTGCCATGGCCAAGATGATGGGTAAAGTTGATACTGGACAGACCAAACAAAATGCTGTGAAAATTGATTTAGATACCGGGACTACAGCAATGGAAAGGTAACGTAAGTTGGAGATAGAGGGCACGCGGCAGTGAAAATCTTTAACAACCAAATGGAAACTGAATTGGCCGAAGCGAACGCACATCTTAGCCACAAAGAAGGATGCATGAGAATATTTTGCGATGTTAATGTCGACAAGCTTCGGGCTTATCTTCGAGCTTAATTTTCCACTTCATTGAAAAGTTAGCTTTTCTTTATTGTAGGTGGCTGAGGCGCAAAAGGCAATAGTGCGGATACAACCTTATATGCACGCCAGTAAGAGGATGTTCCAAGAGCAAGCTAGAGGCTTGCGCCGAAGATCAGCATCAGGTTGAATTGGAAAGTGATTGAGGAAGGGACCTGTGCAGTATGCTGGTGGTGCAAAATGGTGGTGGGATGTGTTGCTCATGTCTTTTGTTAGACCAATTAAACTTGTCGTGCTATTTCTCTTGTAACTAATAGTTTTAAGAAAGTCTGACTTATAGCTTTATGGGTTTTGTTAGTTCATTACGGTTACGTGAGAAGACGATGTCTTTTAGGTTTGGAAGTGCTCATATTCATGTTCTGCCATAATTCTTTTCTCATGAAATCATGTCTTGCATTTACTTGTTCTTTTACTTGCATTTTACGATTCATGGAAAAACGAACAAAACGAGGCCAGGATATTCCCTGAAGTGCACCGTAAAAGCTGTGACTTCGGATTTACTCGGTTCTCTGCGGCTCTTTTGTCACGGTTTAGATGCTCACACCATGGGAGCAGCGGGATGCCACTCCTAACACATTTATCGATATGATAATCAGCCAAGTATATCTCGGCTTTGCTCATTTGACGGTGCTTGTTAACTACACTTTCCCTCGGCGTTTGAATGAATTACATTGAACGACATAATTGGGTTTCTTTCTCCGGCTAAATGAATGACTACCCGGTTGTGCAAGAAAACATGTTTTTCTTTAGGATAGTTAACAAATGTTTGTACTTCATCTTTTGGCACTATCTGCCATTAGGGTGGTTCTTATTGCTGCTCCTCTGTCATGATGCTTGTTTGAGTTGAAGTATGATATATCAATTCGGCATGCCTTTTGAGATTGAATAGACCCATCGGTAACCAAACCGTGCTCCATGCATATTGGCCAAAAAAAGAAGACTATATTATGATTGATTCTACATGCATACTGGACAAAAAAAGATGACTATATTATGATTGATTCTTCGCAATATGTGGCTTGATGCTCATGAGATGCACTGCTTTGGTAATAAGTTAGAGTTTTTCTCTTTTCGATGTTGGCCGTGTGCGGTCATTCTAAAATCAATTCGATAAGGAAAATGAACCGAAGTAGTAAAATAATTGCTCCATAAAAATGCAATTCTCGATTGATAGTGCCTGTTAGCAACGGTGTTCAATGTATGCAATGTACCCTCATACTCCACTTCAGTTTTATGCAAATCAGTTCCAAAAATCTACCGCGTTTGTAATACAACCATCAAACTTACCCTAGTTACTTAATCTTTGAAAAGGAACACTTGTGTTCCCTGCGAAATTTTAAAATGAAAGGAATTATGCTAAACTTTGAAAGATCGGGATGTGATTTTAATTCATCATCTATATAGGGCTCGAACAAGAGTTGAATTTTGAAATGCTACGGAAAAGGAGAGAATGTGAAAAGACTGCTTGAAAACATGTAGGTTGGCGGGCTTAGTCCAATTGCTCCGTAGCTTGGCCCATCAATTGATTGCAGTGCAAAAGAGGCGGTAACACATTGACTCCCCGTCGTCGTCTCTACAACTCACCTCGGACCTCCTAGACTCATCATCTGAACAGCAATGCCACTTTCGGCACACCACCCGCACCTACAACCGCATGATCGACATTTTAGGTAAATTGTTCAAATTGGACCTCTCTTGGAGCTTGATGAATTGAGTGCGAGACGACCCGCTCTCATTCCCCGACCATGTCACGTTCCGGATCATGTCCAAGTGGTACGTGAGTGCCCATATGCTTGATGAATCCACCAGTGCGTACCGTAGGCTTGATAAGTTTGGTCTGAAGGATGAGATGGGTTATTACATTTTCTTCCACGCGTTGTGCGAGTACAAGCATGTGATGGAAGCTCACGACCTCTGTTTTGGGAACGACGAGAAGGCTGATTTGGGTTTTCATCACCCGAACCCTTGGACCTAAATATCATAATATTTATTTTTAATTTCAAGAGCCAGGCCTAAATATCATAATGATATGCCATGTCGGACGGCGGACGATGACGGGACCACCACATTTGCGATTTCTGGGGAAAAGTGGCCTAAAAGATTGAATTGAAATTTTGGAAATAAAGTTCGAACTAAATTGGTAAAATATGAAAGTTTAGGATCGAATTGATATCCGTATAATAAGTCCATGACTAATTAGGTAATTTTCCTTGATATATCTATGTACTTGATGAATTTACCAGAAAGATGAACTAATAATGTCCAAGTTGAAGTCTTATTTTATGCATATTCAATTGACTGATCGATGAGCTTTAATCATGCACAAAACAATGCTAATTTTCCTAGAAATTTGGATATTCACAAACTAGGTAGACAGATTCTAAGTTCACACAAATGAAACATGAATGGAAGCCTCTATCAGAACTGTTCACACCAATCTATACAAAAGAACAAAGAATCAAAAAGGCAATCACATGTAACAAACTGTAGTGTCACATACATTAGACTTAACAATCACATGTACTATGGCACCATCGATCAATTGCACTATTAAATAACATCGACTCTCGCTTGTATCAGCAAAACTTACGATCGTGTTTTAGAGATCATGCTCATTGTATCCCTATGCACTATAACTTTCTCAAAATCTTTTGCAATCTTTCAATACTTTGTAATCTATCAATCGTTTATATTATATTCAATCACGTTGTTTATATTTGACATTGTTTAGTTTGATTTATATTTATATTTCTATATACCTACCTGTTTACGTGTTGTTTCTATATATATTATTGTAAACCTGCACACGTTGCATGTTTTGTAATGTTCGGCAAGTGAATTGTTTTGGAACGTTTTGTGTTTTTTTTTGCCCTCCTTAATTGTATCTAGCAACTTCTCTTCTAAGCAAAAGACATTTCGGGTGAGAGAACGGTGGCCCAAATTGCAAATTCAAGCACAATTCTATTGATCACTTACGAAAATCACATAAGGAAATTCTATTCAGTCTCTTGACCCCTTGAGGGTGGTGCCAAGTCTTCGCAACAGTATCCCTACTACTCTCAGGGAACTGTTTTGGCCCAAGACCTCCTCTACTATTACAGCAAATGCTAGAAATTCAAGTAATTTTAGTATCTTCAGTTTCGAGAGGATGAAACTTGCCAGCAGACATGCCCCTCGAACCCAATCTAAACTACCACATCTTCTGTTCAAATTGTTAGCAATAGGAGTAGGATGAGGAGGAGCTTCAAAAGCGGTAAGGGGGGCCCTAGCCTCAGCATTACTTGCACCTGCCGTGCCATTTGTCACTGGCCCAAACCAATTGAAAATACTCCATCTTCTGTTAAAATTGTCAGCAACAGGAGAAGAAGGCCCTCCGGATGCAACGCCGCCAGTATTCGGCTCCACATCCCTAGCCTCATTATCACTTGCTGCACCCGCCATGCCATTGATCACGGCCAAAACCCAATTGAAAATAAACCATCTTCGGTTAAAATTATTAGTAGCAGGAGCAGAAGAAGCATGCGACGGGCCAGATGGCCCCTAGCCACGGTGTTGGCCCCTCCCGCCATGCCCTCGGTCAACACCCTAATGTAGGTTACATTAATTGAAATTGTTATTAACCACTTGCGGGTCTGGTCTAATAAGTTTGGATATAAGGTTTCTTAATTGATTAAATATGGGCTCGGCTTGTGTGGGCCGAGTTCGGCCCGGCTCGTTATGAGTGGGTATGGTTGGAAACTCTATAAATAGTGCTGGAGGTCCCTCCTCTGCACATAACTCTCCAAAAACTCAGTCAAATGCTCTCAAACTCACCTAAGGCTTCCGTGAGCTAGCTGAGGTTGTCTCATAGTATCAGAACTTCGGAGGTGACAGGGGAGAAGACCTACGGTACTATTTCATCATCATTTCCGCATCCAAGCCAATGGAATCCAAATCAAGTGCACAAATTCTATCCATCTTTTTACCATACCGTTAATATCTTGCTATGGTGATCTTAAGGCGCTCGGTCGAGCCATACGATTCAGCCACCATGTGGTATCAAGAGCCGCCATAGTCCAGAAACGGGCCGGTACTATTCGTGTGTGATTTTATTTTTTTCATCCGTTGAATGTTAGAATAAATCACATAAATGGATAAATCATCACAAGACGAGTAAAATAAGTAGTCGCCGGCCATCGGAGGCCACTAGAAGTGGTAGCACGCGCCGCCACGCGCCAGGGCGTGGGAGAGCCTCGGTGGCACACGCGCGACCACGCACGAGTGTTCCTAGCGCGTGCGTTGCATGTGCTAGGGTTTCCGTGAGCCGGGTTGATCCGGCTGACTTGACCCAACTCCGGACCCAACCCAAGGTCCGACCCGTTGACCCGACCCAGGGTCCGACCCATTAACTCGACCTGGGAATTGACTCAACCCGGATCCAACCCGTTGATTGAACTAGTCGGACCGGTAGCGATCAGATCGGTCAGCGGTCAGACCGGTTGGACTGGCCTTTTTGGCTGGCTTAAGCGTCGGTGCGTGAAGCCCATGCACCGTGCTTTCAGGAGGCGCGTGAAGGCACGTCTGGCCTCCAATTGGGGAGTGCAAGGTACCGGTGTGCTCATATACAAATTCTCTACACTGTAATATATTTATTTTACATGTTTAATACTTTTAAGGATGTGAAAATACATACAGAACCCTATATACGCGTATTTTTAGAGTATATTTTCGTATTTTCCTGTATTTCTCTATGGTTTAAGAGGTACCGATTAAATCTTACATGTATATGATGACATAAGGATGTTTAGATCCTGTTTCATTGATAGTGTGTATGAGGTTCAACATATATCAATGTATAAAGCAATGTAATTAGCATGGTATGTAATTTTAAAGACATTGCCCATGTCTTCCAGTCTAGAATTACATCTATATAGTATATGTGAGACATAAAGTTTATATCCTTAGTATGAGAGAGTTTCAATGATTCAATTTGGTAGTGACTGCTAAAGTGGTACACTTGATTGAGTTTGAGAAATATCAGTCTCATATTGTTAGGATGTCTCCTGTTCTAATGTGTTATTATACTCCCAAAGGATGTGATTATGTATTGGTTCATGAAGGGATGCATATACAGCATGCGTGAGGGATGACTGATCCTAGTGGTTCATACACCCAAAGGTGATGAATTCATAAAAGATTGAAATATATTTTCATGGCTGTTGTAATGTAGAGGGTATATAATTGCATATCACGTATTCAGCCCAAAGGTGATTATATGATGATGTTGTAACTCTCAGGAAAGTACTCACATGATGTTAATTATAGACATTGTTTATTTTTTAACAGTCACTTTCTCCCCTGAACGGCAACTCCATAAGTATTGAGTTGGCAAATATTCATATTGCTGGCAAATATTCATATTGCTCTTACTGAGGATAAGCTAGCAAATGTCACTACTGAAAGTACGGACATAGGCTGCCTGGGAAAAGAGTAATAGGATTTGCTTGTTACCGATGAAGCGATCCATTAAGGACCACTTGAAGAGTAGTTTGCCAACTGACTGCATTGCTAAAGAAATGATGGAAACCTTACAAGCAAGGAACCGTGACTCGTCTAATGCCGAGACTGGGACATACATGTAGTTACTCAATAATATGAGGTATGATGGTTCAAGTGGGGTTAGGGATTACGTCCTTAGTATGGTAGACCTGCAGACGGAACTAAAGGTTTATGAGATTATCCTTTCTGATGCTTACATTATGCATCAAGCCTTGAATAACCTTCCTACTGAGATTGGAATTATAAAGACCAACTATAATTCTCAAGATGAAAAGTGGTTGGTCAATGACCTAATAGTTAGGGTTGTGGCAGAGGAAGAGAAACTGAAGAAAGATAAAAGGAATCTTGCTTTCTACGCCTCTAAATCTAGTAGCATGAAGAGTAGTAAATTCAAGAATCGTACTCAGAAAAGAACTCTTGAAACCACCATTCATTTGAACCATCTGGGTCCTGAGAAAATACCCTTGAAGAAGAATGGTGTTCATTGCTACTTTTGTAGGAGGAAGGGTCACATGAAGAAAGACTGCAATGGATATAAAACTTCGTTGTCCAAGTGTGAGTAGTCAGGTATTAATTCTTTGGCACTTGTTTGTGAATCCAACCTATTAGAAGCTCCATCTAGTTCTTGGTGGCTAGATAACGGTGCAACTAATCATGTTACGCATACCATACAGGGATTCACAAACAAAAGGAAGCCAAATCAGGATAATTAAAGTTCACTGTAGGAAACAACAAGAGAGTTGACGTCGAGTTTGTGGGAGATGTCATATTAATTTTGGATTCTGGTTTTAATATGATGTTAAGACACACCTTTTATGTGCCTTCCTTCAGACGGAACTTAATTTCCGTATCAAGTTTGGATGTTTATGGTTACTCTTTTGAAATAAAGAATAATGTGGTTTTTATGTTCTTTGATTCAAATAAAGTTGGGTGCTGCAACATATCGAGTGGATTGTATAGATTGTGTTTATCTCCCAATGATATATACGTCACTTATGCAGCTGAAAGGGTTATTTTCAAAAGACCTCTACCTAAGAAACAATCTTATGCATTGTGGTATAAATGACTTGGTTACATTTTTAAGTAAAGAGTGGAAAAGCTGATAAAGACAAACATCATGCCTACTCTTGAAAGTGACTTAGATACTTGCGTAAACTGTTGTAGTATAATGACCAAGATAAAGAAGAAAACCGCAGTCCATAGTTCTGACCTGTTGGAAGTCATTCATACTGACATCAGTGGACCCTATACGGCAACATTATGTAGAAATTTCTATTTCATCACGTTTACAGACGACTATTCCTAATATGATTATCTGTTTTTGATTAAGGAGAAGTCTGAGTCTCTTGACAAGTTCAAGATTTTTTGGACTGAAATCGAGAGATAACTGGAAAATGATAAAGGTTGTCAGATTTGATCGAGGTGGTGAGTATTATGGCAGACATGACGATGCTGGATAGCTGAAAGGGCCATTTGTCAAATACTTGGAGGATTCTGGGATAGTGGCTCAATTTACTATGCTCAAGAGTCTTGAATAAAATGGTGTAGCCGAAGGTGGAATCGCACCCTTATGGACATGATGAAGAGTATGATTAGCAGGATGAACTTACTTGATTTTCTGTGGGGTGAAACTTTGAGAACAGCTCTCTACATTCTAAATCGTGTTCCTACCAAGGCTGTTCCAATGACTCTTTTTGAATTATAGACGGGACGTAAACCTAGCCTAAATCATCTTAAAGTTTGGGGGTGTCTTGCAGAAGTAATGTTATATAATCCAACATTGAGCAAGTTGGAATCCAGAACCACTCGATGTTACTTTGTATTATACCTAGATCATTCGAAGAGATATCGGTTTTACGGTCCCCATGGAGGCACAAGAATTGTCGAATCACAGACAGCAAAATTTCTAGAATCTGATGTAGCCGAGAAGGGTAGTTACTCACAGACCATTGAGAATAATAATATGGTAGGTACTACAGTGTTGATTTCTCTACCTGTACAGATAATTATGGAGTGTCCTACACCACGACTGAGGCTATCGAGGTTCAGGATCTTACCGTTCAGGCAACTCCTAATGAAGTACTTCAAACCCCTCAGGTGCAGAATGAGGAAGTAGTAGCTTCACTCAGGAGATCTATCAGGCAGAGACAATTGGCTATACCACCGAATTATATGGGCTGCATGACTACGATATAGGCTGCATGGTTGATCCAATAACTCATTCAGATGCAATTTCTTGTCCTCAATCAAATATGTGGGTGGATGCAATGAAAGACGAGATTCAGTCTATGAAATATAATGGTGTTTGAGAGCTTGTTGAATTGCCTAAAAGTTACAAGCCCATTGGTTACAAATGGGTATACAAGACTAAAAGAGACTCCAAAGGAAAGATTGAGAAATTTAAAGCCAGATTGGTAGCCAAGGGTTTCACTCAAAAAGAAGGAGTAGACTATGAGGCGACTTTTTCACCAGTATCTTCTAAGGATTCTTTTAGAGTGATCATGACATTGGTAGCTTATTTTGATATGGAATTAAACCAGATGGATGTTAAGACTGCCTTTCTAAATAGAGACCTTGATAAGGAAGTCTATATGGTGCAACCCGAAGGTTTTGCAGCTGATGATTTAGGTGAGCTTGTGTGTAGATTGAAGGAATCTATTTATGACCTTAAGCAAGTTTTTAGACAATGGTATTTGAAGTTTCATAGTGTTGTCACTTCATTAGGTTTTGTTGAGAACAAGTTGGATCAGTGTATATGCAGCAAGGTTAGTGGGAGGAAATTTATTTTTCTCATACTCTATGTAGATGACATCTTGCTTGCGAGTAGTGATATTGGATTACTATATGAGACAAAGTGAATGTTGTCAACGGATTTTGACATGAAGGACCTTGATAAGGCATCTTTTGTCCTAGGCATTGAGATCCATAGGGATCATTCTCGCCGAATATTGCGTTTGTCTCAGAGAATATATGTTAATCGTATTTTGGAAAGATTCACTATGCAGGACTACAAGCCAAGAATTGCTCTTGTTATAAAGGGTGATAAACTGAGTTTGTCATAGTGTTCTTATACGGATGTTGAGAAAACTCAAATGAAGGATGTATCTTATGCTAGTGCACTTGGAAGTATCATGTATGCTCAAGTTTGCACTAAGCTAGACATTGCTTTTGCAACAAGACTTCTAGGTAGATATCACTCAAATCCAGGACACTATCACTGGGTTGCTGCCAAGAAAGTGATGAGGTACCTAAAGAAGACAAAAGACTATATGCTGATCTACAAACATGTTCAGAACCTACAGCTGGTAGGTTATTCGGATTCAGACTTTGCTGGCTGTCAAGATGAAAGGAAGTTGACAACGGGTTACATTTTTAAGTTAGCAGGAGGTGCAGTATCATGGAAAAGTGAGAAATAGAAATTAATAACATCCTCTACCATGTAAGCGAAGTTTGTAGCATGTTTTTCGGTCACTACTTAAGCAATTTGGCTGCAGAACCCCATTAAGGAGTTAACCATATTTGATTTTGTGGATCGGCCCATATAGTTGTATTGTGACAATAACTTTGCAGTATTATTTGTTAACAACAATAAATATCTCAAAGGGTCTAAGCATATGGAGGTCAAATACTTGACCATAAAGGAAAAAGTTAGAGATGGTGACATTACAGTAGAGCATATTTCCACAGATGATATGATAGCAGATCCACTAACTAAAGGCCTTCGCCATTGTATTTTTGAACGATATGTCATTAGCATGGGCTTAGGAGTATCATAGGATATTGTTGTTTAGTGGGAGCTACTTTTATTTATGCTCTAATAAAGTTTACATATGTGTTTTGTTACTTTTTGTAATATTTTGGATGTACATCAACTCATTTGCATTCAATAAGGTGTTTCTGAATGTATTATTGTCATGTTAAACACACATATAAGGTGAAAATCTTAAGGTACTGTGTAAACCTTAAGTAAAGACTATGGGCATTCAGTTATTAGCTTTAAGGATATATCTTATTACACATAAAGTAATGTTAACAATAAGGGTAAGACATATGTAGGTTCATTGGAACCATAAAGATATTCTCTAGTGACATATCAGGTTTTTGTGACATTTAAGGAAAGAGAATGAGGACTAACAAAGGGGATGACACATGAGGCATCACTCTTTATGAGGTGTCATCTGTTTGCTACACAATCATATCGAATCCATATCAGTAAAGTCTAAGGCACTTATGACCATGGAAGGCTCTACATGATTACATACAGTTACCGCCATGATTTGGTCTTTGAAATTTTATGGGATCGGATTGATTATTAAGAAGTATCCATAGACCAAATAAATGTGCACATAAGGTACAATTTCAATTAATACAACCCAAGTGGGAGAATGTAATGTTTTCCTAATGTGGGTTACATTAATTAAGATTGTTATTACCTGATTACGGGTCTGGTCTAATAAGTTTGGATATAAGGTTTTTTAATTGATTGGATATGGGCCCGGCTCGTGTGGGCCTAGTTCGGCCAGGCCCGTTGAGAGGGCCTAGCTGGAAACTCTATAAATAGCGCTGGAGGTCCCTCCTCTACACCTAACTCTCCAAAAACTCTCTCAAATGCTCTCAAACTCACGTAAGGCTTTCGTGAGCTAGTTGAGATGGTCTCATAGCGCCGAGACTTCGGGGGTGACAAGAGAGAAGACCTACGACACCAGTTCATCATCATTTCCGCATCTAGGCTGATGGAATCCAAATCAGGTGCATAAATTCTATCCATCCTTTTACCGTACCGTTAATATCTCGCTATAGTGATCCTAGAGCGCTCAGTCGAGCCATACGATTTGACCAACAGAAACCTGCCAGCAGACATGCCCCACGAGCCCAATCTAAAATATCACATCTTCTGTTCAAATTGTTAGCAACAGGAGTAGGATGAGGAGGAGCTTCACTAGCAGTAAGGGGGCCCTAGCCTCAACATCACTTGCACCTACTGTGCCATTTGTCATTGGCCCAAACCAATTGAAAATACTCTATCTTCTGTTAAAATTGTCAGTAGCAGGAGAAGAAGGCCCTCCGGATGCAACGCTGCCAACATTCGGCTCCACATCCCTAGCCTCATTGTCACTTGCGGCACTCGCCATGCCATTGATCATGGCCAAAACCCAATTGAAAATAACCCATCTTCGGTTAAAATTAATAGCAACAGGAGCAGAAGAAGCATGCGATGAGTCAGATGGCCCCCTAGCCACAATGTCGGCCCCTCCCACCATGCCCTCGGTCAACGCCTTAAACCAATCGAAAACACCTATCTTTCGTTAAAATTGTTGGCACTAGGAGCAGCAAATGGCTCAGCAAAAGCATTAGGCACCGCGATACCGTCGATCAGCCCCTGAGGCCCACCACCTAGACCAACATCCTCATCCTCATCCTCAATTATACCCCCACCCCAATTCTCAATATCCGCATGTAGAATGGAGGCCTGGGAAAGTTCGGGAGCTACGGCCCTTTCTCTAGTAGGTTTGGCTAACTAAAGAAATGAATCTACAAATCAAGAAAAGATTGAAAGGCATTCAAAACTATAGTTCCTCATGCAAATTAAGAATCGGTTTGTTTAGACGAAGAAAAAAAAGATTGAACCTTGTTAAACCCACCACGATCTTTAAACGGAAAAGTGAATCAAACAGTCTTTGTTATATTCAAAGAAAACAAGAATGACCCAAGATGGGTGATTGAACGAGGATCTTAGTAGGGGGAAATGCGAGAGAACACAATTGCAAAACTGGAAAAATAGAGAGGTGTGCTTTTCCCTCACCAGTATTGGGCGTTTGACGAAACCACATGCTTTCGAGCTTTCGAGAAAGTCTGTCTTCATCATCAGTGACGGTTCCTCCCACATATTTCCAACGCATATCCGGATGTGCTTCAGCATGGTTAGACGCGACGTGATTCCTTGGAATACAAAAGAAATGAGAAGAAGAAGAAAAAAGAAAGAAGTTCCAGGACACTCGAAGAAGAAAGTAATGGATTATTCAACTAAGGATTGGAGGAGCACCCGTCCATTGGCTTCGTTATCTTGATCCCCCTCCTACAGATCCCCTGTTCTAGAACGCAGGAGACGCTCAATGCAACGTTGCTCAGGAGAGAAAGAGCGCACAAAATTTTTTTTCCTTGGAAGTGAATAGAGCAGAAATAACGGCACTCAAGGCCCATAAATAGAAATAGAAGCTTTTTTCCTTGTTAAACCCCCCATAAGTCGGCAAGAAAATTCTAATGTGAGCAAAGCTAGGTCTCTTCTCTTTTTTTTTCTTTCTTTTTTTTGGATCGAAAAGCTGGGTCTCTTCTTAAAAGGGACCGTTTATCTCATGGAAAAATACATCTTTCGAAAAAAAAAATAATTTCCTAAAAAAGGATCGACTATATTGTTTATCAATAAAAAAAATATTTTATATATTGATGGTAATTTATATGTAAATATTTTCGCGGATGATAATTCTTTCATATTCGTAAGCGAAATAATCGGTCATTTTCAAGAAAATGTTTTCGAAATAGTTTGTATTCCACGAATCAGACGGATGGTCAATTAAATTGTATTTTACCAAAATTACGAATTATAAAATCCCAAGAGGAGATCCACTTGGGATGCCACGTCACACCCCCCCATCCCACATCGTCCGCGCACCGACCCTTCTCCCTCGTTTAAAAAACTCGCCCTCCTCCGCCGCCCCTACCACCCACCGCTCGCTACAAAATCCCCCCTCACTCTGGATCGAACCACCGCTCCCCACCTTCGTTCCCAAACCCCCCAAACTCATACCGAACGGTAAAATACCAGCAAAAAAATTCCTCTCCAAAAGCCCTAATGATAATCCCTCATCCAATTTAAATATGAACTGCGAACAGATAAGGAGGGAGTAACGGTTGGTGGGGGGAGGGGGGATTCACGCAAAGATCACAAAGCACCGAGGCGATTGGTGGTGCGGGTGGGTGGCGCAATAATGTCTCCAACAAGCGCAAGCAAGTCATGGATGAATTCCATGAAAATCCTGATGACATGAGGATCGTAGATCCAAAGAAGTTCAAGAGATGCATGACCGAACAAACATGATTGATTATCTCCCGGTTCATTGATGAACATTTAAAGCTGTTCTTCAATTTTTTGATTTGCTTTCTTCTGGGTTTTCCAGGAAGAAACCTTAGCAGATATGAATATAAGTGATTACTATTAATGTGTAATTTATATGTATTATGGGGTATTTATGTAATTATGCTTCTATTTGTACCCTTTCTATAATTAGTCACTCCTATAAATACATATCATATAATCCTAATTGGGGTTGAGCCACCATAAACACTTTGTCGTTGTTTTCTCTCTTATTCTAAACATCAACATGGTATCATAGCAGGAAAACAAATGAATTCTTCAACATCTCTACCCCAAATTAACACTTCCTTTGCTCCAATTACTATCTCAACAATGTCTAATACATCTTTAAATTTTTCTTCTTCTCCAACATCTCTTTACCCAACATCTTCTTTTTCTGTTAATCCCAATTTCCCATCGCCTCCTGATAATATTGCGCCCATTGTCCCCTCTTATTCACTCTTCACTGCTGCTCCGATCTCTACTGCTACTCAAATTACAGCTGTGCAATCATCCTCGTTGTCGCTTGTTCTTCCCCACATCATAAGTCTCGTCTCCATCAAACTCGATGCAGACAATTATTTTATGTGGAAATCTCAGTTTGAATCTACTTTAATCTGTAACGATCTGCTCGGCTATGTGAATGGTTCTTTTCCATGTCCGTCGAAGCTTATTAATGATCAGACTGGCACTGTAGTGGTCAATACTTTCTATTCCACCTAGGTGAAGACAGATCAATGTGTTCGTAGTTTGATCAATTCGACCCTCACAATTGAAATTTTCCGTGAAGTTCATAACCTTCGGACATCTCGGGAGATTTGGCTTGCTCTAGGACAACGTTTTACTGATCGCTACGCGGCCAAGGAAATTGGACTAAAATTGGATTTTCAGAATACTATGAAGAAATCCCATCAGTCAATGTCTGATTATTTCCAGCATCTGAAGTCAATTGCGGACTCTCTCAGCGTAATCAATTGCTCCGTCTCTAACAAGGACATGGTGATTCAAGCCCTCAATGGGCTCCCATTTGAGTATGATCCTTTTGTCACTATGGTCACAAACGGCCCTACAATTCTCTCCTTTGGTGATCTGTGCTCGCGTCTTCTCATTCAAGAAGAACAATTTCTCCGAAAATCCGGTGAATCATCTTCATATGATATTCATCATGCTTTGATTGGTCACACCACTTCACCCGATCCACCATTTTGAGAATCTCGAGGTGGACGTAATTCTAGAGGTCGTAGATCTGGTCGGGGACAAGGTGGACGACTCTCGCGTGATAAATCGAATTGGCAATTTTCCTATGATCAGTTTGGTTCGCAATCATTATTGGCTTCCTATGCCTCCTCCACCTCCTCTGGTCAGTCTCGTGGTTGTTCGAACGCCTATGTTTCCCCTTTCACAGAGTGAGGTATTCTCGGATCTAGGCCTCATCTTACTTGTCAGATATGTAACGGAGTCGGGCATACCGCACTACAATGTCGACAACGATTCAATCATGCTTTTACCACTACTGATCTGTCGGACTCGTTCTCAGCTCTCTCGGTTGGTGTGACCTCTGATTCATCTTGGTATATTAACAGTGGAGCATCGGCACACATGATTAGTGATATTGGTAACATCCTAAATCCTAGACCTTTTTACGATTTGACAAAAGTTTCGATTGTGATGGTCGTTTATTGCCTGTTAAGCATGTCGGTAAAGCCGTTTTACATACTGATTCTCGATCTTTACTATTATCTCCCGTCTATCATGTTCCTAATCTTGTTCGCAATCTTATCTCAGTTGCTTAACTTTGCCATAAACATTCATATGCCATTGATTTTAATGGTTCATCCTTTTCTTTGAAGGACAAACAAACCAGGAAAGTTCTCCTCAAAGTTGACTCTTCTCATGGTCTTTATCCTATTCCCAACTCAATGGTGTGGTCTCATTCTCATCCTATCGTGGCTTCCTCTGCTTCACTTACTCGCTGGCATGCTCGTATTGGCCATCCAAATAAATAAGTTTTAAGTCTTGTTTGCAATTCTAGTTCTAAGTCGATATCATGTGAGTCATGTTTTGTAGGCAAATCTCATCGATTGCCTTTTGAGTCTGTTAGTCATCGTGCATCTTTTCCTTCAGTTGTAATTCATTCTGATGTATGGACGAGTCCAATTTTATCTAATTATGGTTTCGAATATTTTGTGTTATTCGTTGATGATTATTCTCGGTTCACTTGGGTATTTCCCATGAAAATAAATATGAAGTGCCTACACACTTTTATCGCTTTCGTTATTTTATCGAAAATCTGTGCAATGCCAAAATTAAACTTTTACAAACTGATGGGAGAGGTGAATATACCAATAACGCGTTCCAAATATACTTACATGAAAATGATATTATTCAACATTTTTCTTGTCCACAAACCCCATCTTAAAATGATGTATCCAAACGCAAAATCAGACACTTAGTTGAAATGTCTCGAACCTTATTAATCCAAGCTCATATACCTTCTTCATATTGGGTTGATGCTTTTCTCACTGCTGTTTACATCATTAATCGACTTCCGACTCCCATCTTATCTAATATTTCTCCTTTCCACTATTTATTTGGGTTCAAGTTTGATTACTCTTTCTTTCGAGTTTTTGGGTGTGCTTGTTATCCTTTTCTTCCATCTCATGTTTCTCATAAGCTGGCACCTCATTCTGTGCCATATGTATTTATTGGGTACGTGTCAAATCACAAAGGCTATCGTTGCCTTGATCGGTTGAGTGGTCGTGTTTTTATTAATCGTCATATTCGGTTTGATGAGGAGAATTTTCCCTTTTCCACAAAATCTTCAAATCATAGTCCTATACCCCAATCTTCTAGATCACCTCCTTCACTTTTTGTTTACTCCAATCAATCTATTCTTCCTTCTACTGCCTTTTGCCCTCAAGCTTCTCATCCGCCTCTTTCTTCTTCTCACACCCAACCTTCTAATTTACCTCTCTCCTCCTCTCGTGCTACCCAATCTACTTCCAATTCTTTTTCATCTCCACCTCCCTTATCTCCTAACTCAGTTGCTATGTCTTAACTTCACTCCTCTCCCGACTAAATTCCTCCCATAACAAACCCGCAAATCCCGTCTACATCTCTGTCCAGTTCCACCGCTTCCATTTCTTCTCTTCCGACTCATCTTATGCAGACTCGTGCAAAATTTGGAATTTCTAAACTGAGGAAAATTTTTAATTTCTCTCATTCTTTTAATGAAGAGACATCGACTTGCTATTCTAAGGCCATTCTTGACCCATGTTGGAAAGTGGCCATGGCAGATGAATTTAATGCCTTGGTCACCAATCACATGTGGGATCTTGTACCACCTAATCCTTTTAAGAATTTAGTCGGTTGTAAATGGGTTTTTAATATTAAGGAAAAATTCGATGAAACCGTGGAACGCTTCAAAGCTCGCCTCGTTGCATAGGGATTTAAGCAACATGCCGGACTAGACTATGACGAGACTTTTAGCCCAATCGTTAATCCTACTACAATTCGGGTTGTTCTCTCTATTGTGATTTGTTCAGGATGGGCTATAACGTCAACTTGATGTCAAGAATGCGTTCTTGCACGGCATTCTTTATGAGGAAGTTTACATGCGCCAACCTCCGGTTTCTCTCATCGTGAATTTTCGAATCATGTGTGCCGTCTCCAGAAAGCCATCTACGGTTTAAAACAAGCTCCACGTGCATGGTTTCAATGCTGCAGCAGCTTTTTGTTATCTTTGGGCTTCATAACGAGTAAGGCCGATCCTTCATTATTCGTCTATGCTTTTTTCTCGGGGCCGTGTGTATCTTCTGCTGTATGTTGATGATATCCTTGTTACTGGTGATATTCCTGAGTTATTACGAGCTTTGATTACTCGATTCTCACAGGAATTTGCTACGAAAGATCTTGAACCCTTTCACTATTTCCTTGGCATTGATGCTCATCACCACTTTGACAGTACACTTTTATCTCAAGCCAAGTATGTTGATAGCCTTTTGCGCAAATTTGACCTTGTTAAGGTCAAGCCTGTATCTACTCCTCTAGCTTCGAAGACTCTATTATCTGCTAATGATGGTGAGGTTCTCGCTTCTCCGACGTTGTATCGACAAATGGTTGGTGCTTTATAGTATGTATCTATGACCAAACCAGATATTAGTTTTGTTGTGAATTTGGTTAGTCAGTTCATGCATCAACCATGCTTACCTCATCTCTAGGCCGTCAAGCGTATATACCAATATTTAGTTGGCACCTCCACCCAAGGATTGCTCATTAAGCGGTATTCTCCCACTTCTTCGACTGCTTATGCGGATGCAGATTGGGTTGGATGCTTCGATACTAGACGGTCCATCTCCGGGTTTTGTGTTTTTCTAGGCACCAATCTTGTTTCATGGAGTGCCAAGAAGCAGCCTACCGTGGCCGGTTCTAGTACAAAGGCTGAGTATCGTGCTGTCGTTCAATGTGTTGCTGAAACTATTTGGATTCGTCATTTACTTCGTGAACTTGGGGTCCCCTTTTATAATCCTCTCACCGTTTATTCTGACAACATCTCTGCCACCTATCTTGCTATCAATCTTGTGTTTCATGCTCGCACCAAACACATTGAGTTGGATTACCACTTTGTTCGAGAACGGGTTTCTTCTAGAGATCTACATGTTCGCTACGTGCCTACAACAAATCAATTGGCAGATATTTTCACCAAGGGACTCCTTAGTTCGCGTCACGCGTTATTGAGATCCAATCTCTTAGTTGTTACACCTACTTTAGATTGAGGAGGAGTATTAATGTGTAATTTATATGTATTATGAGGTATTTATGTATTATGCTTCTATCTGTACCATTTTTGTAATTAGTCACTCCTATAAATACATAACATACAACCCTAATTGGGGTTGAGCCACTATAAACACTTTGTCGGTATTTTCTCTCTGACTCTAAACATCAACAATTACTATGTATACGAAGTAGACATCCGTATGGATGTTAGTAGAGAGTTTGTAATTAGTGTGATAAATGATAAGAATGTTCCTAAGTTTGTATTTACCCAAGGATCATTGTTTTGTCCTGGATATTTGTTGTAATTTTAAATATAAGAACGCTGTGTTTCCTATTCCTGTTGTATTTGGAGAAATTTGAATAAAATTTCATGTTTGCGTGTCTTCCTCATTCTAAATTTTTCTGCACTGATCAGAGCTCTCCACCTCCGATCACCATGGAATCCCTTTGGGATTCCCACCAGGTCGTAGACCGTCCCGATGATACTGCAACTTGATCGAAGGTCAAAAGGCGGGATGAAACCAGCGTACGATTCCTTTTCCCTCTGGGAAAACTTTGAATCCCCTTTGGAATTCATTACTGTTTGACTGAAACGCATCGTTTTGAAGAAGCGGAGTATGTGTTGGAAAATAAACATTTAAAATAAATGAAAATGAATATGAAATGCTTGTACACGTGCACAAATCATTTTATGGGTACGGACACGTTGGACGAGGAGGTAGAGTATTACCCTCCTCGTACCCAACCCTCGTACCCATGTTTTCAGCCGTAGGATGGACTCCACATCCATGGCGTTGGTTGATTGACTGTTTCTTCGTGGGCTTCAGCCCATCACGCTGAATGGATCGTCGTTTTAATTATTCCGTATGAATATTAAACATTAAACGTATGTCGTTGGGAGGAAGCGATCGTTGTTCGACGACGTACCGTCTCCCCACTCGCCTCCTTGCAAGAAGATCCGCCGCTGTCCCCGTCTTCTTCTTCTTCTTCCCCGTCCCCGGTTCGGTTCTCGGCGGCGGCTCACCTCGATCGGCTCCTCCAGCTCTTTCCTCACATGGAACCCCAGGTGCCCTCTCGTGTTTCGAGCCTTTCCCGTAATCCGTTAGGGAACTGTGTCTCTCGTTATCGATTTCTCTTTATGTTTGCTTGTTCGCCTTTAGAATCCATATGGCGTGAAAAACATGTGTAGACTCTGAAGTTAACTAGGGAGCGTTTTCTGGTTCGTTTGTCCTCTACATCGAGGCAGTCTGTGATTGGCATTGAGTGTGGGCAAGGGCGTCGCTGCTGATTCGTGCTCTTCAAACGCAGTTTGATAGTTCTGTCTTGTCCTCTTGGCAATCTCCGGGCTAACAATTCTCGTCTTTTTGGGACCTGCAGTGGCCCTTGTAATCTCGATGGATTTCGTTTTTCAGATTCTTGACATAGCGTTGGTAGAATGCGGGGATGATGATCTAGTAGGCTGCCCGAGCTTTGTTTGGGTCCCGCCGTGGAAAATATGCAGGATTTTCTGTAGAACCCAGTGTCGATGCCGGCCGAGTTAAATGGTTTTTCTCGTGTGCTTTCAGTTCATGCAAACTTAAAAACCTGTTTCTCATAACTAACTAGTCAACTGAAGAGGAAAAGAGGTGTTATATGTTGAAATATTTGTGGGGATTCATAATGGTTTTTGTTTTAATTGCACAGAGGATTATGAATCGACATTTTTTTTTCTTTCCCTTTTTTTTAGGGCTGGAATTTAATATAACTTATTCAGATGGATTTCTTGCTGGGATTTATTCTCCACGCGTTTCCCTTATTGGTCCAATAACATCGAAGTTCCATTGACAGGCGACAGAGATGATGCCGATGCACCTGGTGAGCCATCCGCCGACCTTCCTGTTGATGGTGCAGGGTGGGTGGATGTATTTGTGAAAGAAATGACGAGCGCCACTAGCTTAGAAGATGCCAGAGCTCGTGCCACAATAGTGCTCGAGTTTTTTGAACAGTCCGTCAGCAGACAAGCTGGGGCAGAGACCGTGAAGAGTCTCCAGAAGGTACCTTTTCAATTTGTGAATGGTTTTTGACACGCTGTGCTTTGTTGTATGCTGTTATGTCATGTTGCTCCTTTCGACTATTCGAGGTTTACTTTTAATCGGCTCATGATGAAGCTACATCTGTAATGCTTATCTTGGCAATTGCCAGCAGTTTTGTTTATGTAACTACTCATTGACAATTGGGCTTGTGAGGCTCCAGACATGATCGTTTGGTTTGGTGTTTGTGTTGTCTGCCTCCTAGAAATATCTCCTAGGATGAGAAACAATCATGTCGAATGTCCTTGCTACCCTTTCTAAGCTGAAATGCATCAGATATCAGAAAGTTTGGCTCGTCTTTCTGTACAAAGTATCCCGAATCAATTACTTTTCAACTAAAAGAATAATTTGTGTTTAGTCTCTTCAACCATAACTTTTTTCCACGTTTTAATTCAAACCATCAAACTTAAATGAGGGAAAGAATAATTTGTCCTCTTGCGCTGATGAGGGCCAGGAGGCGCGACGAAAACACAGTAATGTCTGTTCTTCTCCATTGATTGGTCTAGTAGTTGTGGCAAGTATCTCCTTTATTATGTAATCACGTGGAACTTTAAAATTGGCATGTGATTCTGTTCATTTCTCAGGAAAATATGATGCTGAAGGAGCAGATGGAGGCAGTCCTTTGGGAGAACACAATTCTCAAACGCACTGTGTCTATTCAACATGAACGTCAAAAGGAACATGAGGACAAGAATCGTGAGCTGCAACATCTGAAGCAATTAAGACAATAATGCGACTGTAGATGCTAGTTCTTATTTTTGGTATTGATATGATCGTTGCTTTCAGCATAGCTCTATTCCAATTACTTCTTTTGTGTTTTGGGGACGGGTGGAATATCCTGGAGATGTGTATATTGTGTTATTTGATCTGTTTGGTCATATCTTAAGGATGTATCTGTCACTGGCACTGTTTGTCAGACTTTTGTCTCTCATGCGACTGAATGTGATCAAGAGGTTCTCATGCGGTTCACTTGTGGTTACTTTGGTTTCAGGCCATATTTAATGAGCTATGCAACATGTTGGATCCAGGGAAGCCTTCCTTTACTCCTAAGAAAGGAAAGACAAGCGTCGTTATGTTTGTCGGTTTACAAGGTACTTAAAGATCTCCTTTAACTTGAGTCGATGTTTGTGAATTTAGTTAATTGGGATATGGATTATCCTTTGTTGTATCTGTGCATATTCTCTTCAAGTGGTTGCAATTTGTTTGGGTGATATGTATACTGCCTATGCTTTGATGTGTGAATGGAATTTTGAAGCATGCGTTATTATGACAGGATTGGGTAAGACGATGATGTGTACCAAGTATGCATATTATCATCAAAAGAAAGGTTGTAAGCCGGCTCTTGTCTGTGCCGATACTTTTAGAGCTGGTGCCTTTGATCAGTTGATGCAGAATGCCACTAGAGCTAAAATTCCATTGTATGGAAGGTACGTTTCTTTCGTGGATTGCATTGTGATCTGCTCCCGTATGCAGACACCTAGTCCCTCAAACAAAATGGCTAGGACTGTCAGATTTCATAAAAGTAAACTTAAGGTCTCCAAGTGCACATGTTTTCATCATGAATAAATTCTTTCTCCTATTGATTAGTTTATCCTTCATTTACTCACGAGTGGGTTTACAGAAGTGAAAATTTAGGACTGGCATGTTTCGGTGCAATTTCTTGGCCATCAAATATAAGAGTTCTGTGACAGTTACACGGAATCGGATCCCGTGAAAATTGCCATTGAAGGTGTGGAAACCTTTAAAAAGGAAAACTGTGATCTCATAATTGTTGACACAAGTGGGCGTCACAAGCAAGAGGCTGCTCTTTTTGAAGAAATGCGTCAAGTTTCTGAAGCAACGGTAGCATATGATCCTTTTTCACATTTACAATTGGATCTCTGCTTCTTTAAGATTTTAACATGTTGCATGATATGCTGCAGAAACCAGATTTCATTGTATTCGTTATGGACAGTAGCATTGGTCAAGCTGCATTTGATCAAGCACAGGCATTCAAGCAAAGTGTTCCTGTTGGCGCTGTTATTGTGACTAAGATGGATGGTCATGCAAAGGGAGGTGGTGCTCTTAGTGCGTAAGTGTTATTTTGGTTAAGTCAGAGACATACCATTTCATTTCCCATAGTTTCCCTCTTCACAGTCGCCATCATTGAAGTGGTTTTCTAGTATTTGAATGGGGTAATAGAGTGGATTAATGTGTAAAAGGTTTGCAAACGGTTGCATTATGAGACTCTGGAGTAGATTGGTGCTAGCTTGCAGTTGCATATATATGTTGCCTATGTGTGTGTGTGTTTCTTTAAATGGCGGCAGCTATGATCCTATTCTTAAGTATAGCTCAGGAACGAATATCACTGGTTATATTCTTCGTTGGATTCTAATTGTTAGATCTTCATACTTTATGTTAATATATGTCAGTTTAGGTGAAAGACTACATAAAGAAACAGTTATACTTCCTTACCAAAAAAAGAAACATTTATACTTGTTATAATTGAAAGTGATTATTATTTTCATGGGACTGATGGTGAGATATTCTTTATAGAAAAAAAAATTTAGTTGGGAATCCAGCATGTATAAGTTTTACCCGTTGAAGGTTACTTAAACTCGTGATACTTTCGGAACATAAAAATGCATTTTCATCTTCCTTTGGTCTGAGTTTATCTGTTTACATGTGCAGCGTTGCAGCAACGAAAAGTCCTGTGATCTTTATAGGTACTGGAGAACATATGGATGAGTTTGAAGTGTTTGATGTTAAGCCATTTGTTAGCCGGCTATTGGGTAGGTAATTTCATTTGGGTTCTGCCTTTCAATGTGTCTTTATGATATGTATGAGTGTGGGATGCATTCTTTAGTGGTTTAATATTTTGGTGGAAACTACTTTCCGCATAGGTCTGCGTGACTGGTCTGGGTTTATGGACAAAATTCACGAAGGGGTGCCTAAAGATCAACAGCCTGAGCTTCTACTAAAGCTTTCTGAAGGGAACTCTACCTTGAGAATTATGTATGAACTGTTTCAGTACATTCTTAAAATGGGTCCAGTGGGCCAGGTTTGTATTTCTTCCATCATTGGATATGATGCTTTATCTTATCATTGCATGCTTTTATTTTGAGATTCGTGTAAAGAGAATACTCATGCATGCATGAGAATGCACAGGCATTTACCATGGTTTGGTTCTCTTGAATCAAGGTTTTTCCCATGCTACCGGGGTTCAGTTCGGAATTGATGCCAAAGGGTCAAGGGAAAGAAAGCCAGGCAAAGTTAAAAAGATACATGACCATGATGGACTCAATGACAAACGAAGGCAAGTTATGCTGTACTGTATAGTTTAGCTGTTGATTATTTTGGCTTATGGCTGCAGTGAAGGTTTTAAATTCAAATCCTCACCTCTGAGCCTGATTAAACAAGTTCGATTTTTTCCAGAGCTAGACAGTTCGAATCCAAAGATCATGAATGATTCGAGAATCATGCGGATAGCAAAGGGTTCTGGTTGCGACAACAGTGAAGTTATGGAAATGTTGGAAGAGTATAAGCGGCTAGCCAAAATTTGGAGCAATATGAAGGGACTTAAGATTCCGACAAGGGGTGATATGAATATGTGGTCTCGAAACATGAATGCACAACGCATGAGCAGAGTTCTCCCACCGCAGATGCTAAGGCAGATCGGCGGCGTGGGTGATTTACAGAGCTTGATGAAGCAAATGGGTTCTACAAAGGATACGATGGGTAGGTTCGGAGGTGGCGATTCATGATGGCTGATTTGTCAAGTGCATTTTTCCTGCTGTAACCTCAGGCGAAATCAAGTGGCCACAGTTTGATTCCAGTAAGAATTAGACGGGCATTGTTTCCTCGAGTGACAAACCATACAGCCATGATTGGACATGGGAGAGTGAGTTCTGGTGGAAGGGTCGATGCATTTGATTCCCCCATATGATGTGTAACTAGTCAAAATGCTGCCTGGAATAGTTCGTTACAGGATTTCTGTTCTTTGAGATAGGATAATCGATGAAGAGCAGGTACACTTTTTTTTATTTATTAAAAGTCAGCTGAAATGCATAACTGAAGTCTTTCTGGGCGTTTCCTTCCTTTTTCGGTTGGATTTGTTGGTTCTATCTCTGATGAATCTCACCTTTAGAGCAACTGGAATGGATGCGTGATGAAGCTGATCAACTGGTTTCTCTTTTATGGCTTAAAGCCACCGTTTCCCACGATCCTTGCTTCTAATTGAGAGTAGGCTTGCGCCGAAGCTCCGCCGCTTGGCAAGAAAAGTTTAATTTGATTTTCTGGGGAAAAAATATAAAAAAAAAAAGGTTAATTTTCTTTTTCTTTTTTGTCCCTTTCATGCTATTTCTACCGGCCACGGCAACCGGACACATGCGAGGTGCATCAACATTCGCTATCTGATCAAATTTTTCGGAAAAACATTTTTACAAAGACGAACGTTTCATTGAGTAAGGATTTGAGCCCCAAGTGTCGAGGATTTGCGCAAGATTTTTGTGGACCTTGGGCCTAAGTGCTGGGGATTAGAGCTCGGGTGTCAGGGATCCAAACCCGAACTTCATGGATGTGAGGTCGAGCGTCGAAGCATACGGCACAAGGGGTTTGGGCCAGGCCTCGATGTACCTAAGCGTGGGTGCCGAGGGCTCGGGCCCGGACCCGGGCCTAGTCATCACGATCTCAAGTTCGGTCTCAACGGACAAAGGCCTGGCCTTGATGGACTGGTGCTCGGCTCATGAACTAACGTAGGGTTTTGGGGCAAAACGCAAATATTTAATCAAACTTTGAAAAAAAAAGTTTCTTACTTTTCCAGATAGAAAATCGGCATCCCAAATCGTAGCATAAGTTTTTGTTTATCAAGAAAATATTTTTCTAAACGACCTGAAAAATAAGAAAATGTTTTAGCCGGAAAAATGATTTTCGCGAAACGAGTTAAAGAATGATATCGTCATTTCCTTCCTCCTCCTCCGCCTCTAGCCCTAAAAGGGAATATCAGGGAGATCAGAACATCTCGATCGCCATTTCCTCTCTCGAATCCCCGCGGCCCTAGAATCTGAAATCCTTCATCATCGCGATCGGCTTCGCGTTCGTGTCTCTCCCCTCCTCCCCTCCTCCTTCGCCCCCCCCTCGTTTGGTCTCCCACAGCAGCGCGAGCGAAGATGGTGTTGGCACAGTTGGGCGGGACCATAACCCGCGCGATACAGCAGATGAGCAATGCGACGATCATCGACGAGAAGGTCCTCAACGAGTGCCTCAACGAGATCAACCGCGCCCTCCTCAACGCCGACGTCCAGTTCCAGCTCGTCCGCAACATGCAGAACAACATCAAGCGCATCGTCAACATCGACGATCTCGCCGCCGGTCACAACAAGCGCCGGATCATCCAGCAGGTATGTGTTCTCTCTCTCTCTCTTTTTTCTTTTTATTTTGGCTTGAGGTATCGATAAGCTTTCCGTGAATTCCGGCTGCGCTTTGATGAATTTTTGCTGAATAGTTGCATATGATTCGATGAAGATTATGTAGAAGCTTGTCCTGGATTGAATTCGGAAAATATTAAACCGCGATGCGTGGGAGGGGGCTTCACGATATGGGTTATTGGTATGCCTATGTTTGACAGTAGGCTGTCAGCTCAGTGTTTTTAGAAATTTCGACAAGTTTCGCTCTGCAAATCAGCAATCGCGATTAAGTTTTCTTGGATAGAAGTTGGAATATAATATTAAGTTCGTTTCTTTATATGATTGGAATTTGTCAATTTTGAGGATGTTTTAGATTTTGGACTCCAATTTGATAGGCTCTCATTCTGAAAAGGTGCCTTGATATGAAACGTTCGTTAGGAGAGGTCCTAATTTCCTTTCTAGATATGTAGTTGATTTTGATTTGCTATATGGAGATCAAATATAATGTGTTAATTTGGGTGGCATCTCGTGTGGAAGAACTTTAGTTCATGAAGACCTTAATGCGAATGTAAATGCCAGTTCTTATTTGTAGTTTTGTTATGATCTTTGCTTTCAGTATAGCTCTATTACAATTACTTTTTTTTTTTTTTTTTTTTTGTGCTTTGGGGACAGGTGGAATAACCCAGAGATGAGTATATTGTGTTATTTGATCTGTTTAGTTGTATTTAAGGACATATCTGTCACTGGCACTGTTGGTCAGAGTTTTGTCTATCATTCGACTGAAAGTGATCGAGAAGTACTCATGCGCTCCACTTGTGGCTACTTTGTTTCAGGCCATATTTAATGAGCTATGCAACATGTTGGATCCAGGGAAGCCTTCCTTTACTCCTAAGAAAGGAAAGACAAGTGTTGTTATGTTTGTCGGCTTACAAGGTACTTAAAGATTTCCTTTAACTTGAGTTGATGTTTGTGAATTTAGTTACTTGGGATATGGATTATCCTTTGTTGTATCCATGCATGCTCTTCAAGTGGTTGCAATTTGTTTGGATGCTCTATGCATACTGCTTATGCTTTGATGTGTGAATAGAATTTTCAAGCATGCGTTATTATGACAGGATCGGGTAAGACCACGACGTGTACCAAGTATGCATATTATCATCAAAAGAAAGGTTGGAAGCCAGCTCTTGTCTGTGCTGATACTTTTAGAGCTGGTGCCTTTGATCAGTTGAAGCAGAATGCCACTAAAGCTAAAATTCCGTTTTATGGAAGGTACTTTCTTTCGTGCATTGCATTTTGATCTGCTCTTGTATGCAGACACCTAGTCCCTTAAACAAAATGACTAGGACTGTCAGATTTCGTAAAAGTGAATTTAAGGTCTCCAAGTGCGCATATTTTCATGATGCATAAATTTCTTCTCTTGTTGATTAGTTTATCCTTCATTTACTCATGAGTAGGCTCACAGAAGTGAACATTTAGGACTGTCACATTTCAATGCAATTTCTTAGCCATCAAATGATACGAGTTCTGTGACAGTTACACGGAATCGGACCCTGTGAAAATTGCTGTTGAAGGTGTGGAAACATTTAAAAAGGAAAATTGCGATCTCATAATTGTTGACACAAGTGGGCGTCACAAGCAAGAGGCTGCTCTTTTTGAAGAAATGCGTCAAGTTTCTGAAGCAACGGTAGCATATGATCCTTTTGCACATGTACAATTGGATCCCTGCTTCTTTAAGATTTTAACATGTTGCATGATATGCTGCAGAAACCAGATCTCATTGTATTCGTTATGGACAGTAGCATTGGTCAAGCTGCATTTGATCAAGCACAGGCATTCAAGCAAAGTGTTCCTGTTGGCGCTGTTATTGTGACTAAGATGGATGGTCATGCAAAGGGAGGTGGTGCTCTTAGTGCGTAAGTGTTATTTTGGTTAAGTAAGCAAGCGACAGACCATTTCATTTCCCATATTTCCCCTCTTCACAGTCGCCATCATTGAAGCGGTTTTGTGTATTTGAATGGGGCAATAAAGTGGATTAATGT
Source organism: Syzygium grande (assembly GCA_024733475.1). Classification (NCBI taxonomy): domain Eukaryota; kingdom Viridiplantae; phylum Streptophyta; class Magnoliopsida; order Myrtales; family Myrtaceae; genus Syzygium; species Syzygium grande. The sequence continues at coordinate 28,365,493 of JAMXDD010000006.1, read as the reverse complement.
GCGAAAGGTTTGCAAACGGCTGCAATGTGAGTCTCTGGAGTAGATTGCTGCTAGCTTGCAGTCACATAAATTTGTTGTGTGTGTGTGTGTGTTTTTTTTTTTTAAATGGTGGTGGCTTTGATCCTATTCTTAAGTATAGCTCAGGAATGAATTCCATTTATTATATTCTTCGTTGGATTCTAATCATTAGATTTTTATACTTTATGGGTTATGTTAATATATGTCGGTTTAGGTGGAAGATTACATAAAGAAACATTTATACTTGTTGTAATTGACAATGATTATTATTTCCTTGGGACTGATGGTGACATATTCTCTATAGAAAAAAAATTTAGTTGGGTATCCAGCATGTATAAGTTTTACCCGTCAAAGGTTACTTAAACTTAAGTGGAACATAAAAATGCATATTCATCTTCCTTTGGTCTGAGTTTATCTGTTTACATGTGCAGCGTAGCAGCAACGAAAAGTCCTGTGATCTTTATAGGTACTGGAGAACACATGGATGAGTTTGAAGTTTTTGATGTTAAGCCTTTTGTTAGCCGGCTATTGGGTAGGTAATTTCATTTGGGTTCTGCCATTCAATGTGTCCTTTTGATATGTATGAGTGTGAGATGCATTCTTCGGTGGTTTAATATTTTGGTGGAAACTATTTTCCACACAGGTATGGGTGACTGGTCTGGGTTTATGGACAAAATTCACGAAAGTGGTGCCTAAAGATCAACAGCCTGAGCTTCTACAAAAGCTTTCAGAAGGGAATTTTACCTTGAGAATTATGTATGAACAGTTTCAGAACATTCTTAAAATGGGTCCAATAGGCCAGGTTTGTATTTCTTCCATCATTGGATATGATTCTTTATCTTATCATCGCATACTTTTATATTGAGTTTCGTGCAAAGAGAATACTCATGCGTGCATGAGAATGCACAAGCATGTGCCATGTTAAGATCAGCCGATGATCCAGGCTAATGGTTTGGTTCTCTTGAATCAAGGTTTTTTCCATGCTACCGGGGTTCAGTTCGGAATTGATGCCAAAGGGTCAAGAGAAAGAAAGCCAGGCAAAGATCAAAAGATACATGACCATGATGGACTCAATGACAAACGAAGGCAAGTCATTCTGTAGTATATAGTTTAGCTGTTGATTATTTTGGCTTATGGCTGTAGTGAAGGTTTTAAATTCAAATCCTTGCCTCTGAGCCTGATTAAACAAGTTCGATTTTTCCAGAGCTAGACAGTTCGAATCCAAAGATCATGAATGATTCGAGAATCATGCGGATAGCAAGGGGTTCTGGTCGCCATGTCAGAGAAGTTATGGATATGTTGGAAGAGTATAAGCGGCTAGCCAAGATTTGGAGTAAAATGAAGGGACTTAAGATCCCAACAAGGGGTGATATGAATATGCGTTCTCGAAACATGAATGCACAACACATGAGCAGAGTTCTCCCACCTCAGATGCTAAAGCAGATTGGTGGCATGGGTGGTTTACAGAGCTTGATGAAGCAAATGGGTTCCGCAAAGGATATGATGGGTATGTTCGGAGGTGGCGATTCATAATGGCTGATTTGTCAAGTGCATTTTTCTGTTGTAACCTCCGGGTGAAATCGAGTGGCCGCAGTTTGATTCCAGTAAGAATTAGATGGGCATTTGTTTCATCAAGTGACAAGCCATACAGCTATGATTGCACATGGGAGAGTGAGTTCTGGTGGAAGGGTCGATGCATTTGATTCGCATTCTTATGTAACTAGTCGAAATGCTGCCTGGAATAATTAGTGAACAGTATTTATGTTTTTTTGACTTAGGATTATGGAAGAGCAGGTGCATTTTTCTTTTTTATAAAGTCAGCTAAAATGCATAACTGAAGTGTGTTTGGGTGTTCCCTCCCTTTTTCGGTTGAATTTCTTGGTTCCATCTAACAAATCTTGCCTTGGAGTGTCTGGAATGGATGTGTGATGAATCTGATCAACTGGTTTCTCTTTTATTGGCTTAATGACACCCTTTCTCACGATCTTTGCTAATTGATAGCCAGTTTGCTCCGAAGGTGAAGCGGATCCGTCCCAGACACCGCTTTGTTGTTAGCCAGACGGTAAATAACTTTTAACTACATAATAGGAAGCTCGATAATTAGCGAGTCAAGTTGGAATGGCTCATGAATGACCAGACCGAAATCTATAGGCCTTATATCAAACGCTACAATTTAAGTTGTATTCAGGCAGTAGAGCTTTACATAGATTTTGTAGGCGAGACGGGGAGTTTTGCTTTACGTGTAGTCTAAGATGCTGTTCTTGATAGATCGAAACTAAGAGACAAAAACACATGAGTGGGGCAAAGCTTCAGCTCATTGCGTAACTAGTATAAATTGCTATTTTGTACATTGAGAGAGCCATCAAAGCAATCCCACTCTTATTTCTACGGAGCAGAACCTCATTATAAGTAATCGTATATGCATTAGTACGTGAAAGTTAAGATTGCCTAACTCCACTTTTGCACATACTTATCCCCAGAGGGAAAAGTGCCAAAAAAGTCTTATAAACATTTTGCATTGGTGTCAATTTGGTCATAAACCTTTTTTAGTGTCAATTCAGTCTTAAATCTTTTGCATTGGTGTCAATTCAGTCCTAAACTTTTAATATTTGTGCTAATTCAGTTCTAAACCTTTTGTTTTTGTGCCAATTCAGTTATTTCGGCTAATTTGGGCCAGATTTTGCTAACATGGATTCTGACCGGCGCTGATGTAGACAACTTTAATAATATTTTAATATTTTTTTGAATTTTTTGACCTTGCCGACCGGGTGAGGTCAAGCCTCGTCGGCAGCTGGCATGACCTTGCTGGATCTGACAAGGCTTGCTTTCACTGTCGCTGGCGAGGGCGAGCCTCACTGGTGCCAGCTGGAGGAAAGAGGGAGGGGAGGGGAAAAAAAAAGAAAATAAATAAATAAATAAAAATTCAAAAAAATTAAAATATTATTAAAGTTGTCCACGTCAGTGCCGGCGTTCACGTCAACAAAATCCGCCAAAATTAATCGAAAAAACTGAATTGGCACAAAGACAAAAAGGTTTAGGATTGAATTGGCACAAATACAAAAGGTTTAGGATTGAATTGGCACCAAAAAAAAGTTTAGAACTAAATTAGCACAAATGCAAAAGGTTTAGGACTTTTTTGGCACTTTTCCCTATTCTCAAAACACATCACGGTTCATCAAATTGCAACCCTATTAGTTTTTTGGGGAAAAAGTGTTAGAAAAATCCTAAATCTATTGCATTTATACCCATTTAGTCCTAAACTTTTTTTGTACCAATTTAGTTTGAAATTTTTTTGTCTTTGTGCCAATTCAGTCATTTCGGTTAATTTTGGCTGAATATTAATGATGTGGATGCTGGCTGGCCTACGTGGCATTGTCAGTGTTGATGTGAATAATTTCTAATAATATTTTAATATATTTTAATTATTTTTGTAATGATTTTTTTCTTTTTTTCCTTTCTTCCTCCCTTTGTTGGTGACCGGCCACCGGCCAGGCGAGGCCTGGGCAAGCCCCGGTGAGGGGAACCCTCGCCCTCACCTAGGCGAGGGTTAATACCCTCGTTAGTTTCCGTTAAATTTCATATAAGCTGATAAGAAACTATGATTATGTTCATTCCTAACAAGTAGACTGGCAGCATACAAATTTATATAGAATGAAGAAAAAAGCTGTGAAAATACAAACGGAAGTATAAAATCCCGCAACAAAAATGTTTCATTGAAAATCATCCGAAGAATTCCACCTAGACATTTGACACTCCATCTATATGCTTTATCCCAAAAAATCTTCCAGAAATGTATCAATCGCAAGCAAAACTAAGACTTTGGATTAATCCAATATCAATTTATCACATGCATCTTCCACGGCCCCACCAGCGGCACAATTAATAAAACTGGCTCTATTAAAAGCTCCCCAGCATTAGGCCGCCCCTCTAACCTCAATATCTCCCTTAGCAGCCCGCGCCCAGCATGAGCCAACAGCCCTATCCTCAGTTATACCCCCAGCCTCAATATCTCCCCAGCAGCAACAGCACCCCTGGCAGGAGCCAGCTCGCCCAGCAAGAGCACCCCAGCAATAGCAACCTCGGCAACAGCAACCCCAACAGGAGCTGCGAATAAAGACAACGACAACGAATTCATAGTATAATTGAACTTCCTCACTTCTTCATTAGGAAGTGTAAGGTAATCAAGGAAAATTGAGACCTTTGTTTTCATTAGATACGATCGTCCAACTTAGCTCTCTATTCTTAAAAACACAACCCCCTTTCGTTCTAGGAATTTCTTACCACACCTTCCCTTACCAGAAACATCATGTTCTGGATTTTGTATTGTATTGTGAGATAATAAAAATGAAGGGATGAGACCCTTTTTCTACAAGTATGACTTGAACTAAAGCCGTAGATTGTCCTTCGATCTAACGGTTGAGATTCCACCATTTATGTATATTTATTGTATTTCACATCCTTAGGAATATCCTAGGGAATCTTCTAAAGAATATTCTAGAGTATACAAAAATAATCCAAAAATACTTAGAAGATTTGAGGGTCCCATTTCTTCTCAGATCTCATGGCCCTTTGTGCATAGGAAACCTCCGGATCATAACACGTTACTTTACGTTTCATAATGATGCCACACAATTTAAACTAGTGGATTAAGCTTTAGAAGACTGTTTTCTGTACTTTAAAGGTGAGAAAATAAACTGATAATCGCCAAATCCAACCAACAAAAGTGCATTAAACACATAATCGCCAGCCTTAAACTAGTTGATGAACTTTCAAATTGAAATAATTTCATTTCAAGGAAATCAAGGACATAAATTTTTGACATAGGAATCAAACTCAGCTCAAATATCTATTGGCAATCTTATATCATAGATGAAGATGAGAAATTACCTGATATAATGACCGTATAGGCGAGTTTGATTAATGTTTTTACGCACCATTGTGAAGATGCGATCATTCCTGAAGCTGTGATTATATCCGGTAATTTTCTCATCTTCATCTCCCCTAAGATGTTTTGTGAGAGAAATGCGACGCCAACGGGTGGAGACAGGAGAGTTTTATATGAAGTGTGTGCATCCGAAAATGCCCCAATATTTTTATTTCCACATTCCGGTCTTGCCATTTTTTCTTCCGAAAATGCCCCGAAAGCAAGGCAGGAATTTGAAAAAAAAATATAATGGGACGTTCTTGGAAGAAAAAAAATGCAGTGTCATAAGTCGGAAGCAGAATGGAAACTTAAAAGGCTTCGTTCTCAAATCTTACCTTTAGATCGTCTGGAATGGATGTGTGACGAAGCTGATCAACTGGTTTCTCTTTCATGGCCTATCGGCACCCTTTCCCACGATCTTTGCCGATCGAGAGCAGGTTTGCTCCGAAGGTGAAGTAGATCCGTCGATAGACACCGCTTTGTCGCTAGAATGGCGGTAAAATAACTAGTCTAAGAAGCCGTTCTCGATAACCTCAAAACCGAAGGAGACTTGGGACATTCCTAGAGACAAAAAGACACGAGTGGGGAAAGCTTCAGCTCATTGCATGACTAGAGTACCTTGCTATTCTGCAACATTGAGAGAGCCATAGAAAGCAAATCCCACTTTTGTTACTACGTAGCCGAACCTACTTATATATAATCGTATATATGCATCAGCATCAGTCTAACGACGCAGAAGATGGAATCAAATGACCCTCCGTCGTTGATGAGTCCAGTTGGATATAAAAAGGAAAACAAAGCTCATGGGCGAAGAAAAGCTTCACTAATCGTCCTTTTACGTTAAGCGTAAGTTTGCTTGTGCACAGACCCATCCTCAAAACACATGACGATTCATCAAATTGCAACCCCATTAGCTTTTGGGTGGAGGAGAATTGCTATGCATTTGGTGGCTTTCGCTCTTCATGCCGGACAAATTGACAAGGAAGGCAAGTTTACTATGTATCAAGGGTTTGGCAGTTCATAGTGGAGCAACGATGCTTCCTTTGGCCGATCCCGTCTGGTAGGAAGGAGAGATTTTCAGGATATAAATTCCGAATGATCGAAATCTGCAGTTGACAATACCATCTGCATCGTAGCATGTGTGCCCAACTGCAAACATTCACATAACTTGCACAGCCTTTCTGTGGAAGACGGGCATATTAGTCGAAAACGAGTTGAACAGATCTCGAACTAGCTGAACTGTTAAACACAATTAAAATTTAAAATGCAAGCACAATGCAAAATTACTATGATTAATTTGATTGGAAAGGGGGACGGATCTAACATATGAACGAAAATCAAGAATTCACCAGTCAGCATCTACGGATTCAACCTCTGAATAGTCATCCACACAAAGATAAGCTAAACTAAAAAAGTAGAAAAGAAGATTCGAAATTCTAAACCTAAACTTCAGCTTTCACAAATGCACTAGAAGTCTCGGACGATCCAGACTGGAGCCAGTTCTTAGCGCAAACAAGAGCTTCGAGCGTAACTGGACGCAATGAACTGCGATAACTGTCAATCTTCCTGCTTTGGGTGTCGAAGACAGAATCAGGATCAACTGTCGAGATTGGTATGGACAAAACATCAGCAGCCATCTTGGAAAGAATAGGGTACTTCAGGTTATTTAATTTCCACCAACCCAATAGATCGAAGTCTTGTACCCTCGGCAGAAGAGACTCCTCCAAATATTGATCTAACTCGGACTTTGTTTGCTGGCCACTAGTGATCTCTGAAATGTAGACATCAAAATCTGAAAGCCCGTCCCCGAAGGAGATGACCGTACCATCATGTTGCAGCTCTTCCTGAGACACTCCTTCCTGAGGCATTCCTTCATCCGGCAGCTCTGTTTTTATGATGCTCTCAGAGCCGTTCTCCATTGGAGCTTCCGGAAGAGGAAGTACAGGTGCAAAATAATCAAGAAAGAGGTCGTGAATACCATCGTCAACAATTCTAATCCACATTTCAGCATCCTCACCAAAAATTCTAGAGAAACTAAATTCTACAAGTTTCATCTTGAATCTTGGATCCATGACTACTGCAACCGCCAGAATAAGGCAGCATCCCCTCCAATATTTGTCGAACTTTTCTTGTAAAGGCTTGATTAGGTTGCTTACAAATGGGTCCTGGCTCGTTGCAGCATGTGCGAGATCCAAATGAAGTTTAGACACTTCATGGAAGAACGTGCTGGCAGTTGGGTATGTTGGGCCAGTCAATATATTTGCGGCATCAAACAAAATCTTCAAATAAGAGCAGAGAGTCTCCACTTGCTTCCAATCATCCATGGAAGGGGTTAATTTATAATCAGGATCGGATGCATCGAAGCAGGCAAATACTTCCTTGAGCTCACAAGCAGCTACAAGCATATGATAAGTTGTATCCCACCTTGTTTGGTCATCAATCAGCAGGTCCTTAGTACTAGGTACTTGAAGTTGTTGCTTAAGCTCATCAAACTTCTCTTCGTGAGCTTCTGAAGTCTTCACATACTTCACACTATCACGGATTTTCTTAATGGTATCTGCCATTGACCCAAGAGCATCTTGTGCAAGACCACTTAACAGATGAGCATAGCAACTCCCAATCAGTATCTGGCTATTGAGCAAATGTGGATTCTTCACTGAGGTCAAACCTCTCAGATTCGCAATAACAGCTTCGCTGGAGACGGACTGATCGACAGTGAGGGTGAACAACCTACCTTCCAAATTCCAATCAGATAGGCAAGCCACAACAGCCTGATTAAAAGCATGATCTGAATCAGGATAAGGCACCATTACAACATTAAGAATGTGGCGATGTACCTTCCAATCGCTATCAATGAAGTGTCCAGTCAAGAAAACATAACCTAGGTTCTGGTTTGAAGTTCGAAGATCCAGTGTCAGATTGACTCTTCCTGGTATTGTACTGATGAGGTTCAAAAGTCTTTGCTTTTCCCTCAGGTATATAGCAACACAATCACCTTGAACAGTATTGAAGCTAACCATATTGTAATGCGGATTGAGAGTCCGTACAAAGTCAATGAAACCTGGATGTTCGACAATGTGTAGAGGATACTCATGCATGATAATCATCTTGGCAATCTCAAGACTGCATCGCTCTTGGTCAAGAGGTACATTTGCTATTGCAGCAGCGGTCCTGTACCGCCGTTTTGGTGGATCAGTTGCACTTCCATAAGCACTAGCAGACTTGGAACCCGGTGTAGTATATGGAAGAAGTTGATTCCTCTGGCGGCTGACGGGACAGATGCCCAGGGCAATGTGCCGTTTTAGGTGACTCGTGCCAGCCAGCTTGGAGCCAGTTATATAGGCAAACGACTTCTTGCACTGCTTACAGCAAGCCCTCGTATGTCCAGGACCCACAGTTTCTACGGTGAAGTGCTCCCAAACAATAGATTTCTTTCTTCTGCGCTTATTAGGCTGTGTCTCTGAACCAGCTTGCTCATTATCGAGAGGGGTAGCAGGAGTAGCAGGGACAATGGCCATATCTGAATCAGGGACGAAATCCATATCTGTCTCAGGGATAACAGCATCATCTGATTCAGGAATAATAGCATGATCTGTTTCAGGGATAATAGCATGCTCTGTTTCAGGGATAGTAGCATGATCTGTTTCAGGGATAGTAGCAGCATCTGTTTCAGGGATAATAGCATGCTCTGTTTCAGGGATAATGGTAGCATGCTCTGTTTCAGGGAGAATAGCAGCATCTGTTTCAGGGAGAATAGCAGCATCTGTTTCTGGGAGAAGAGCAGCCTCTGTTTCCAGGACATGGGTGGTATCTGTTTGAGGAATAATAGTGGTATCTACTTCTGAAACGATAGTGGTATCGGTTTCCATGGGAGAAGGTGAATCCCTGCAACCATATGGAGGCAGACCTCTAATTCATGCATGAAGTAGGACAAATAATAAGGATCGAAAGCTGGAAGATCACATACATGACGTTTCTTGAGCACAAAAAAGCAAGAACACTCAAATAGCGGGTAAGAGTACATGAAAAGGAACCAACACCAGATTGATGGAAATGGCAAACAGAGACGATCCATGACACATGACATATATGCATCACAAGAAGCAAAAATAACTGCCAAACAATGATGCGTTAATCTCCTCTAAATTTCCATATCCTGGTTCTGTCACAGTTTCAAATATGAAAATACAGCAGGAAGAATTAAAAACCTACATCCATGTGGCAAACACTTCTGATCTGTCAGTCAAGTTGACAACATGAATAGGTGCCATCGCTTTGTAATCAGTAGTCAGCCAAAGAGAAAAACCATAACAGTGAGTTTGCGGACAATTCACCTCCCTCTAAACACAAAAACAAAAACAAATAAAAAACCCATGCATATGATGTCCCACATGTAAGTACCTAAACTAAACCCTCATTAAATCCGATATGTTGCACGTCTGAACTAATGTAGCTTAAATTAAACTACAAATGACTCAAAGCACTAAGGCTCCTGGACAATTTTCCCTTTTCTATGAAATAAATAAAATTTCCACCCTATTTTCAAACTGGATAATTAGAACTTAAGCTTCAAAGAATTACAAAACAACTCGAAAACCTTCTCAAGTCATGCAACTTGAATGATATAAACTCTAAGATGAAACTGAGAGGCAAATTCACACGAACAAAATCACCGAGTGTAATTTGTAAAAGTTCTCCGTTTTCATTTTCCCATGCTTTGCAGGATCTGGGCATGCCATCCATAATGCTCTAGTAGTGATCCTTGGTGCACCAATTGCACATCACACTTACAATCTAGTCAAGGGTTTCCAGAGAAGATGTGCCCATTGTGCTAGGTATAATATTAGCGAAGAAGCGCCCAGTCATACATGCTGTGTTACCTCCACAGTGCAATTATCTAATGCTTTGATGCTACCTGTAACTGCTGTAGCTGACGCAGTACACAGACCGAATCCAAAAGAGCCACGTAATGACATTGCCAAGTGGACATAGAACTTACAAATAGCCAATCATTCTCGTATTCACTCCATTAAATACTTGGATCTCACATGAAACATCTTGAATTTCACTTCTTGGAAACAAGCAAAAACTCAACAAATGGCCTAACCAGTCTTTAGCCCATAACGACTGAAATTCCTAACATGGTCGAAACTTCAGGTGCCTGAAATCCGAGGGTGGTAAGCATATAGCCTTTTTTTTATAGCGAATACAGCCTCAAGGTGTTCCATCGACGGCCATCTTGGCTATGACACGAATTCTCCTTATTCCAAATGAGCACCACCATGCCTTTAGAGCTGTGCCGAAGCCAAGGTTTCGACTGAGTATGTACGAAATAAAAATCCTAATCCTAAGCCTTCTACAACAAAATCATAACACAAAAAGCTATATAAAAAAAAAAGGACAACATAGCCGCACAGAAAGTTCCTTGGAAATCATAACAGATTCACGCTAGCTGTCATAATCTGTTCTTAGCTACAAGCCTCGAATCATGTACATGATACACCGAAAACCCTCCGGAAATTCAGTACCCGCCTAGTCAAAACCGGTGCAACCCCTTGTCCACGCGCAAGCATTCGCAGTCGAAATCTAAGAACTGCCAACGAGACAGCTCGACCCACACACCCCTGCAGTGTCCCCCAACTCTCCCCTCAAAGGAAAAACACTCTCCCCAACACCCACCAACCAGCAACCCCCGCAGGCAAATCTCATCAAACGAAAAAGAAACGACGCAAATTCAACCTCACCAAAAAACAAGCGCGCGCGCGCGCGCAACAGAGAACAGAACGGAACCCAGAAGAGAGGGAATAGGAAAAGCCCACTCACATTCTTTCGCGGGGCCGGGGGATCCTCAGCTCTCCGGGACGAGCTCGCGGCAAATTCAAACGGGGTCCCCGATTTAAAAAGAAGGGGCGAGGAAAACGGAACTTCTTTTTTTTTTGAAATTTCGGAGCAGCAGCAGGAGCTGCAGCAGGAGCAGCGGGGAGCGGTACGCGAGCGAGGGAAGGGGGGGGGAGGAGGAGGAGGAGGGACAGAGGAGGAGGGCGCGGTATGGGCTTTGAGCTCGCCCCCGCAAAGCTTCGAGCTTTGAGCTCGAGAGGGGAGGGAGAGAAAACCCTAATGGACCTCTTTTAGGGCTGAGGGGCTGGCGAAGAAAACTTCGGTAAGAGAAATTTGCTCCCCGAGGCCTTTCTCCGCACTTAAAGGTGCGACCTTTGGAGAGGGCGAGGAGAGAGAGAGAATATATATATATATATATACATATATTTTTTTTTTTTAAAGAGGGGAAAATATTTCGAAAGCGTTTTAAAAACCGAATTGGATTTGGACTTTGAGGTCCACCGAGCCCACCTTGACGCTGTTTGTCTGATCTTGGCCGTTGGATTTGACGGGGATGGGTCGGATCCCCCTTGGATTTTTATTTCCTCTTGTGGAGTTCTCCTTTGACTTGCCCCCCTTCTTCTTTGTTTTGCTCTTTTCTTGAGCAGTTTAGGTGGGGGCGATCCGGTGCGTCGCATGGCATGTTTGTTACTAGTGAGATTTGATGCCATGTAATGCCGATTAACTATTAATAAGGATAACTGTATTGAAAGTTCTAAAACTTATCGTAAAAGTGTAATTGAGTCTTAAAACTTATCATAAAGTGTAATTAAGTCTTAAAACTTGTCACGGAATATAATCAAATCCTAAAACTTGTCAAATTAGTCCAATCAAGTCATTTCATTAACTGTACCTCTTGAAAGTTTTAGGATTCAATTGCACTTTCGTGACTAGTTTTAGGACTCGGTTATACTTTTGAATTTTTTAGGACTTGATTGCATTTTTGTGACGAGTTTTAAGACTTCATTAATTTTTTTGAAAAGTTTTAAAACTCAATTACACTTCGTAACAAGTTTTGGTACTTCAAGTGCACTTATAAACATTCTTTCGTCTCACATTGTATTTGTCAAAACTACCCTCGAATCAAAAGTTAAAACAATTTGTTACTTTTTCTCTTCACTAAGTTCATGCTTGCGATATAAGTACCTACTACATAACCGCTCGATTTCATCTAAAAAAGCAGTTTGTGTTCTTTTATATGCTATCCATTTGTGATCACGCACGAGTGCCTCGACACTAGTTAGTTGAGCAATTAAGCGAGATAAGGGATTTCACATTACATGATAATCAATTCTTGATCGACAATCTAGAGGCCTATGGATCGCCCGATAAGTCTCATGAACTGGTTAAGCGCGGGTTTTGGCCTGTGCTGGTTGCCTCATAAAGTCTTTTTTCCTCCTTGATGTTGATAAATCGGTCAATATGATGTTGACCGTGAATGTTAACTAGCGTATCCATTTATCTTATTGCGTTTGTTTCTGCATTTACAAGAGGTTATAGGGCCCCAATGTTCATTGGGCAAATACAAATAGCGTTTCATAAATTTTTTGAAGAACTTTAGAAAAATTCAATTGCATTTTAAAGACTTCTAACCTAATGGAGGTTCGGAGGTCCTTTCGAAAGTAGCATTTTAGAATGCAAGTCTTGGCATTATTCATCTTCCCTGCGGTTTGCATAGAGGAGCTAGATGGAGGCCGGCAATCGCCGCCTGAAGGGTCCCGCGATCTCGGTGACCCCCGCTAGGGGCTCAAGCGACCTCCGGCGAGGCTGGTTGGCAACTGAGTTATGTTGTTTGAGAGCTTTTAGAAAAAAATATTAGTGACCTTTATAAAATGTAGTTTTTACCGAACAACATTTAAGTCAAAGTTGCTTTCCAATGTATTTTTAAAATATACTTTACCAAATACTATTTACATTTCGAAAAACCCCTTTAGACCACAGGCCTTTGTATTTTCCTAAAGACGTTCCCCAAAATCGAACCAAACGCACCCTCAATATCTCAATGCATTACCCAAACAGTGGCTTTTCGAGCACATGAGATACCTATTAAGTTCTTAGTTTCGGGAATCGAATTACTTTGGGTTTGAATTATAAAATTTTGTTGTTCGTGCTTTTACGGTGTATGCAACAATGGGAAAGTGAAATTTCTTCCCAAGAACGGCGTTAAAATCATCACGCGTGTGCATTGTCATGGCAGGTGAACAAACAAAGCGTACGAGTGCTATGATCTCGAGGCTGCTCGTGTTAAGAACAACTTTCACTCTGTTTCAACAAAGGAAAGAAATGAAGATACTGCTGATTCAACCAGGAAGGCAAGAGATGAAGTCAACAAGAAAACTTCCAGCTTCACATGTCCAACTCTTCGACTGCAGAACCGTTACTCTGTCTTGTGCATTTAACTGAAAGAACAACCGACTTTACTTCTCTTCTTCTGTTAGCCTGTTAGCTTCTGTTAGTCTGTTAGTTTGTTAGCTTCATTAGATGAGCTGTAAAACTACCTTTGGTAGTTCTGTACAGTATAAATAAGAGAACAGAGAAAACGTGTAGTTTACTCTCTGAATGATGAAATTCTCTTTGTATTCAGAGAAATGTAAATTCAGAAATTCTGTTTCTCTTCTCTCTGTTTCTTTTCTCATTGTTTCCTTCTCTTCCTGTCCGTGAGTCTTCACAGCCCGTGTAAGGAAAATTTCTCGTGGTTGATCGCGAAAATCAGTACAAATCTACTTTCTGACGATTACAAATGAACCCACTTCCAACTATAAGAAAATGGTATGAAGGAAAGGAGAACTTCGGAAACAAAATGAGCAAAAGATTCTTTACAACTTCAGCTTATGGATAGAGGAAAATCATGATTAAATCCTATGTTTTGATCCTTAAAACTTACGAAAATAGACGAGGAAAAAATTGTAAGATCTGCCTGAACGAGAGACGTGTTTAGGTGCATAATGTGCTTTTGTGAGGGTCGTGACTGAAGGAGTTTGCTATATTGCATATGACAAGTTAAGTTACTAATCACGTGTAGATTTTATAAATCTACGATGGGTTTAAAGTTACTTCTTTTTTTGTTTTTTGAAAACTTCCAAAATACATGCGAAAAAATTGGTAATTGATAGGTAAAAATGCAAAGTTTCAATGTGAAAAAAGCTACTAACCATATAGGGGAAACCCACTTGATATAGTTACTTAGTTTCTTAATAATTTTTTAGGAGGTAAGTGTACTAAAAGTTTAAAATTTGCAGGAAGGTGCATTTAATTAATTTTTTTTTAAAATTCGATCAAGTCGTAAAATTTGTCAATAGCATATTAAAGTACTACTGAATCGAACATCGAGTACCTTTATTAATTCTATATATTTCAAGTGGCGAAAATATCCGACATGAATTTTTATTTTTTGGACTACATATGGTGCTGCCATGACGCAATGGGAACTGCAACAAAAAAGAAGACTAACAACGACAATGAGCGCCCTTCCTACTTCGATAAGGGCTTGTGACCCTTTGCTTGCCCTCACGCAATGATAGTGCCATTGCTCGTCACAACAACGCAACAATCCGCCGATTTTTGCGTGGCGATCGTGAGAGCTGACCGATCCTTTGCCTTGCCCATCCCTTTTTTATTGATGTTACGCTTTCTCTGCAGATGTTACCGTTGCTTATTACTAGGGGTGATCGATTCTCGGTCCGATTCCGATTCCGATAAGACGAAATCGGTCACTATTTTCTCGGAAACAGTTCCTGTAGACCGCATCCTCATTGATTACGTCAGAGTTCATGGTCAAGGGAGACGGGGCAAAGTTCGCGAGGCAACAGGTGAGGTAAGGCCTTCAGGATTTTACTAACGTTCTCTTTGCAAACTGCCACATGGAAAGAAAAGAAATAAATGTTCAAAAATTGTACTGATAAGTGTGCATGTCTGAACTTACATAAATACCGGTTATTCAATAAGTGCACCAATATACTACTTAGTATCATCAAAGAAATTAACATATATATATATATAATCGGTCTAGTTCAATTAATCCAGTTTGATCTGGTTCCTTTTGAAATTGAAAACCGGACTGATACTTTTGAAAATCGGACCTAACCGGTTGGTTTGATTCGGGTGATTCTCGGTTCGGATGATCCGTTTTGCACTTCCTTACTTATTACCACACCAACTCCTATTTTGAAATCACGTTCGCACTCACCTAAAAAAGTTCCAAAATTGAATTAAGATACATAATTGGAGATGTTTGGTGTACCATCGACTACACTTAGGCGACAAATTTTATGATAGTTGGTGTATTTTTATTAGGAAATATCCCAAACAAGGGCCTGAAGTGCTATTTTTTTTCAAATAAGGACTCGAAGTGGACATTATTTTAAATAGAGGCTTCACCTCTCTTGACAAAGCCATTTTCATCCAAAAATATTTTTAACATAAATTTTAATTAAATCAATTTTAAAAATTACTTTTTAAAAAAACACAAGGGGTAAGACTGGCAACCCTCTCCCTGCCTGTGGCCCGCGAGGAGGCGAAGGCAGAACATGGAGAGGGCGGTGAACCTCTCTCAGATCTAGAAGAGGGCCACCGACCTATGTGAAGGCTGGTGGCCCTCCTACAAACCTGGGCTGGGACCGGCGATACTCACTAGGTTTGGAGCATTGCTGGTCTAGTAGAGGGTTGGGTGACCGTGTCCTGGTTTTGGCGAGGGTCGCCAGCGACCCCACTAGCCATGGTTGCCACCCCACTAGTGATGGGGCAGCGGCCAGTCCTCCCTTTTTTTAAAAAAAAAACTTTAGCTTTTTTTTTGAGTTTGTTTTTTTGGAAAAAACACACAAAAAAAAAAAAAAAAAAAAAAAGGAAAAAATTGAAAAAAAATTTAAAGATGAAAATATGAGGTTAGACACTTTTTTTAGATTGAGATGGTTACTTCATATCCTTATTTAATATAAGTTTCATTTCAGACTCTTATTTGAGAAAATGAGAATACTTCGAGCTTTTATTTGAAATTTTCTCTTTTTTATTATTTTTCTTTTTCTCCCAAAAATAAATAATAACGAGCAAAAGGAAAATTCAGGACAACGGGAAAGGAAGGAAGGAACGAAGGAAGGAAGGCGTCGCTTTTCATTCGTGAACATCTCCGAAGCTGAAACCAAACGGGCCTAAGTTAAGCCTCAAAAACTCCCGTTCCTTCTGCGAGTGGGGCCACGCGCCGGAGCTCCGCCGTCGCTCACACCTCTCCACGATCCACAGCCCGCCGCCGCCGCCGCCGCCGCTGCTACCGCCACCACCACCGCCACCGAACCTCCTCATCGAATCGGAGATGAGCCTGTACGCAGGCGACTTCTCTCTGTTCGACTACGGCTTCTCCGATCCGGTCTTCGACGCCCTCTCTCAACGCTTCGATTCGCCTCCGACCTCTCCCACCCCCTCGACGTCGTCCGGCTCCGCGATTGCCCAGGCCAAAGCCAACGCCAGCGCCTCCAGTTCCGCCGCCGCCGCCGACGAGCCCCCGAACCATCGTCACGATGGCAAATCGCCGTTGCCTCTCGGGATGGACTGGAGCCCTCCTCCTCGCAATTGGGTATTTCTCTTTCGGTTCCTTCATTCGATCCGCGATCCCAATTTCATTGCTTTATGGCGATCCTCTTTTGTTCCTGTAAAATTGGGAAACTCACGTTGCGTGGAAATGTAAAGAAGCTTAATTTCGTTTCGTGTGTTTTAATCATCTTATGGCGTGCATGGTCAACGAGCCTTACTCGTTCACAATTCCTTGGAAGGGATTAGGCTCGCTTAGTTGTATAGATTGGTTAATTGGATTGCATTAGTTAATTTTAGTGATCAATGAGGTAGTGATGGTTTCGCCTTCCTGATTTTGATCCTCCATAATCGAAGGCGTCTGCTGAGCGCGTTAAATGTGATGTCAATTCATAGTTTAGTGATACTTTTAGAATGCTTTTACATATTATGGTGGATGGAGTGATACAATGCGCCTGTCTTTGAAATCTTGGATATGTTGATTGTTTCGTTCTAATTATCTTGTTGCCGAGTTTCTTTTTCAATTTCTTGTGGTGGCTATGTGTTTCCTACACGTCGAATTGTTTTATACGAGGGAGGCCTTAAGTGGAGTGCTTCTGTTATAACTTGGTTAGCGAGCGTAAATGTTTTCTTTCGCATGATTTTTGTTGTGGTGATATTTATACTTGGTTGATATATCACCCTGCGCCAGATCACAAGCTAGAAGTTTTCATTTAGTGAATGTATATCTGAATGAAGACATTCAAATGTTCCATCAAAGGAAATTCAAATTTCGTTTTGAGGCTCCACCATTGAAACACTATAGTTTCATATAAACACGAGATAGAGGTTTATGAAATGTAGAGCGATGAGAAAATAGTTGGGGGCAGAATAGTTTCCTATATGGCAATTGCATGTGGGAAATTCATCTATTTGTTTTTGTAATTTCTATAGCTCTGAGATTGATGAAGAGGACCCGGCTTTTCTTTTGTCTCAAACAGTATCAGTGATAAGAACAAGGGACTGGAAATGCATTAGATCTTGTTAAACCTTACAACTTTTGAATGAAGTATACCCTGTTGTTCTGGTTTCTGTTTTCTGTAGACTTGATCTGAGCAATTGGGAAAAATGTGGAACATTCCCTGTACTTGCTGCTTCTTGACTGCATGGGCTTACTGGCAAAAAAAATGTATCTGGGGCATGGCTAAAGGTTATAGAGGTCCAATGCTTGAAAAATGTATCACGATACTGGGACGAGACATTCTATTTGAACACCTCTAAAACCCTGGATGACCATTGCAAGTGAAAAGAGGCATGTCAAGTTCGGTGTAATATAATATGAAGTTTTCATCCGCTCCTTTTTCCCCTAAAGTTGGTGACTTCAGGGGAGTGTCTTTTGCTTCTCATCATTTGCTTTACACCTATTGCTGGATAAGCCCAGAATTGCTCTAACATTACTGCTATGTCATCTTGGCTTTATCTACAAAAAAACAAAGTCATCTAGGCTTTGTGCAATAACACTAACAATTTTTGAGGTCATCGATTCTTTATATGGTTTTCTGCCTATCCTGTTGAAATTTCATAATTTCGAGTTTTGGTTCTTGTCTCTGATGGCAGGATGGGCAGAGTACTGTTTGGCCTCATGATCCACGCACAGGATGGAGCTACTGCATCACAATTCCTTCTTGGATTCTCCTATCTGAATCTAGAGGTTCAGACCCCATAGTGGTACTTAATCTTTTCTTTTAGTCAACCAATGTAATATTTTTCATAATGCTACAATATGAGTACATAATATATCTGAGCATCAGAGGTAGAGCACCTGTCGGGAGATGAAATATTCTAGTATAGGTACTACAATTACATGCATTTTTACACACATAAGTATACTATATGCGATGTTTCAAATGCTGGACTCTAGATGTATCTCGTTTTGTGGAAAACAGTCGAGTGGCACATTCAAAGCATGTGCCACATGTTAATTACTTAATAGAGAGCATTTGTTTGGTGATAAATGTACTTATTTTATTAGGGTTGATTCAAACTTAGTTCTCTCTTTTAAAATTGTCTAATAACCTCTTCTTAACTTTATGGTTATTTAATTTTGTGTACTTATCGGATAGGGTAATTGGTATTGCATTCGATATTGGTGGATTAAAATAAGTTCGAGTAGCTGATAGGAAGTTTCCCTTTGGGGAAATTATAAAACTCATCCTCGTACTCTTACGCAAAATTATTTTTGGTCCCTGTACTATATTTCTGACACATGTAGTCCCCCAACTTGTCTCCGGTAACAACTCAAGGACGAAATTCAACTTCTGTTTAAATGTGGACGGATTATGCTGAGTTAGCATCGGCATATCAACATTTGGCGCCTACATGTACTAGTTACTAAAGAAGTTACACTTTTGGTCCCATACTTTTAAGAATGTTCCATTCTAGTCCTTGTACTTTATTTTAGTTATAAAGCTAGTCGTTGAATTATTTTTTCAATAAAAACTTAATTTCTTCATGACATTATTATTAGAAATCTTAGGGAAATGTCAATTCTAAACAAACCATTAATTGGTGATTCGTACGTTTACAAGTGTGCATAATTTGATCGATAGCCCTATTAAGATTAATTCCATTATATCCAATAATTTAATATCCACATTTTCAGTGTAGATCCATATAGAAGTATCTAGTACTATATTTATAAAATAAAAAAAAATGTCATTTAAAAAATAATTTAATCAGAGCTTTAACTTGCTATTTTATAGCTAACATTTTTTGGAAAGTTTATAAAAAACCTTCAAATTATAGTATCATTAGCAACTCCACATCATATTGATTGTAAAGACTTGCATACGATGTTATTTATCAATAAGACTTTCAATTAGATTTTGGGCAAACTTTTAAATGTAGGAGTTACCAATTAATACTTGGTTTTAATCCTACATTTCAATAAGATTTTGGATTAAGATATGATGAAAGAAATTAAGTTTTTGTTGAAAATAATATGATGACTATTTTTGTAACTAAAACAAAGTATGAGGACTAGAATTGAACATTCCTAAAAGTACGTGGACAAAATATGTAATTCATTTAGAAACTTGTACATGTAGGCACCACAACTTAGCTTATTCTGTCCACATTTTGATGGAAAATTGAATTTTGTCCTTAAATTTTGCGAAGATTATTTGGGCGACTAAATTTTAATGAAATAAGTATAACAATCAAAACTGAATTAGGTAAATAGTACGGGGACGATTTTTGTAATTTCCACTAAATCTTTATATGAACATCAACATGATTTTAGAATCTTCACTTTGGATACACGGCACAGCTATTCCAATTTATGTTTCTTACATGAAACCAATGTTGCAGGTTTCGGATCCTAAGTTGGGTTGTTTTGAAATCTTCAAGGGATGATCATGGATTGTTCCTGCAGTTTAAAGATATTGAGGCAAAAGATGTGGATTTTAACAACCAATTAAAATAAAGTGCAATTTGAACTTTGTTTGCACTCCCCTGCATATCGAGTTAAAGAAGAATGAGTAGAGCTTGGAACCTTCCTATAAAGGTCAAGTGCTTCATATCTTAGTCCATTGTCCATGTGATTCTTGCCAAAGCAGTTTAGAAAGAGTGAGATATAAAAGGTGAGGAAACTATCGTACCGAGAAAGCAAACCCAAAGAGAGAAAGGAAAATTAAATAAAGATACAGTGTGGTATTGTGGAGTGCTCAAGCGTGGTGAAATGTCGGGCAGATTAAGCCGTGCTATGGTGATAGTACAGCAATGTCACATTATTTTGAATAAAGGAAAATGTTGGTTCCATCTTTAGCAGGGGCATGAAGAAATAAATAAGCAAAGAAAAGAAGAAGAATAAAGACCCAATGGAGAACAATATGTTGTGGTGATTAGTAAAGTGGACAGAGTGGTCTCTAGACCGACTGAAGAAGAGACGGATGGAATGGCATCTTTCTCTTCCCCAAAGCTCTGCCTCTACTTCATGTTTCCTTTTTCTTTCAGACTTAAGGAGTGTCAAAAAGAAGCTTTTAATTCAAATTACTATGCCCTAGTAGGGAAAGCATTTGGGTTTTCCATTAACTGCGATTGCCACAGAGGACTAAGAGCCAAATTAGAACCATAGACTTTTCTATATATGTATAGTACCATTGCCACTTGTTTGTTAGACCATGGTCAATTTTTTTTTTTTTTTACGCATGGTACGATAGTTCTTGCATTAATTTGTGGTCTTGAGTGTGTATATTATCGATGTTGATGGTGATGTCACTCTGTCACTTCGTACTTCATGCTGGTGATCTGTTATTTTCTTTTTCTTCGCTGTACATAGTGACAGGATTTGTATCTGGATAACTACTTGTGTAGATATTTTTGTATTCTGGAAGATGAACATCCTCATAACATTATCTACTTACAGTGATTCGCCACCTTTACTTAAAGTATGGGTATCACAAAGTCATTTTCTGTTTTAACATTCATGTAGAACAGTTTTACAGGGTTCAAGTTGGGATACAATCACCAGAAGGAATCACAATAACACGAGGAATATTACGAAGATTTCGTGATTTTTTGAAGCTTTCAAAGGAGGTGAATTGTCTGTTTGTCTCATGATTGCAAAGTTACTCTAGATGTGCATTTATGAATATATGTAATTTTATGGATTACGCTCATAAGCTCCTAAATCCTCTTTGACAGTGAGATGGTTAATCGTTAAATTAAATTATTCCAGTAACTGGACACCTTTCTCCATGTTTTTGCAGCTTAAAGAGGAATTTCCAGTGAAAATGCTGCCTCCAACTCCTCCAAAGAAAATTCTGAGATTGAAAAGCAGGATACTTTTGGAAGAGGTATGCTATCTCTCTCTCTCTCTCTCGTATTTGTCGTGCCCTAGCATTCATTATTTTAACACCCCTTTTATATTTACTATCCAGATTTCACAATCAAGTAGATACTTGTATTTTAGGCAGATTAGAAGTGTGTTTTTCACTGATCTTTTATATTTTCTTTTGGTGTTTACTTCTGATATAATATGTTCAAACTTTACATTTTTCGCATTAGGGGCTTATTTCTTAATTATTCCAAGATCTACTGCTAAATAATTCTCTTTGTTCACTACCACTTTCTTTCATATAGATTCATTCTCATGAATGGTAATAGTAATGTGCTCAAACATTTAGTTCATCGCAGAGAAGGTGTTCTCTGGAGGATTGGATGGATAAACTCTTATCTGATATCGATATATCACGATCTGCTGTGGTAGCAAACTTTCTTGAGCTTGAAGCTGCTGCGAGGTCATGTAGGTGCTCGTGTGATGAATCCTCATCAGTTCATTATTTCTCTTCTTTTGAACCAAGATTGTCGCATGACATATATAAGGGCAATGTTTTCCTATATTTTGCAGATTTTGACGAGGTACATGTGCAGAGCTCAGATGCAAATTCGATTGCCACTGATGCAGTTCCACTCTTTACTCCACATCCTGTAGCTGATGTTTTCAATAGTGTTGTAAGTCCATCTGCATTGTCAGATCAGGGCAATGATTCATCCTATGAGATATCTGAACTTGGATCACCAAGACTTGGGCATAGTGATTCTGCTGATCTTGGCATTGACAACTCTGAACATGAGTTTACCTATGCGGAAGCAAATTTGAAGTATGGACTCTTTAATAGAAAGTTCATTTTGGACAATATAGAAAGATTTTCCTGGCTTAAAGTACGCAACAGAGGTGTTGACAGCATTTTGAGTGGCAGAGGATCCCCTTATGATAATGTTGCCATCGTCAAAGATCAGTATGACAAGGACTTTCCTTCTGAAACAGAAAGTCACATGGTTCATGCTCAAGACTATCATCAGAAAGTGTTGGTAGCGACTTAAGCTCCAGAAAAGCGAGTGAAGTAGTTGCATTTAATCCCACTGCAAACAATACTATGTACAATCCTGAATTTCATGGCATGCAAAATCCTGCCACCGCAAGGTTACAGTTTCAAGGGACTTAGCTGTCGCTCTTCCATCAGAAGAGCGGCATAAGTTGAACAGAGTTCTTACAACTGTGCAACAAAGGTTATCGACGGCAAAAACAGACATGGAAGATCTCATCGCCAGATTGAATCAAGAGACTACTGTGAGACAATTCTTAACAACAAAGGTACGTTCTGGCCTCTGGAAAATTTGTTTGAGTCTTGTATCTACTCATCATCTCCAATCAAGAGAAATGACTGCTGCCTCTCCAGCATTTTGTATTTTGAGATAAGAGTTGTGATTTGTGCCATCAAAATTTTAGCTTGTACGCAGTAAATTATTGGTTTTTCTTTCCTTAGCTGGTCACTCCGAACTTCTGCCTGTAGTTTGAATATATGCCAGTTGTCATATTGATAGTATCTGCTGCACTCTACTGAATGGATGAAAGGCGGTAGGGATCTATTCGATGAATACATCACATGTTTAGCCATTGAAAGCTTGCAGTATTCCAATCTGTTATATTTTATCCGTTGTTAGAGCTTTTATATGGACACTCAATTTATTATGGATCATTCTGCTTGCAATATCCCCATCCTGAGACACCTTTACATGATGAAGAGGCTTTTATTAGCTAGTTGCGCGTAGTGTTTTTGTGTCTGCTTTCATGTTCTTGTGTTCTTTCATGTGTCATTGTTTTGGATGATGCAACTAAATATATGAAGATGGTGTCTTGAAGGTCAAAGATCTGGAAGTGGAACTTGAAACCACAAGATATAATTGCAAGGAAAACATGCAGCAAGCAACTTTAATTGAGAAAGAAAGGTTTACTCAAATGCAATGGGACATGGAGGAGCTCCGAAGCAAATGTTTGGAGGTGGAAATGAACTTGAAGGCTGAACAGGTTCCTATTACCATGTATTTTCTGACTTTTATTTTATTGCCTGTACTAATGGGCATTTTCAATTGTTGTAAATTTCTCAGGAAGAAAAGGCTCGTGTTGAATCAGAAAAACTATCGGTGATTCAAGAGAGAGACTTGTTGCTTAATGAGTTGGATGTTGCTAGAGAACACCTCGGTAAACTTCACCAACATAATGAGGAGTTGGAAGCAAAATCAAAAGCTGATGTGAAGCTTCTTGTTAAAGAGGTTAAATCTCTTCGTAGCTCTCAGTCAGAATTAAAGCAGGAGCTTGGGCGCCTCATGAGAGAGAAAATAGAAGTTGAGGTAATCTGCCGTTTTTATGTAATAAGAATTTTTTTTCATAAATTGAGAATATCTTTACGTGCACAAACCAGTGTTACACATCACAAGCAGTTCCTGTTCTATTTATTACATCCATGATTTATTATTTGAAGTCTGAAACACTGGCAATTTAGTTTAAGTCTGCTGCGGTAATCACCTTTAAGCTGAGTTTTTGGTGTCTCAGAGGCTGCTTTCTCTCTCTCTCTTTCTCTGAGACTTTACTCATTGTTGCATCTGTCTTGTTCAGCGAACCCTACAAAAAGAAAAACAGAGAGTGGAGTCTGCAAGTGCTGCAAATGCAAAGCTGCTGCATGAATGTGAAATTCTACGAAATCGGCTTCAAGAATGTAGCGTTAATTTTCTTAGTGAAGAAGAAGATAAGTTGATTGTGGATACCTCTTCACCATCTGATGCAATAGATCTACTGATAACCTCTGACAATCGAATTGGCCTTCTTCTTGCGGAGGTATCATTTGCATTTCAGAACTTTAAGTACTTCTTTGCTTGTATTCTATTTCTAACTTAATTTTTGATATCTAGGCAAATAGGCCTCAGCTCCTTTATAGACCTCTTCTTGTTGTAGATTCAAATATGCCATCCCTCGTATAACCTCTTGTAATTTTTTTTTTTTGGTAAGGTAAGATGTATATATACTATTTAATGCACCAAATACATATGTTGTGAATGGAGCATTATTCAACTTATATAACCTCTTGTAATTCATCTTTGTGCAATTCAATAAAAACCTGAACTTTATATAATGAATGGAGCATTATTCAACTTATGTTGTGAATGGAGCAGTGTTCTCTAATCATGAAGTCAAGGATGTCCAGTTCTTGAAGTTTTTCTGCATCATGTGGTCTTTACTGTATCACTTACCTGGTAGTTATTATGCTGACCTGTGTGCATTGTCAGGCTCAACTCCTCGCTCAAGATGTAGAAAATGCTGTTGTAAAAGTGGATGAGATCCGGAATGCTAATGATGACAATGGGAGGACCAGTGATGATGAATTGAGGAAGATGCTGACGGACATGTTCATCGACAATGCGACATTGAGGAAACAAGCGAATTCAGTAATCCGTTGTGCTTTGAATATGTATGTCCAAGCCGAAGAAAAGGATGAAGATGATGAAGAAGTCCCTTTGCGAAAAACAGTTTTAAGCAAGTTTTTATAGAGATGATGTGAATTATGGCGACTGTCAATGGTGGGTCTTTTGTCCTAGTGGAACTAACAGCAGCTGCTTGTACATTTGTGCTGGCAATAAATGAGATTGCCTATGCTGCAGGGTGGTCCCCTTCCTCGCGTAAGGTGACCATAATTCACACTGTATCTTTCTCTTACAAAATTTATTCTTTGATTGACATTTCCTCCAGAATTAGAACAGTTTGCTCATACCAACGCTCCATATCTCAAGAAGTGGTAGTTTTGGATGTACATACTTCTAAGAGTGTATATGGTACTTAGGAAATGAACTTTTGTTAATTGATTTTAACTTTATAATTTCCTTTTGGTATAGTAATCCTTCTGTTGCATAATTATAGAACCTTAAGACTTTTTTTTTGGCTGGAATGAAGAACCTTAGATTGACATTACTCAGAATCTAGGATTTTTTTTTGCATAATCATCTTCCTTCTGTTGTATCTGCTGGAACGAAGAACCTTAGGTTTACATCACTAAGAATCCAGTATATGTACCCTGGTTCTTTTTAGGTCTTTGAATTCCGCTGTTTGGGTTGTGAGGTTGCAGATTCAAAAGGGCAATTGAAAACAAGAGCTAACCAAAAATTATTGTTTATGAGAATTCTCTTTAAGCTCTATATGCTCAATGTTTTATCCTAATCGTCCTTTTTTGGGACTCTTTTTTCCCTGAGTTTCGATCTCTTGATTTCATCTCTCAGTGGATCATCCCAAAAGCTTACACACGACTTGAGCAGTAGAAGTCTTTAGAAGATGCTAGAGTTGCCAATTCCAACGCAAGCTTATAAATGAAGATGTACATCAAAGTGCGAAAATATGGCATATGTTGACATTTTAAAGAAAAACAGAGAATGCGATTGTGTCGCTCTCTCTTATACTTCTCGAATCATATCGACTTGCTTATATACCTCTTAAATCATATCAACGGTCCTGAGCATCGATGGTATTAGTTTGCCATCATACCTGATGCATGTACTGGATCACTTAGTGTTAATTGCCTATCAGTGATATATAATTGCGATAGTCTAGCCTCGCACACACGTTCCTACATCAGTTAGCAATCAAACTATGCATCATTCAAGAGAAAAATGGTTTTTTATTTTCTTCCTAGAAATTCAAGAGAAGAATCTATAACAATCACAAGTGTAATCAAATCATGACTTTAAAATAACATTTTCGCTAGTCCTCACAAAGAACATAAGAAAGGAGTACTATGCCAATTAAGATGGCCAATGGATCTCTGTCCTGGCGCTGGCTGGGTACCCTGAACCGCGATAATCCTGCACTGGAGCTGCAAAATAGAATTCTCCAAGTCATATATATAGAAGCAGTTCACATCAAGTCAACGGTCTTTCATTTCTCTTAATGCCTCATGACCTCAATATTACGAGACCCGTTTCGAATTCGAGTGGTTTTGTATTCCACAATATCTTCTCAGCAAAGAAAGAATGAAGAGGAAGCGATAAGAACAGCAACCGATCAACATTGTGAACCAAGAGAGGGGACCTCAAATTTTGCGTAGGGTATCGCTCTATATTTATGGCGATTACGTAACATTATCACGTAATTATTGCAATCATCTCTTTCAAGCATGCACATGGTGGAATCTATGTATAAATCATATAAGAGTCCGACGGGATTGAAATTGAGACACGACTTGTTTATGTTACCTCCTTGGTGGTGTCCAAGCAGTGCGGACGCAACGTCTTGTACTCCTGTTTGATACGAACCACTGCCGTGCTACACCTGCACAATGTGCATATCCATAGGAATTAGGAAGTCATTCAACTTCACGGTGTTAAGATACAGAACAGAAGTGAGCATGCCGATGCTTTGCTGCTGAAGGGATTAGTCACTTGGCAAAAGGCGTTCCTTTCCTAATCCTGCATCAACTACTACCTTAACTTTCCTATTGGAGATAGATAATTACTATCTGAAATGGCCAGTTTTAGTCAATTTTGTTTTTCTATTTCAGGCCGGTCCGGAATTTGGAGCTTCACATGGTGAAAATGTTGGAAGAGAAAGACATTTATTCTTCAACAAAATGATGTTAGGGTCAAGTGAAAAAAAAAAAAAAATTGCTCAAAGCATGTAAAAAAGAAGAATGTCCGGACTATTTCACTGGAAATCTTGTTTTGTAATACTAGTGAAAGTACGTATTATTGCTATCCAAAGATCAAGGATTGACTCTTTTGTTTTCATAGACGAGCATTTCTTATCCAAGTGATAACAATATATCAAATTTTGGGTAGATTGATTCTGATCATATTAGTTTTATGAGCTCTTAATCTTAACTTATGATGAAAAATTCAAAAAAATAATGAAAAATTATTAAAAAATATTTGTATTATTGCCGGCTGTGTCACGTGAAACGGCCAGCATCCACGTTAGTGATTTCTGATCAAAATTGGCTGTATGGACTCAATTGGCATAATAAAAAAATATTTAGACTCAATTGATACAATTAAAAGATTTAAGACTGAATTGATATAAATGCAATAAGGTTTCATATCTTTTTGGTAATTTTCTTGCACGCACGAGTGATAGGGAATGTTACTATTGCAAAAGGAAACTATATATAAAAGGGATCGGTTTGTCTTATTCAATTTGTAACCTAGTATAAAATTTCTAAGACGAATTAGGTTTAAATCATGGGCAGATTGATCTAATCATAATAGTTTTATGAGCTCATAATCTTAACTTCATTTCATAAATGTAAAAGCTAGACCCGGTCTATGTGAAAAATGGTAGTAAAATGTCACGTAAGCTGTCATATTCAGCAAATTCAATGCCATAACGATTATCACGATCGATTGGTGCTTTAATTATTTCAAAACTTACGGTGAACATGCATGCATGCTTTAAATTGGATATTGCTAATAGGAACAAATAAGAAATTGCTCAGGATAAAAAGAGAGAAAAAAACCAAAGGAAATTTTACTAACCGCAAGAGAATAGAAGATTATTCTTCCTTTCTGGAGTTGGCTGTTGATATCGTCCACAATATGACTGGAGTATCCTTCCATTTTTTGTAATAGCCGTCGAAGGCAGGTGAAATCCCACATTTCTTTCAAGCGTCAAATGACTCGTGTGTGGAAGACCTTGCTGTCGACTGATGAGTGAGATACAGTCGCCGTAGGTCTTCTAATGCTGATAGATCAGGAATCTTTTCTAAGGATTCGTCCCCGATAATAGACAATTCGTGTAGCAACACTGATTCCCCCAAGGATTTGAAACTGAGAAAAGAAAATTTCTCTAGCGACACTGATTCCTCCCAGCCTTCAAGATCTGTTAGCCCTGGGCAGTTTGAAACGCGCAAATATTGGAGCCCCTTTAATCCCTGTAAGGATAGCCTCTCAAGCAATTCACTATCTCTCACTTCCAAACTATGGAGTTTCTCTTGCTGCTGTCCAACAAGCACGTCATCCAATTTGACCTCCCTCAGCCGACATTTACAAAGTTCCAAACTGGACAAATTCGTCAAGTCGCAAAAGAGCGACCTTTCCATTGGTGAATTGACATCGTGTAGAGTCAATTTTTCAAGACTGGATGGAAGTCCCAGCATAGATTGAGGGTCAACACAAGTTATCTCCAGAATACGAAGCTGAGAAAGAGTAGCCCAATTAATCAGAGGAAATTTGACATCTCTCATGACGAGTGTCAGTCTCTCTAGATTAGATAACCCCTTGATCCACTCAATCTTAGGAGCTCCTTCTGACAATCCAGGATTGTCGCTCCATATATGAAGATGGACTAAGTTAGTTAGGTATGAAAAGTCAGGAACTGTTGGCAATAAATGAGAAGAGAGCTTCAACTCCTTCAAACTCACAGGGAGCTCTGGCAACTGTTCAAATTCATCACGCTGTTGCAAACGAAGTCGTTGTGAGTTGATTTGCACGTGCTTTAGATGCTCTAGTTTTGAGAGAGAGCCATCAACCACTAGCAATGTTTCACAACCTTGAATAACCAATCTCTTCAAATTCAAGCATTTTGAGAAGTCAGGAATCCTTTTTAACATTGAGCAACCAGTGATTCGTATAACTTTCAACTTCTCACTCACCTAGAAAAATCAAACAAAAAATCAGCCAAGTGAAAAGCACATGAGTAATTTGGCTATCGAGACAAATAAGACAAAAAGCAAATTGCACGGTGTGATGTTGTACCAGGCATGGTCCCCATCCGGGCCAATTTTCAGTGATGTTTCTTCCTGAAAGCTCGAGCACGGCTAGTTTCTTGAGACATAAATTCGTCGCTTTTAATTCCAACGGGCAAACACTCCAAGAGAGCCATATTAACTTGGAGAGAAGATTTTTAAAGTCCCCTACCATGTTCCCACCCTCTAATTCCAAAAATCTCAGATTGGGCAACTTCGAAAATTCTTCACTCGTGAAATTTTGCGCTTGGGAGAGTCCTGTTAGATTGAGTGCTACGACTCTGTTTGTCCCCTGGGGATAGGAAAACCATAAGTACACATTTGAACTGGATGACAAGCATGGTGCTGTATTAGTCTGAGGAGCTTGATTATGTTTAGTAAGGAAACACATTATTGCTTCGTACATATCTAAATTGAGAAAAGCATAAGAAAGAGCAAATCAAGTCATTCTAACTTGTTCGTAGAGTTGCAAAGAAATCTTTATACCGTATAAAGCATAACAACATTTCTAATCCATTAGTTTAAGCGAATTTCTGATGCAAGATGATCATAAAGAACTTCATTATCATTGAGTAGAACAATTTGAAAGAAAATACCTGCAATGATTTTGCAGTTAAAAAAAAATATTGCCAGACCAATTTCTAACTGTGTCTTGATTTTATAACTTGATCGCAACTCTCTGAGTCAAAACCTGCTTGGTCTGGAGCGTGTGGAAGTTCGGTTTTCTCCAGAGCATATTAGGTTTCACATGAGTGTTATTACAAGATGAGACCAGGCAAGCCATCCTCATTTCAGGAATCTAGCCGATGTTTAAAACAAAGATTTCTTTCAAAACAGTAGAGATATTCAACCATCGCGGTAAAAGTCTCCCATATATCGTTTGAAATGTTAGAGATGGACCATTAATTACTAAATCCATATATTGTAGGAAAGCTCTACCGGAAAATACACAAAAGATTGCATATCAAATTAATTACTAAACATATTACCAAATTTTTTTGCAAGGGGTCGTTGACGATGTCTCATTAAACAGCAATGTTGCTAATGTTTGCCAACTTAGCATAAAGGAACAAAGACAGCTTGGAAAAGCTTTGATAGCCTAGGAAATCGCAATCTGCATCTGTTTTGTTGAACAATTTTTGTATTCAAAAGTATTCCTTGAAGTATTTGCTACTAATTGCTTTTCACGTCATAGTAATAAATTTATAAACACCTCTAAAAATGATATGTAATGATATTATCACCAATGAACTCTTATACGAATTTCGTTTTTTTTTGCCAGAAGGGAAATTGAACAAAAAAAAATTTACCGTAAGAAACTAACTCCACAACCGACGGTAAATGCATGGTTGATTTTTTCCTAAAGAAAACAGCAGGGTGATTATAGCTTACCTCTTTCATCTTAACCATATCCAAGGCAATCTCGGGGCACCCACAACCTGCTGCGCTTTCCAGGAATATTGACATCTTCACGTTGAATAATTTCTCTTCCGAGATCTCTAAGTTGGTCATGCATCCACAAGGTATCATTTTCTTGTATCTTTATTAATGACATGCGAGTAAGGACAACTACTTCACTTTTTGGGAAATAGTCCGAAGCTTTCCACATATAGTACGGATGGAGTTTTTCTTTTCCAGTGAAGTAACATGCGATATCAAGAAAGATCTCTCTCTGCCTAGGCTCTAACATGTCATAACTAATCTTTAATTTATTGAAGACTTCCTGCATGGGCACCAAAGCTAATTTCTTCAATGCGTCTTTCCAAAATTGTTTGCTTTTGCCGAAAAGTGAGGAGCCGATAACCTCGAGGGCTAATGGAAGTCCACCTGTTTTGTGAGTAATCTTGCGTGAGATATCATCATAGTCATGTGGTGGGAAGTCCATCCCAAAGGCATGTTTACTAAAAAGCTGAAGAGAATGACCAAAATTCATTTGTGTCATTTCATAGATTTCAAACTGTTCAGAATGTGCTTGGAAACTGCTCTCTTCGTCCTTCACTTTGATCGGCAAAAAGTTGATGTCCCTCGTTGTAATGATGATTTTGCTTCCTGGACCAAACCAATCGCTATTTCCTGCTAGTTTAGAGAGTTGGTCCCACTTATCCACATCATCAAGAATAAGGAGAACTTTCTTATTACGAAACCTTTCACTAATTATGTCAATCCCTGCATCAACAGAATTGTGGGTTGCTAGAGATCTGCCTTGGAGAATATCTGATAACAATTGCTTTTGTAAGTCAATCATTCTACTGCGCCTCGCAGATTCACGAATGTCCAATAGGAAGCTACAACCTTCAAATCCATTGGAGATTTGATTAAAGACAGCACTTGCAAGAGTTGTCTTACCGATACCGCCCATTCCATGGATGACTAGGTAATGAATATCAGGAGAACCTTCCTTTAACAAGTCCTTGATAGCTTCCACACGATCATGGATCCCGACTAAACGATCAGGCATATTTCTCCTTCTTTTCTTCAGCTTGTTGAAAACCTCGTCAACAATAGTGTTGATGATTTCACCATAACTGCCATATTGACACAAGAGTCTTAGCGTGAAACAGACGTTAGGCAAACTTTCGAGCTGAGGAATATTGTAGATACGAAACTAGTTGGATCTTTGAACGGGCGAGGTTTTACCCAGTGGGAAGGAAGACAATAATTACAAGGACAAAAGAAAGGAAAATGGTTTAGCTATTATACTATGCTTGACGGGCGTAATGAAAAGGCAATAAATATGGGACGAAATTTTATTCCTTACAATCGTCTCACTTTGGTAGAGATCTGCAAAAAAATTAACTAGGCAAAGGATCTTGAGGGCCGGAAGCGGTATAATATTACGCCGACGAAAGCATCATGAGTACTGTTCATATCAATCTACGATGTACTTCCCAAGTGAATACACGTAATTATGCTTTTAATTGCCCGAAAAAATGAAAGAGAGAGCAGATTCTGAGCTCACACTCTTACCCTTTGTCCTTCAAGCCCCATCCCTTGATTCTTGCGACCTGGGTCAGAGCCTCTTTCCATCGCCGAACATTAGCACGGCCGAACTTCTCCTCATGCTTCTCCAGATCGCCAAGGTACAATCGAGTTTTGAGCTTCACATCACCGGGATCCACGTCATAGAAAATGGGTAAGATCACTTTGTCATTCGCTTTGCTTGAGCAGTCCACCATGTGCCTGAGCTCGCGAAGACACCACGCACTGGATGCATAGTTCCTAGAGAAGACGGGGACGAGTATTTTGGCGGATTTGATGGCATGTAGAAGCTCGCCTCCAATCTTTTTGCCCTTTCGGATCTCTTCATTGTCTCTGAAAACGCGAATTCCAGCTCCAACCAGGGAGTGATAGAGGCAATCGGTGAAGTTGAGGCGGGTGTCGGGGCCCCTGAAACTCAAGAACACCTCGAATTCGGCCCCCGACGAAGTGCCGACATCATCACAAGCGGATGTCGTCGCTGCATCTCGTAAGTCCCTCTTTCTCATCATCCTCCTTCAGGACCTCAAAGTCTTCACCCGATTCGATCACAGTGAGATGCGGAGTCCTCTCTGAATCTGATCTGGGATTTCCCTGAAGGAATTAGCGAAGCGAGGGAGGCAGGAGAACAGCAATGCGCTTTCGCTGTATTTTCTCGGACTTGTTTGCTTTTGTCTCAAGCATAGAAAGAAAAAGAATGGCGACGACTTCGACAAGTCGAGCCAATGAAAGTCCTCCAAAGTGGCGGGGTCCACCTTAATCACGGTTTTCGATTTGTGAATGGTAATAACAAGGGAAAATGACATGAATTTTAGTCCAATATTTAACGTGGTCTTTTAATTTTTTAATTTGTTCAATGTAGTTCTTGAAATTTAATCAAATGTTCAATGTGATATCTGAACTTTTAATTTTTTCAATATCGTCTCTGAACTTTTGATACATGTTCAAAATAGTTCCTGAACTTGTAGTACATGTTCAATGTAGTCTTTCCATTAATTCAAGTTCAGGGATTACATTGAACATTTTCATATAATTCAAGGATTACATTAAATATGTACCAAAAGTCCAGGGACTATATTGAATAAATTAAAAATTCATTGATTACATTGAATATTAAACTAAAGTTCAAGGATTACATTGAATAAATTAAAAGTTCAACGATTACATTGCACATTAGATCAAAGTTTAAAGATTGTTTGTGTCATTATCCCTAATAACTAATATGAGCGTGCTCAGCTCGCTGTAGAGAAGGTGTTCTATGGAGGATTGGACGAAGAAATTCTGTATCTGATGTTTCATATATATATATATAGATTAAAATATAGTTATAAGAACAATGTGTTTTTTTGGCCAGCAGTCGTATTAACAAGTTCAAAAGCATTAGTTGTACGTTTAGTCCCCGCATCGAGAACTATATATTTATCAAACCAGAAAAAATCGCATATTTGGTACTTACTTTCCTTTAGAGTAATCTGTACTAGTTCTTATTTTGGTTACGCTTAACACTTCCCGTCCGAATTACCACGAAACCCGACTCAAATGAAAAACCGAAGATCCAACTTTTGAAGAGAGGTGTTTCATCGCGTGGAGCCATTCCTGGCGAAACAAGTATACAACTCCAACGAATTGTCTAAGTTCAGAAATCTCCCTGAAATAGTTAAAGAAGAGAAGTTATAAAATTGATTCAAAGCACACTTTGATTGGCATGGCGCTCATTTTTTTAGAGTAGAGTTCCACCAAACCCGGGTGCAAGTTGCTATTGACTTCGTACTCCCCAATTCTAATGAACCACTTCGGATTTTGAGTATATATATTCGAAGTGCAAAATCAGATGAACTCTCTATTACATGAATGGACGCTCTATTTCTTTTACAAATATAACTTTTGAATTAAAGTCACGACTCTTCTAATGAAGGTTGAATCACGGTGTTAATAAAACTACAATGAAGTGGGGTTCGTATTTGTAGGGAAACCGCTTCCTTTCCTCCTTAAACACTTCTAATCACGTATGGACATTTGTGCCTATTCAACAAGGGATCAAAGAAGAAATTATACATGCAGATGCATGTTTTATAGAAAAAGATCTATACCGTAGTCGACGCCCCCATTCACACATGCCTACATAAACATATTAAAAACCATACAAAAAGCAAATGATAATGTACTATTTCAAGCTCACAGACCACAAAGTCATGCCGGCGGAAGTCAAAAGCTTCACAAATGACAAACATGTACATAAATTCGATCGACCTGTCTCTAATAATATTAGGGTGCGCGCGAATCACTCCATTCTATTACAAAACAGGAGTGTTCATTCGATGCGTAAGGTGTTGTGGTGAGGCCATCGTAATGATGATCCCCGTCCACCGTAAGAGTCTTGCACCTCCTAAGGAAATTTGAAGATGGGATGTGCCTATTGTGGAATACTAATTAAGCTCTTCTAATTTTATTCATTACCCAATCCTATCCTAGGCCCAAAATGGCCAGTCTGGTCTTTTTATTTTTTCCTAGGTTCAGCCGGGCCAGAATTTAAGGCTTCCCATGGTGAAATATGTTGGTGGAGGAAAAAACTTACATGAAATATGTTCTGATGAAAGTAGACTTATGATCTCCTAATCTTAACGTCATATTATAAATGTAAGAGCTCGGTCCTGTCCCCGTGGAAAGTGGCACTAAAATTCCAATTAAGCTGTCATATTCTACTCATCACGTTTGCTGCCACAACGACTGTTTTGACGGTACAGCAAACCCATCTCTGAAACGCTTAAAAAAAGTAAAACGCAAAAAAAACCAAAAAAAGGAGCTTAGAAGTGGCAGCAGCACATGGTCGACAGCCTGCTTGTTTCTTTATCTCTGCTATCAAGTCTTGAAGCACCGATCGGCAATCAAGTCTCGTTCCTTTATCTCTGTCCAAAGAATGGATCCGGGTTCCAATCAGATTGCATGCACAATTGAGAAGCGAAAACAATTTAAGTTCTGCGTTCGAATGATTGAATTTTGTTACGTTTTCTTTCTCCTGGAAACAGGCGAAGTAATTTCATTCTCCCCACGTTATCCATACGAGAGAATTTTCGATGGCAATCGTCCAAACCAAGTACAAATGTTGATTAACGTCGACAGCAGTTTTCGTGAGTATCTCTATATATGCTGCAGATGCAAGACGATAAATCAATTGCTTACTTCAGCTCAACAACGGTGGGCGTCGTTCGAAGATAATCGTCAAAGAGCATGTATCTCCTGAAATTGGGCCATGAACTAATCGATGAGGGCATATGATATCCGTCAGAACTGAAAGTGTTAAGATACCTTCTTTGACACTGTATACTGACTGGCTTTCAGTTTCAGATGACCTGGACATGACAATGCATAGAAGACATTCTCAGATATTTCAACTTCACAAAAAAAGTTCAAACCTTCGCGATTTGGGGTATTTGTCCATGATGTATCCAGCCCCAACTTTAGCCTCGAGCACATTGGCTACTTTGCTAAAGTCGTGAAAATCAACTATAGTTCCATTGATCCCCAAATTACTCGAAAATTATTCTGCATAAGACAAACAACCAAATAAAAAATTATTAACCATCAGACATAATACAATCGATATCAACAAAAATAATCATGATTTATCCCCACTACATTAATTGTGTAACTAGCTAAATTAATTAGTCTCCTTATATAAACACCGGTTTTAAGTGATGCTAATGGTATTTCTACTCCCTTTTTAACTTCTTCCACAACTATTACACAAGTACATTGCCCATAAAGTTATAAAATGGCTGCCGGAAGAAGTTGTTGTTGTCGTGGAAGAAAACTTTCTAGATCTTAGATCATGGAAGAAACAATTATTATTGTAAAAATATCATTACATTAATTAATCGAATCCATTTTGTCTTAACAAACACAATGTCCCTCTAAGCAGTTTTTAAAAGAATGTGAACAACCGTCATTCCGTCAACTGGTACTTCTATAGTCATCACCCATTTATGAACCGCAGTATAATTCCCACAATAACGTGATTATTATTTCACGAAACACGAATAAGACCTTCCTTTTCCATTTCTGTCGAAATTCACAAATATTACAAGAGGGATTGCTGCTTCAATCATGTTATTACTAAAGGTGAACATGCATGCATGCTATATACTGAATCTTTCTAACAGGAACAAATAGACAATTGCCCAGGAAGAAAAGGAAAACTAAAACAAAGGGGTAGAAGAAGCCAAAGAAAATTTTACCGGCTGTTGGAGAACATGAGATTATTCTCTCTTTCTAGAGTTGGCCGTTGATATCGTCCCCCCTATTACCGTAAGTATCCTTCCATCTTTTGTAATTGCCAGAAAAGGCAGGTGAAATCCCACATCCTGCAAATATCAATGAACACGTGTCTTGAAGTCGTAGACCGGGTGAATTTGTCAGCGGACAATCATAAAGTTGCAATGTCCGCAGCTTCTTCAATCCTGATAGATCAGGCAACCTTTCTAGGGAGCTGCATCTCCTAATAACCAATCTCTCTAGCAATTCCAATTTCTCCCCACCTTGAATCTCCATTAGCCCCACGCAATCAGACACCTCCAAATATCGGAGACCCTTTAGTTTGGAGACCGATAGCCTCTCAAGAAAATGATTTTCATACACAGTTAAATTATGGAGTTTCTCCGGATGCTGTCCAAGCACATCATCAAATTCGACCTCCCTCAGCCAACAATTAGGTAGACTCAAATGGGACAGGTTTGTCAAGTTGGAAAAGAGTGAACTTTCAATCGGTGACTTGACATCGTATAGAACCAATCTTTCAAGATTGGATGGAAGCCCCACGAGAGATTGGGGGTCGACAAGAGTTATCTCAAGACTCTGAAGCTGACAAAGAGTAGCAAAATTAATTGGAGGAAATGCAAAATCTTTCATTACGAGAACCAATTCCTTCAAATTAAATAATCCCTTGATCCACTCTATCTTTGGAGCTCCTCTAATGAATTCTGAAATCTGAGGAGTGACGCACAACATTCTAAGTTCAACTAAGTTAGTTAGGTATGACAGGTCAAGGTCAAGGGCTGTCCACAATAATTGAGATGGGAACTCTAACTTTGTCAAACTTACTGGGAGCTCTGGCAAATGTTCAAGTTCATGACATAAACTCAAATCAAGTGTTCGGAGATGAGTAAGCCGATTCATAGTCGCCGGCAATCTCCTAATGTTGCTCAATGATAGCTGTAGCGACCTCAAAAAGGATAGAGCTCCAATTTCACTTGGTATTTCCCCCTTCAAATTTCGACAACCTAGGGCATCTAAAACTATAAGATTCTCTAGCAACCCTATGGCCTTTGGTAGCTCTTTTATCTCACTATAGGTCAGGCGTAAAATCTCCAACTTTTTTAGATTCCCAATAGAAACAGGTAATTCTGTGATACTTGTTTCCCGCAAATCTAGCTCATGCAAGGATTCTAGCCCTCCAATTTGGTCTGGTAGCTTCTCTATCCGAGTCTCAACAAGACTCATCTTCCTCAACATCTTAAGATCTTTGATAGAGTGAGGTAATCCTGTCATTTCTGTGCCTCCCAACTCCAATTCAAGTAGTGATTTCAATTTTCCGATGGATTCTGGAAGTGGTCCAAGCAAACGACAACATTCTAAAGACAAATACTCCAGACACGTCATCTCTCCAAGGGAATGACTTAGTTCCCGAACATGCATCCCTTTTATTTTTAGGGTTGATAGGGATTTTAGACCACCTAATACATAAGGTACGGCAAAAAATTTCACAATCCTCGCTGGGCGGATATTCTGATGAGCTGATTTCCAAGTGCTTCAGGCTCTGTAGTTTAGAGAGAGAATCATCAACCGCTAGCAAGCCTCCACAATGTTGAAGAACCAATTTCTTCAAATTCGAGCATTTCAAGAATTTAAGAATCCTTTTTAAGCTTGGGCAGCCAGTGATTTGTATAACTTTCAAGTTCTTGCTAACCTGGAAAAACAATCCAAGAATTAGCCAAGTCAATTAAGGCAACTGGGTAAGTTTGGTTATCAAGACAAATGCCACAAAAAGTAAACTGCGAGATGATGTTGTACCAGGCATGACTCCCATCCTGTCCAATCTTCAGTCATGTTACTTTGGGAAAGCTCAAGCACGACTAATTTCTTGAGGCATAAATTCGTCGCATTTAATTTAGAAGGGCAATGACTCCAAGAAAGCCATGTTAACTTGGAGAGAAGATTCTTAAAGTCGCCTACCAAGTTCCCGCCCTCTAATTCCAAGAATCTCACATTGGGCAGCTTTGAAAATTCTTCACTTGTGAAATTGTGCACTTTGGAGAGTCCTGTTAGTCTGAGTGCTACGACTTTGTCTGTCCCCTGGTGATAGGAAAACTATGAGTGAACATTTGAACTAGATTACAAACATGGGGAGAAGGACAGTATAGGTGTCAAGTGGTACTCATTTTGATGCCAAAAGTTTCTTTTGGATCATTTAAATGCCAAATTTTTTTAAAAAACGATCACTTAAATATCAACTTTGATTTAATTAGCTAGAAATCCGATGTGGCCTATTTTATTTTATTTTATTAATTTCTGAAGTTGACGTGGGTCGTTGAAGGTCTAGTCAGCATGTCAACAATAAAAACGACGTCGTTTGGCAGATTTCCTCCAAATAAGAACCCTAAATCCCTAAATTGAAAGAAAACCCCAATGTGAAAATCCTAACCAGTCAATTTGAGCATCTGCTTCGGTTCTCCCCCCAAAATTACCCGAGAAGCTCTCGATGTACATATCCCCATTGGGGAATGGCTTCTTGACGGCCCTCCTGGCAACGGTGATCACCGCCAGGGTGACCTGGCATGTCCTGGCATGCAATCAGCTTCGGCTGATGATGATCGGAGGCATGATGATGAGCTCGAGGGGCTTCCGGCCATCCTTGTCGGAGACGACCCTGTCCTCCTCCTCCTCTAACGATTTCTTCTTCTTGGTCAGCAAACTTGTGTCATCCAGCAACACCGCCTCATGCATTTCTTTTTTCGGTTGTCCCCACTCCGTCGGGGCTCTACATCAAATCAAACACCTCCCCTCCTCTAGAAATTTCAGGCTCTCTCCTCCTTGGGATAATCCATTGGAAGCACCGCATTAGGCGGTGTAGAGCCCACCATCGGAGCAACATTTAGCAGCAGTTTCTCGGTACAGAAGTCCGCCCTCTCTCCCTCCAGAGATTGGCAACTCCTGCTCTGCTATCGTCTGGGTGCTTGGGGGAGAAAAACGACGTCTTTTTTTACGTCCATGTGGATTGTGTTTTAAAAAATATGCCATGTCACTTTTTTTTACTCATAAAAACCATGCATTAATTTTGACTGAAATTTATCGATATTGGCATTTAAGTGATTTAGTAAAAACTTTTGAACTAAAATGAGCACCACATACAACTTTTAGTACCCGTAATGTTCTCCTCCCCAAACATGGTGCTCTAAGTCAAAGGAGCTTGATTGTGTTCAGTAATGAAGCAGACATTATTGCCTAGTACAGATCTAAATTAAGAAAAGGATAAAGAAATAGTTAATGGAGTTAATCTGAATTGTTTGTACCGTGGAAAAGAAGTGTTTATTTGATATGCATCATTATGTTTCCAATCCATCAGTCCAAGAGAATTTCTCCCACAAGATGATAACATAGGACAATATTCTCACCGAGTAAAATATTTTGATAGAAATTACCACCTACATATTTAATTTTTTCGAAACACCGGTTTTGCAATTAAGAAAAAAAATTTCCAGACCAATTTCTAATTGTGTCTTGAGCTTATAACCGGATTGTGACTCTGTGGATCGAAACCCTAGGAGTTTTATTGCAAGACGAGTACAAGAGCTGAAAAGCCGTACTCGTTTTGGACTCTTTGTGGATTCTATGGAATTAAGGATCAATGTACCAAAAAGATTTACAATCATAATAGTAAAGATATTTATAGATAGACCATAAATTCTACATCCATATAGTGTAGGAAAGCTCTACGGGACTATACAAACGATTGCATATTCCAATTAATTACTAAATCTATTACCAAATTTCAAGTAAGGGGGTCGTAAGCGAAACTTATCAACGCCATTATAAAATATGATATGTAATGATATTACCAGCAACGAACTCTTGCATAAACCTTTTCTTTTTTCTTTGCCAAAAGAAAAATTAAACAAAATAATTTACCTACAAGAAACTAACTCCACAACAGTCGGTGAATGCATGGTGGATTTAAACTAAAGAAAATAGGAAGGTGACTATAGGTTACCTCTTTCATCCGAACCACTTTCAAGGCAATCTCAGGCTCCCACAATTTGCTACGTCTTCCGGGAACATCGACGTCTTCACGTTGAATAATTTCTCTTCCAAAATCTCTAAGTTGATCATGCATACAAAATCTATCATTTTTAATCTTTATCAAAGACATACGAGCAAGGGCAAGTACTTCAATTTTTGGGAAATAGTTTGAAGCTTTCCACATATAGTAAGGGCGGAGTCTTTCTTCTCCAATGAAGTAACATGCGATATCAAGAAAGATCTCTCTTTGACGAGGTTGTAACATGGAATAACTAATCATTAATTTGTCGAAGACTTCTTGGTGGGGCACCAAAACTAATTTCTTCAATGTGGCTTTCCAAACCTCTTTGCTTTTGCAGGAAAGTGAGGAACCAATAACCTCAAGAGATAATGGAAGTCCACCTGTTTTGCGAGTAATTCGGTGTGATATATCATCATAGTCACATGGTGGGGAATCCATTCCGAAGGCATGTTTACTAAAAAGCTCAAAAGCATGTAAAGAATTCAATTCTTTCATTTCATATATTTTAAACTCTTCAGAATGTGCTTGGAAACTGCTCTCTCCATCCTCCTCTTTGATTGGCAAAAAGTTGACATCTCTCGTTGTAATGATAATTTTGCTTCCTGGACCGAACCAATCACTCTTTCCTGCTAGCTTAGAGAGTTGGTCCCACTTATCAACGTCATCAAGAATAATGAGTACTTTCTTATCATGAAACCTTTCTCTAAGTATGTTAATCCCTTCATCAATAGAATCATGGATCGGTAGATCTCTGCGTTGGAGAATTTCCGATAACAACTGCTTTTGTAAGCCAATGATTCTACCATGGTGCGTAGATTCGCGAATGTTCGAGAGGAAGCTACTACCTTGAAATTCAGTGGAGATTTGATTAAAAACAGCATTTGCGAGAGTTGTCTTACCGATACCGCCCATTCCATGGATAACCAGATATTGTACATCACGAGAGCCTTTGTTTAACAAGTCCATGATAGCTTCCACACGATCATGAATCCCGACTAAATGATCAGGCAAATTTCTCCGTCTTTTCTTCAGCTTAGTGAAAACCTCGTCGACTATAGTGTTGATGATTTCACCTTGGCTGCCATGTTTACACGAGAGTGTTAGCGGGAAACAGATTACAAATAAACCCTCGAGCCGAGAAATATTGTAGATACGAAGTTAGTCGGACTCTTGAATGGGCGAAAGAATTAGATCTGCACTATGTTTTGACGAGTGGTTCGGGAAAGGAAGACAATAATATCAAGGAAAAAAGAAAGAAAAATGGATTAACTGTTTACTGTGCTTGGTAGGAGTAATCAGAGGGGAAAAAATTGGAGAAAAATTCTATTCCTTTATAATCATCTCCATCTCACTTTTGGAGAGGTCTGCAGAAATGAATCAAGTAGGAAAAAATTCTCTGCTCCTCCTTGCTCTTATTGCCATCTGAAAAATTGTCAAGTTATCTCTTTACATTCTCATTCCTCCTCTTTGAATCTTTCAATCCTCAATCGTGTAAAAGGGTAACAAAAATTTCTAATACAATTTTCTGGGAAAAAAAAAGGCAGTGTAGCATTCTTTCTTTTGGGGCAGTTAGCAGTATAATACCACACAGAGAAAAGTATCATCAGTACCCATCATCATCTCAATCCAAAATGTACTTCTATAGTCAATATACAGATTCCGAACCCACGCTCTTACCCTTTGTCCTTCGTTGCCCATCCCTTGATTCTTGCGACCTCCGTCAGAGCCTCCTTCCATTGCCGAACATCGCGGCCCGACTCCTCATGCTTCTCCAGATCATCGAGGTACAATCGAGTTTGGAGCTTCACGTCGTCGGGATCCACTTCGTAGAAAATGGGTAGGATCACTTTGTCATCCGCTTTGCTCGAGCAATCCACCATGAGGGTGAGCTCGTGAAGACACCAGGCACTGGATG
Source organism: Syzygium grande (assembly GCA_024733475.1). NCBI lineage: Eukaryota > Viridiplantae > Streptophyta > Magnoliopsida > Myrtales > Myrtaceae > Syzygium > Syzygium grande. The sequence continues at coordinate 28,323,407 of JAMXDD010000006.1, read as the reverse complement.
CGTAGTTCCTAGAGAAGATGGGCACGTATATTTTGGAGGATTCGATGGCACACAGAAGCTCGCCTCCAATCTTTTCGCCCTTCCGGATCTCTTCGTTGTCTCTGAAAACACGAATCCCAGCTCTAACTAGGGAGTGATAGAGGCAGTCGGTGAAGCCGTGGCGGGTGTCGGGGCCTCTGAAACTCAAAAACACCTCGAATTCGGCCCCCGACGGCGAATCGCCGTCATCGACGCGAGCGGACGTCGTCGCTGCTGCATCTGGGGAGTCCCTCTTTCTCTTCATCTTCCCTCAGGAGCTCAAGACCTTCAGCGGGTTTTGATCAGGGCGAGATGTTGAGTCCCTTCTGAATCTGATCCGGGATTCCTCGAGAGGAATTAGCGAATCGCCGGAGACAGGAGCAGAGCAATGCGCTTTCGCTGTACTTTCTCGGACCTCTTGTCGTGTCCCAGCCCAGAACACAAAAAAAAAAAAAAAAAAAGCGACAGACTTAAATGAGTCGAGAAAATAATAAAAAAAGAAGAACTGCGACGAACTTAATTGAGTCGACAAAATATTAGGTGGAGCAATTTTTCCACTGGTAAATCGCTCCATTCATTGAAAGACACGTGGAAACATGGGTCCCACCGTGCCCCCTTTACTTTTTCCCCTCCCGTCGCTCTCTCTCACGAAAACTTTTCTCCCCACCGTTCATCAGCTTCTTCTTCATCCGTACACACGCCACCTCCATAATCAACGCACAATGCAGAAAGGGAGCTTCATTTTTCTTTTTCTTTGTTTGTGGTGGCCATAATCTCTGCAATTTGCTTGGTCCTCCAAGCATGACCTGATTTTTGTGCACGGGAGGAACAAATGTTGTTTAAATCCATAGATACCCCAACTACAACAATTCTTGATACTGCGATATTCAACTATGATCTCCTGTCGCGATCGAAGTTCTGGGCATAGCTCATTGAATTGCACCAACAGGTCGGGGCCTGGGGGATGTCAAAGAAGAAGAGAAAAGTGTCGAGTGGAAGAGAGGGAGTCTGTCAGTAACGCTGACAGTAAGAAAGGGGGGGAGGGAAAGATGCATGGTGGGACCTACATTGTCACGTGTCGCCATCTAGAATAGTTTTTCCACGTCATTATGATGTGTTAATAATTGCAAAAGGCAGAGAAAGAAAAAGAAATTAGAATAGGAAAAAAAGTGGGACGAGTAGATAAATGAAAAAGGGTGAGAGTAAGGAACGCTTCAAATAATCTCTTAATGTAGATATTTCGATAACTTGGTCGATAGTCATCATACCGTTAATGAAGGCCTGAAGCATTGAAGCTTTTTTGTATTGAGACACGGCATTGGTTTTCTTCTGTCCACCCACCCCTGAGCCTCGAAAGAAAAGAAGAGCAACGACTTCAAGTAAAAGCCAACCAAGTCCTGCCAATTAGAGGAAAATGATTTATCCTCCGACCATAATACAATAGAAAACCGCCCTACAGGAGTGCTGAAAGTGGCATTCGGGATGAATTCGGCTTATGTTGTCGGACAATGTATCACTGCTAAGGATTTTATCGACAAAACATCTCAAATACAGCATCCGGTTATAGGTCTACACGGTCCACACACTGTCCTATCGTAATCCGAAACAAGGGCATGTCTACCATTATTGGGCATTCCTACCCCGTCGTGAGTAAACCATTCAATTAGACGAGTGGCGATGTTGTCAGTCATCGGACGGCCAGGCCTGACAATTTTGCCGTGGTGTAAGCCCGCGGCATTGTAGAAAGGCCAAACATCATAAGGTACGGACAGTTTATCGAGGTCCATAGATTCCCATCTTTGCCATCTTGTCCTATTAGGATGAAAGAGGTCTAGTCACACCAAGAGCATACACAAAGACCCAAGCCCCCTTCTACAAGCTCTAGGATCACAGGCTCCAAATTACAAAGTATATGCAGAAAGAAACTCACCCTTGTGTCTTTAATTGGAACCTAAGATTATTTTAACGTGCAGAAGACCTTAACCCTTCTTTCTCTCTTTTCTCTCATGTGTATCACTGTGCCTTCACTCTCTCTTACGTTCCAGACAACCCTCAAGATTATAGCAAGAAACTCTCCCAGTAGGAGACGCGCTGCAAGGCTATACAGGCTTGCGTGACGACTCATGGGTATAGCCCACTCGACAATTACACATTAGCCCAACATGTCATCTATCCTGATAGTGCCTCAGCGATGCCAGCAGCTCTTACATTCCTGAATTTGCGGCTGTAGGTTCCTATATAAGGGCCTCTTCTCCAGCATTGCATGAATAAGACAACTATTATCAACTTCAGTTTCGATATACTTCGCTGTCAACAGCCAACTCTTAATCCTCCCTTGAGGCCCAAGCTCTAGCAAGTTTGTCCTGCAGGGATGAAATTATACATTCTGCTAACTTCAGGGTGCAATAAGAGAGAGAATTAATTGAAAAGAGATTTGCCATTAATGAGGGTTAACTGAAAACGAGCAAGAAAACAAAATGCATATATATGATCTCCTTAATGAGTGTCCTTGGATCTAGTTTATAACTTTTAACTTGGAATAATTCTGTGTTCAAAACAATTGCATAGACCACGAAAACTGTCAAGTGTACGGAAAACTGCAAAATTTTCATTTATTGATTCTCAACTAGCGTCTTTGAGGCACCTGTCAATCAAAATCCTAAAAAAACAGAAAATAAATATACTAGCAAAAGATGGGGCAGCGCAGTCTAGCGCGTGGCCTCCATTGACAGCAGCTTCTGCCACCAAAATATGCGTGTGCTAGATGCGGGCAGGGTGACCCTCGCTTGGGTAGCTCTAGTCAATCTCCACATCTGCCCCCCCGCAACACCAGCGAAGGCAACTCGGCATCACCTGGGTCGCGCGTCTTTAGGAGATCAGGCAGATCCTCCTCCTCAAGCATGGCCGGGAGAGTGTTAATAAAAAAGTTAGTGCTGGAAGCAGTACCTGATACTTCAGCTATTAATCCAGACAGGAGAAGGTTTACACTCCCAAGCAACCTTTGACTTACATTATAGGAAACAATTCTCTCTAGAGCTGGCTGTCAGTATCTTCAGGGCGATGAGTAATTCTTCTCTCTTCTTTGTAAAGCTCCCAACGGCTTGAGCATTTATAAACCTTACAATTTGCGGGTGATTGAAATGTCACATTTTGCAGCAATTCACAACATAAGATGGTCACCTTCTGAAGCTTCTGTAATTTTGAAAGATCAGGCAACTCTTCTATGGAATTGCAGTCCTCAATTGACAATGTTTGCAAGAATTCCAAGTCCTCCAAACCTTGCATCTCATTTAGTAGTGGGCAACGTTTCACGGACATCACTTGGAGCTTCTTTAAGCTTGAAAGACTGGAAAGCCTGACAAGCAATTCACAAGCTGACAGTTCTAGATGATGCAAATTCTCTAGCTGTCTAAGCACATCATGAAACTGAATCTCTCTTAGCCAACATCTACAGAGGTTTAAACCAGAAAAATTTCTCAAGTTCGAAAAGAGCGACCAATCTATAGGTGACTTGACATCATACAGAGTCAATTCTTCAAGATTGGATGGAAGCCGTGTCATAGAATGTGGATCGAGACATGTTATTGCGAGTTGTTGGAGCCGAGAAAGGGAACTCAAGTTTGTTGGAGGCAAGGAGAGATTTGGAAAAATAAGACCCAAATGCTCCAGTTTCGATAACCTCCCAAGCCACTCTATCTTTTGACTTTGAACTTGTCCTTGGGTGATTCTTAAGGACTCATGAGTGTAATTACTTATATCAATATGAACTAACTTAGTCAATTTTGAGAGATTAGGTACTGTCTGCAATGATGAAGATGAACACTCTAACACTGTCAAACTCATAGGAAGTTCTGGCAACATCTGGAGTCCATTGCAATTCAATAAATGAAGTTTTTGGAGATGAGAAAGCTGACTGATAGTCGTTGGCAACCTCTTAACCTTACTTCGTGACAAGTCTAGTATTCTCAACAAGGACAGTTGCCCAATTTCACTTGGAATTTCCTCCACATCACCACTAATACAAATCTCTTTAAGATTCTTCAGCATTCCTATAGCCTCTGTTAGCTCTCTTATATTATTCCCAATCTTCATGCACTTCAACCTTTTCAGATTCCTAATGGAATCAGGTAATTCTGCAATATTTGTTTCATATAGATCCAACTCAAGAAGTGATTCCAGTCCTCCAATCGAGTCCGGCAGCTCTCTTAACTTTGAATCAAATAAATCTATCGCTTCCAACCTATTAAGATTTCCAATAGATTCAGGTAATTTGGTAATGCGTGTTTCACGCAGATCCAACTTGAGCAACGATTCAAGTCCTCCAATCGAGTCTGGTAGCTCTCTTATCTGACTTCCATGCACATCCATGACCTTCATTCTTTTCAGACTCCCGATAGAATTGGGTAACTTTGTAATTTTTGTATTAGAGAGATTCATCTCATTGAGCGATTCTAGTCCCCCAACAGACTCTGGTAATTCAACAATCCCACTAAAAGACAGATCCAATCGGACCAGTGATTTCAATTCTCCTATGGATTTTGGAAGCCCTTTAAGCTCAGGACAATGGCTTAATGACAAATACTTCAAACCTGATAGCTTTCCAACAGACTCTGGTAATTCAACAATCCCACTAAAAGACAGATCCAATTGGACCAGTGATTTCAATTCTCCTATGGATTTTGGAAGGAGGAGGACAATGGCTTAATGAAAAGTACTTCAAACCTGATAGCTCTCCAATTGAGGGAGGAGCTTCTTGAACTCGCTCATTTTCTATCTTTAGCATTGATAGGAATTTTAAACCACCAATGGAGTCTAGTACTGAAGGTACTACAAACATGTTGTGCCTTCTAGGAAACTGCCAACGAAACAGAGAGTTCTTCCCACTGATTTCCAAGCACTTCAGCCGTTCTAGCTTGCCAATCGAAGTATCGATCTTTTTCAAGTTTTCACAATCTTTAAGAACCAACATCTTCAAATTTAAGCATGTGGAGAAGTTGGGTGTCCTGATTAATCTTTTACAACCAGTCAGATGCATGACTTTTAACTTACCGTTCACCTGTGAAACAACAATCTTTTTGTAAGAAGACTAGGCTAATGGTAAGATAGACCAATGAATAACTTACAAAATGACATTTTACCATGCATGCTTCCCATCCAACCCAATCTTCAGTGATGTCACTCTCCTGAAAGCTTGAGTACGACTAAGTTCCTTAAGCAAAGATTGTTAGCATGTAAATCTGAAGGGCAATGATGCCATGAGAGCCACTTTAATTTTGAGAGAAGATGCTTGAAGTCTCCTGCAAGGTTTCCTCCATCTAATTCAAGAAACCTCAAATTGGGAAGCCTTGAAATTTGCTCACTTGTGAAATTGGGCAGATTGGGGATTCCTGTGAGTTTCAGTGCCACAACGTTCTCTGTTCCCTAAATGTAGAAGTTTGCAAAATGACAGTATGTGAGCATCTAAAGTAAAGTAACGGAACAAGGAAATCAAGATGGTCTACATTATAAGAAATTCAATACATTTGTAATTCAGAGAAGAAAATCTGGTTTCAAATTTCCAACCTTATAGAGATGGAAATGAATTATGAGAGCATCATAAACATTTATTGAGAGAGAAAGCATATTGATCTTATGCAACTTCAGATTATTTTGAGAAGCACAAAATTTGCTTACTCATATCATAACAGTGAACCACACAAATCTTGTACTGTGATAATTTTAAGTAGTCAATTAAAATCACCGATTGGTAACTACACTGTTGGCCCCATTGTCAAGTCTTCATGAACTTTTATTCAATTCGGGCCAGCATATACACCATACTAATTAATTCTCTCTGAGCAATGTACCTTTCTAGCCAAGCAAACATCGCGTTAATTTTGTAATTATTAATGAATGTGCGATGGCATTGGTGTTCATTCTTATTATGTGAATGAAGTCACTCCAATTTACGTTTGAATTGAAACTGAAATGGTAAAATTGCTGCTAGTTTTCTCGAGTTGTGCAAAAAAACTTTTCTTATGATAGAATAAGGACAGATTCCAAATAAACAGGAACACCAAACATAGGCAACTGCATGTCAATTGTTCCATGAATAAATGGTTGTGACTATGACTTACCTCGTTAAACTGAACAACTTCTAAGGCAACTGTAGGACGCCATAGCCTGCTTTGCTTTCCCGAAATTTGGAGGCACTCGTTCTTAACAATTTCTCTTCCAAGATCTCTTAGTTGGTCATGCATCCACAGTATATCATCATCAACAATCTTTACCAAAGATAAATGAACAAGGACAAGTACTCCACTTTTTGGGAAAAATTCACAAGCTTTCCACATATAATGTGGATGCATCGCTTCTTCACCAATGAAGTAACATGCAATATCAAGAAAGATCTGTTGCTGCTCATATTCTAGTTCTTCATAACTTATCATCAACTTTTTCTGAACATCCTTGTCGGGCACTTGCCTTAACTTCTTCAACTTGTCTTTCCATATTACCATACTTTTGCAATGGAGATACGAACCTATAACCTCAAGAGTTAAAGGAAGTCTTCCCGTAGCTTTCACAACTTCCTTTGAAATACCATCAAAATCATACGGAGGTGATTCACTTTCAAATGCGTGCTTACTGAAAAGTTGAAGAGCATGGTCAAATTGCATCTCCTTTACTTCATAGAAATAGAAATCTCTGGAATGCGCTCGAATGATGTCATTTGGGTTTTCGGTGTTAGTTGCCAAGAAATGGATGTTCCTGGTTGTAACTATAATTCTGCTTCCTGCACCAAACCAACTGGACTTGCCAGCCAGTTTCATGAGCTGGTCCCTCTTATCCACGTCATCAAGCACAATGAGGATTTTCTTCTCACAGAATCTCTCTTTCATCATCTTGATCCCATCATTAGTGTCAAAAACCTTTGCTGATCTAAGGTCGAGAATATCACATAATAATTTCTTTTGCAGGTCTAGAATATCATTGTCGCCAGATGACTGCCGGATATCTGAAAGAAAGCTGCAACTTTGGAACTGAGAAGACATTTGCTTGAAAACAGCCTTGGCAAGAGTCGTCTTTCCAATGCCGCCCATGCCATGGATTATGACAAACCTTACACCAGAAGGGGCTAGGCCTATCAACTCCATAATGTCTTCCATTCGATCGTCAATCCCCACCAAGTCATCGTGCAAGTTAGGTTGTATTATCCTTAACTTACTGGCAACCTCTTCCCTAATCAGTCTTACAAGTTTATCTTGGCTGCCACATTAGTGCAACTGTCTCAAGTTGAGAAAGCACAAATAGCTATAGCACATCACGTGATATATGTAACAGAACTTGAATCAATAGCGAAACAACACATGAATCACAACTTTTTGATAAACTAGAAGGGCAGGAAGGGGCAACAGGTGTTTGGATAAACAAAATATATATCGTAACCGAATTATTTCTTACTCCTCCCACATGGAACCTTGCATATTATTCAGGCCCAAGGCATGAAGATTGGTTTCGATTATTGAGAAAAGTGGTTTTTGCTAACAAACAACAGATTTTTCTGTCTTTTGGGGCCTGTCGTTATGTAAGGTTTCTATAATCGAAGTTCTGTGTCTTCAATGCAACATGATAGATTAGATCTCATGCACTCGAGTAATTGCACCATGTAAGATGATGATTTGGGTGCAGATTCTCCCTTCCAAGTAGAATCTCCCACAAGACAACAGAGAAATTTGCAACGACATTACTAGATTTTCACCACTCCAAACTTCATATTCATCTCGAAATGATCAAGTATTTAAGAGACTCGAACTCTAATGTATAAGCCTTTCAAGTACAGATGCACCAGTAGTATAGACGTGTTCAATACCCATTTCTCTTACTTGCCAGACACTAACATCATTCCATAGGAAGCAATTTAAGAATGGCTGATTATATGGGCCTCACAAGTCTATGGACATCTATGGACAAAGAAAAGAAAAAGAGAGGAAATCAGATCAACTGTTCAGATGTACGCGTGCAACATCAGCGAATCAACTAAGAGCTCTGAAAAAATGGTAATGTGAATATGCAAAAGTGCTTTCTAGACTAACTTGGGTAATTTTCAAAGCCATTTCTTTGGAACTATAAAGTTGTCACTTGTCAATTTGCAAGAAGGACAGAGATTGATGGATCCACCTGAATCTTCATGGTTATCACAACAAAACAGGCAAAATATCCATCGCGAAATAGCAATCCAATTTCTAGGAAACATGGTAAGGGCCAAGATGAGATCTTGTACATGTGAGAAATCAAAGCGTGGAAATCGACATTACCCGTGATCTCTCAAGTTCCATCCAGGGATTCCAGCGACCTCTCGTAGAGCCTCCCCCCACTGCTTGGCCACTTCCTCACCGGACTCTCTCTCGTGCTCTTGCAGGGCTTCGCGATACGGCCCTGTCTCGAGCCTCACATCGGATGCTTCCACGTCATACAAGACTGGCAAAAAAATCAGAGTCTCATTCCTCTTCCGGCACTCCACCATGCGGGCGAGCTCGCGGAGGCACCACCTACTCGAAGCGTAGCCTCTCGAGAAGATGGGCACGTAGATCCTGGAGTTGGCAATCGCGCCCAGGAGCTCGCCGCCAAACTCCTCGCCGACACGGAGCTCGTCGTCGTCCCTGAAGACGCGGATCCCGGCACGGACCAGGGCCATGTAGAGAGAGTCGGTGAAGGTCAGGCGAGTGTCTGGTCCTCGGAAGCTGAGAAACACCTCGTAGTGTCTCCCCGACGATCTATCGCTATAATCACTCCGGTTGCGATTCGAGTTCCTGCTCTTTCTTCTTCTGATTTGCGACAGGGCTAATGCAATCAAGGCAGAACAGAGGATGGAGCGAAACAACATCATCTTTTTGGGCACCTAGGAAAAACTTTGCTCCGATTCTGATGATCCCCGCAAGAAAATCCGCGTGAGACTTTTCTGGGAAATTTTTCCTGAGAAACTAGCCGAGTTTATCATATAGAAAAAGACCCCGGGAGGACCGGGCATCGAGTCTCTGCCTCCTGCCAATTTTTTTAATATAGTAATGCCAGCACTGTGCTAAACTTCAGTTGACTTATGGTTTTCTTCTATGATTTCTCTTGTTCTCACTGCGAAAGGGGTTGGGGTTCCCACAAAATACAGCAAAATCATCGCCGTATGGTCCGGAGCTATGTTGCACCGACACGCGCGACACGCGACACGATATGATCGACACGCCATGCGCCGATTCTCAAAAATATCATTTTCCGACACGTTGAGATACGTATATTAAATATATATTTTTAATAATTAAATATACCATAATGACAAAAAATAATTGATTTATTATAATCCATAAAACCATTAAGTTCCAATAAAAAGATGAACTTAACTAGTTTAGGTTCCGTAAACTCCTCCATCGAAAAAGATATTTATAAATTTAATTATGGTAACAGAATATATGCGATATGCAAAAATCTCTTCAAAATTCATGTTCTCATGTTCCAATACATGACACTATCTAAAAATGTTTGTCCCGTAATGGGACATATCTAATAATAATCAGGCCATCACAATTATAAAATGACCTACCACAGCTCTTAATAAGAAAAAAGACGTAGTCCAACACAATTTCATTCCCCCCCCATCTGACCTCCCCATCTAACCCTCCCTATAAGAAAAAAAAACGCAGCCCACCCATGTGACCTAGCCCACCACTTTTTCCTTTTCCCCAACGCACCCACACACGCTCCCTTCCCCGACCTTCTCTTCTTCCCAGTTCCCAGCCACCACAATTTCTTTCGAAACAGAGAGGTGTACCTGCAGCGACCGGCGAGCGCGAGCGGGAGGGGGAGCGGCGAGCGGCGAGCGGCGAGCGGCGAGCGGGAGCGGGAGCGGGAGCGGGAGAGGGAGAGGGAGCGGCGAGCGCGAGCCGCGAGCACGACCGGCTAGCGGGAGCGGAAGCGGGAGAGGGAGCGGCGAGCGACGAGCGCGAGCGGCGAGCACGAGCGGCGAGCGGCGCGGAGGACGGGAGTTCGTCGGTCGAACAGAGGCAATCGTGTTTTAGCCCTAATTTGGAGGTGGACGCCGTTTATTGTTCTCTGTTTTCATTTATTTTACAAATTTACTCTTCGGACACGCCGGACTCGCGTGCCGGAGGCGTGTCCGGAGAGTTGACTTCGTGTCGGAAATCCGACACCGCGTTGACCGCGCGTCGGAGGCGTGTCCACGCGTGTCGACGTGTCCGGCACCGACACGTTGGCCATTTTCACGTGTCGGTGCAACACTAATTTTGCCAGCACTGTGCTAAACTTCAGTTGACTTATGGTTTTCTTCTACGATATTCTCTTGTTTCTCACTACGAAAGGGGTTGGGGTCCCCAGAAAATACAGCAAAATCATCGCCGTCTGGTCCGGAGAGGTGCATTTTGCTTGCTGGGATCAGGCTCGGAGGAAAAGTTTCGTTGCGTAACCGAGCAGGATAAAAAAAAAAATGGTCTTGATCCGCACCGTGGCCTGCTCTCTGTTACTCGCACTAGCCTGGTCGCACTTCAGAAGAAGAAAAGGCAAGGCCACAGCGAGCGCAAGAAGTGATCCCTCCATCACAGACAGCGGTGAACCGGCATCGTTGCCCGAGAGGGACTATGAAGTGTTCCTGAGCTTCAGAGGGCCCGACACTGGCCTAACCATCACCGATGCTCTCCACGCGGCCATGGTCCGTGCTGGCATCCGCGTCTTCAAGAAAGACGAGGAGCTCCGCATCGGCGAGGAGATGGATGGAGAGCTTCGGAGAGCGATCACCAACTCCAGGATTTACGTGCCCATCTTCTCTAGAGGCTATGCTTCGAGCGAACGGTGTCTCCGCGAACTCGCGCTCATGATGAAGTGTATGAGGGAGAAGAGGGAGAAGGTGATCTTGCCCATCTTCTGTGATGTGGACGCGGGGGATGTGAGGCTCAAGACGGGGATGTACCATGACGCCCTGCGAAAGCACGAGAGAGAGTTGGGTAAGAACGTGGTGAAGCAGTGGAGGAAAGATCTAAGAGAGGTCGCCAGAACCAAGGGTTGGAACTTGCGTGATCTTGGGTAATGTTGAAAACTCCAGCACTTTCATGTCTGCTTGCAAATGATCTTTTCATTTTTCTTATATGTTAGATCAAACGTTTGGTATTCGCTCTATAAGTAGTCAATCTTGCTTGATCCCATGTAAGAAAGGTGACAATGCGGTGGACCAAAGTTTGGAACAATGTTGCTCTGGCCAAAAGAAGAGAATGTGGAGCACTACTAGAGCTTCTGCTACTAGTGCATCTATGCTTGCAACGTTTCCAGAGTAGTGTAAAACCTGGATCTCTTAGAAAGGCGAAAGTGACAGGGAAGCTTTCCATTTGATCATTTTGAACATGAGCATGAAATTTGAATCATTGGAAATATAGTTAGAGACTTACAGTACCTGTATTCATTGTGCATTTCTCTGCAAGCGATTATAGGTAAAAGGAAGAACTGTCTCGAGGTGTAACAACTCTAGTGAGATGTATAATCTATCACGTTGCAAACTAAGAATGGCAGCCGACCCAAAAAAAAAAAAAATAGGGCAGCTATATATGTATAGCTTAAAATAGTACACTGGTACCGTGTTATTCCCATGTTGATTATGTCAATTATTTGTTCGATTAGTTTGTTCAAATCTAGAGGAGCCTCTGTTCGCCCCGCACATGCACTTTCTTCCTATTATCAGTCTGCGACTTAGTTATGCTTGCATGTAATGTGTTCTAGCTATCTGTGGTTTCTTAAACTTGAGATGTTTGCGTGTATATGGCAGATTAGATAAACTCGTAGGACTTGTTCTGGAAGAGGTTTTCAGTAAGTTAAGGACAAGACAACTAAACGTGCGCAATGACTTGGTGGGGATTCATGATCCAATGGAAGCCATCAAGGAGTTGTTTGGCCAAGCCACTTCTGGTGTACGATTTGTTGTAATTTACGGCATGGGTGGTGTTGGAAAGACAACTCTTGCCAAGGCTATCTTTGAACAAATGTCTCCTCAGTTTCAAAGCTGCAGCTTTCTTTCAGACATTCGGCAGTCATCCCGTGACGATGGCATTCTCAACTTGCAAAAGAAATTATTATGTGACATTCTTGGCCTTAGATTCATAATGCTGTTCGATGCCTATGACGGGATCAACCATATCAAAGAAAGATTATGTGAGAAGAAAGTTCTCATTGTTCTGGATGACATGGATGACAGGGAACAGCTCAAGAAACTGGCTGGCGAGTCCAGTTGGTTTGGTCCAGGAAGCAGAATTATTATCACAACTAGGACCATCCCTTTCTTGGCATCTGATGATGAAAGCCCAGATGAAATGATCCCAGCGCATCCTAGAGATTTCTATTTTTATGAAATGAAGGAAATGCAGCAAAACCATGCTCTTCAACTTTTTAGTAAGCACGCATTTGAAAGCGACTCACCTCCATTTGATTATCGGGACATTTCGAGTGAAGTAGTGGAAGTCACTGGAAAACTTCCGTTGACTCTCGAGGTTGTAGGTTCATATCTTTATGGCAAAAACATGGTAATATGGAAAGACACGTTGAAGAAGTTAAAGAAGGTGCCCCACGATGATGTCCTGAAAAAACTGATGGTAAGTTATGAAGAATTAGAAGATGATCAACAACAAATTTTTCTCGATATTGCATGTTACTTCATTGGTGAAGAAAAAGTCAATGCAACTTACATGTGGAAGGCCTGTGATTTTTACCCAAAAAGTGGAGTACTTGTGCTCATTCAGTTGTCTTTGATAAAAATTGTTGACGGTGATAAACTATGGATGCATGATCAACTCAGAGACCTCGGAAGAGAGATAGTTCGGCAGGAGTGCCTCCAAGATCCAGGAAAACGTAGCAGATTGTGGTGTCCAACAACTGCCTTTGATGTAGTCAGAAGTAGAGGGGTAAGTCATATTCAAGGCTATTTCCTCTTGGAAGAAAAAAATGCAACAGTTCAAAAAGATCATGTGCATATGCTCGTCTCTGTTACTTTGCTTTTACAGCTTACGGATGGCTAACTTCTATTGACAGGGAATGGAGAATGTTGTAGCTCTCAAACTTCCAGGACTTCTTGTAGTGCATTACTTTCCAGAGCATCATTTTACAAGCGAAGAATTTTCAAGGCTGCCTAATTTGAGGTTCCTTGAATTAGACGGTGGAAACTTAGTTGGAGACTTTACGAGTCTTCTCTCAAAGTTGACTTGGCTGTGTTGGCATCGTTGCCCTCCATATTTATATGCGACCAATTTATGTTTAAGAAGCTTAGTCGTGCTCAAGCTGTCAAAGAGTGACGTTACGGAAGACTGGCTTGGATGGGGACCATGCATGGTACCATATAATGTCATGCTATACCTGTGTTGTGTTTGTCTCTCCACATTTTAACACTTGCCTCTAACAGTCTGTTATTTTACAGGGCATTGGTAAGTTGAAAGTAGTACATCTCTCGAGCTGCAACCGCATGACCAAGACACCCGACTTCTCTTCATGCTTAAATCTGAAAAGACTGATATTTGAGAAGTGTGAACACTTGGCACATGTTGATGGTTCTATCAATAAGCTAGAGCACCTGAAGCACTTAGAAATCACTGCAACTTTGATATTGGGTCCGTGGGCGGAGTATATGATTTCAAGCCTATTCTTCCTCTTAGTTTACCTGAGTCAATAGGTGGTCTGAAGTCCCTTTCAATGCTGAAGATCGAAAACAAGCAATTGAAAGAACTTCCACCCTCAATTGGAGATCTGGTGGGTTTGAAGTACTTGTCTTTGAGTGGATGTAGGGAGGTCACAAAACTTCCAGATTCCATTGGGGGACTAAAATCACTACTTGAGATGGATTTATCAAGTACAGGGATCCCAAATATACCTGATTCTGCAGGAAATCTCAAGACACTGAAGGTAATGAAGCTGAATGGTTGTTGGCAGCTGAGAGAGCTACCGGACTCAATTGGCGGACTAGAATCACTGAGCAAGTTGGAGTTGTCTAATACAAACATCACAGGATTACCTGACTCCATCGGAAACCTTAAGCGGTTGGAGGTGATAGATTCCTTTTTTTTGCAGGATTAGAAGGCTACCAGACTCAATTGGAGGACTGGAATCACTGCTTAAGTTGACAATGGATGAGGGTTCAATTACAGAGTTACCGGATTCCATTAAAAATCTCAAAAAGTTGAAGTGCTTAACGCTTGGGAAAAATGTCACAGGAATAACAAAGGCGATAGGAATGCTGACGAGTCTTGCAGAGTTACGTGTTGGGTGTACGATGGCGGAAATTCCAAGTGAAATTGGGCAACTATTCTCTTTGAGAATCCTAGACTTATCAGGTAGCAAGGTTAGGAGATTGCCGACAACCATTGGCCAACTTTCTCATCTGAAAGAACTTATTTTATGCGACTGCAATGGCCTTCAACAGTTGCCAGAGCTTCCTAAGAGTTTGACAAAGTTAGAGGTGTCATCTTTGTCGTTGGAGATAGTCCCTGACCTGTCAACCATGACTAATCTAGTTCATCTGAAGATAATTTGTGGCATTTACGAGCTAGTGATCACACAAGGACAAGCTCAAACTCCTAAAGATTGCCTTGAGAGGTTCACTTTGCCTCCAACTAACCTGAGTTCCCTTTCTCGGCTCCGGCAACTCATCATAACTTGTCTCGACACACGATCTTTGACACAGCTTCCATCCAGTCTTGAAGAATTGAGTTTAGTTGATGTCAGGTCCCCGATAGAGTGGTCACTCTTTTCCAACTTGACAAAGTTGTCCTTGTTAACAATACGTGGGTGTCAGCTAAGAGAGATTCAGTTCGATGTCACCGCAAAGCTAGAGAACCTCCATCATCTGCAAGTGGAGGATTGTGGGTTTCTCGTGAGGTTATCGAGCCTATCAAGCTTAAAGGAGCTCCGAGAGTTGTCCCTGAACTTTTGCCCACAGCTGGCTGAGATTCAGAGTTTGGGGGAACTGGAAATCTTGCAGACAATATCAATTGGAAACTGCGGCTCCGTGCAAAGGTTACCTGATGTGTCAAAATTACAGAAGCTGGAACAACTGAGAATCGTTCATTGCGAATCGCTGCGAGATTTGTCCGATCTACCAAAGACGTGTAGTCTCTGGATTTCAGAATGCCCGGAGTTATATGATGGTCACTTCAGAGGCCTCTACGAGCTTTACCAGGAAAGGAGGAAGAACTAGCCATCTTAAGGTAGATATGCACAGGGAGGCACTCTAGATTGAATCTAGGTGGGGTTGTATTGAGAGCGTGCAAGTTCTGACGATGTAGCTATAGAACAGTATTGGTTTCGACTCGGAAAAAATGCTAAATTTTCTGTTGACACATACTGAACCCAAAAGAAAAGAAAATTTCTATCAATCTATGCATTCTCTTGCCCCGCAATGGCCTTCATTCCTAAGTTATAAAGATTAAAAAAAAAAAAGCAATAGTTTGCGGCATAGATCTTGGAGTTGTCGATCGTGCGCGAGAGCTCGCCACCAATGTCCTCGTTTTGTGGGATCTCCTCCTCACCTGACTCGGTCACTGTCGCGTGGTAGAGGCAGTCTGTAAAGACGGGGCTAGTGTCCAGTTCCCTCTAAAGTTCAGGAACACCTCGAAATCAGACCCCCTGGCAGCTGGTCATTGTCACCGATAGCTGGATCTGTGGACAGAGTTCCTTTTCCTCTTCATCTTCAGGCCGCCTTTGCCGACTTTAATAATTATAGATGGTTATATAACCGAATCGATCAATGTGCCATCAATCCGACGATGAATGTGCAAAAAAAAAAAATATTTTTGTACAGTTAATATACTAATAGAAAAAACCCGAAGGATTTCATCCGAACATGATAAAAAATTAGTTTTTTTTTTTCAGGAAAGAACTTAACTAAAAAGTACTTGACGGAAACAAAACGTACACTGCAGGAATTTCCCTGTGATCTCTCCGCAGCGTCAGCCTCTGCAATCCAACAACGTTCATGGCTCTCCGATTCACGCCGAAAATGTCGCTCCTCTCCTCCTCCATCCCCAGCCTTCCCAAGCATTCATCTCATCGCTTTCGCAGAAAATGCGGCTGCTCCTCCGTCTCCTTGCTTCTGCTTCGCAGGTACCGACCATAGTTATAAAATCAATTCCAAGCACGCTATGATTGGCATGGCGCTCATTTTTAGAGTAGAGTTCCACCTTACCCGGGTGCAAATAGCTATTGACTTCGTAATCCCGGATTCTAATAAACGACTTCGGATTTTGAGTACATATTCGAGTGGAAAAATCAGATGAACTCTCTGTTCTTCAGTTGTCTTCATACGTAATCACAAAGATTTAGAATGGAGAGTTGCAGAGAATAGGGAAGGAAAGAACTTTGAAGGGTTGCGTGCAAATGGTAACGAAAAATATTGCACAAAAGTCGCAAAAGTATTCATAAATTTCCAAAGATGTAAATGGCATCTTTATAAACTCACAATCTTTTGAACATATATCATTTTGTAATCTCTATTACGTTACTTTACATAAATTTACCTTTTTGCCGAATCAAAAGACACAACATCCAATGAACACACGTATCTATTAAAGAAGGGAATAATTGTCCAACAAGTCCTTAAACCTATTGTACGGGAGTTGATTCATTCCTAAACTTTTCAATTGTGCCAATTTAGTCCTAAACCTTTTGATGATTTGTCAATTTAGTCATATACCTTTATTTGTTTCAATTGAGTCTTAAATCTTTTGAAAATTTGTCAATTGAGTCCTAAACCTATTATTTGGATATTTAGTTGGAATGGCTACATTGACAAATTATTAAAAGGTTTATGACTAAATTGGCAAATCTTTTGACACAAAGAGAGGTTTAGGATTAAATTGACAAATCATCAAAAGGTTTAGGACTAAATTGGTACAATTGAAAAGTTTAGGACTGAATTGGCTCGTATAATAAGTTTAAGATTTTTTGAACTAATTTTCTCATTCAAAAAGACATGATTTTACGTGAACGAATGCTCTATTTCTTTTACAAATACAACTTTTGAATTAATGTCACGACTCTAAGGTTGAATCAGGGTGTTAATAAAAGTACAATGAAGTGGGGTTCGTATTTGTAGGGTAACCGCTTCCTTTCCTCCTTAAACACTTCTAATCATGTATGGACATTTGTGCCTATTCAAGAAGGGATTAAGGAAAAAATTATAGATGCAGCTGCATGTTTTATAGAATAAGATAGATACCGGAGTCGACGCCCCCATTCACGTGCCTACACAAACATATTAAAAACCATACAAAAACCAAATGACAATGTACTATTTTAAGCTCACAGACCACATAGTCACACTGGAGGAAGTCGAAAGCTTCATAAATGACGAACATGTACACAAATTCGATCGATCTGTCTCTAATGATATACGGGTGCACATCGCTCCATTGGATTAGAAAATGGCAGTGTTCGTTTGGTGCGTAAAGTGTTTTGGCGAGGCCATCGTAACGATGGTCCTGGTCCACCATAAGAGTCTCGCACTTGCTAAGGAAATTTGAGGTTGCGATGTGCCTATCGGGGAATCCTAATAATTCTCTTCTGATTTTATTCATTACCCAATCCTAGGCCTAATATGGCCAGTCTGGTCTTCTTATTTTTTTTTTCTAGTTTCAGCCGGGCCAGAATTTAAGGCTTCCCATGGTGGAATATGTTAGCGGAGAAAAAAAATGTACTATCAGAAAAATGACGTTACGGTCAAGTTAAAAAGGGTGGCTCTAAACGTGTCAAAATAGCGGACTTTTCAGGCTTCAAATGACCTCAAACGCCTTTGGAAATCTTATACCGCGTAGTAGGCCTTTCGAACAAATCTCTAGAACCGATGAAATAGATAGTAATACTAGTGAAAGGCCATCCGAAGATCAAGGATCGACTCTTTTGTTTTTTTAGACCAAAGCATTTCTTATTCAAGCGATGACCTTGTATCAAATTTCTAAGATGAATTCTAGTTAAAATTTTTGGGTAGTTGATTCCAATCGAAGTAGTTTTATGAGCTCTTAATCTTAACTTCATATTATAAATGTAAGAGCTCGGTCCTGTCCCCGTGGAGAGTGGTAGTAAAATGCCAATTAAGCTGTCATATTCTATTCATCACATTTGCTGCCACAACGACTGTTTTGATGGTACAGCAAACACATCTCTGAAACGCTTAAAAAGAGAAAAACGCAAAAAAGAAGAAGAAAGGAGCTTAGTAATGGCAGCAGCACATGATCGACAACCTGCTTGTTTCTTTATCTCTGCAATCAAGTCTCGAAGCACACGATTGACAATCAAGTCTTGTTTCTTTATCTCTGTGCAAGGAATGGATCCGGGTTCCAATCAGATGGCATGCACAATTGAAAAGCGAAAACAGGTTAAGTTCTGTGTTCGAATGACTGAATTTTGTTACGTTTTCTTTCTCTTGGAAACAGGTGAAGTAATATTATTCTCCCCACATTATCCATATGAGAGAATTTTCGACGGCAATTGTCCAAACCAAGTACAGATGCTTGACTAACATCGACGACGGTTTTCGTGAGTATCTCTGCATGTGTTGCAGATGCAAGAAGAGAAATTAATTGCTTACTTCAGCTCAAAAACGGTGAACATCGTTCAAAGATAATCCTCGAAGAGCATGCATCTCCTGATGTTGGGACATGAACAAATCGATAAAGGCATATGATATCTGTGAGAACTGAAAGCGTTAAGAATACCTTCTTTAACACTGTCTACTGACTGGCTTTCAGTTTCAGATGACCTGAACGAGGCAATGCATAGAAGACATTCTTAGATATTTCAACTACAAAAAGCAAGTTCGAACCTTTGTAATTTAGGGAATTGGTCCGTATTGTACCCAGCCCCAAACTCCAGCCTCGAGCACCTTGGCTACTTTGCTGAAGTCACGAAAATCAACTATAGTTCCATCGATCCCCAAATTACTCGAAAATTATTCTGCATAAGATGAATAACCAAATAAAAATTATTAACCATCGGACATAATTCAATCGATATCAAGAAAGTAATCACGATTTATCTCCACTATATTGGGTAACTAGCTAAATTAGTCTCCTTACACAAGCGCCAGTTTAATGGTATTTCCACTCCCTTTTTAACTTCTTCCACAACTATTATACAAGTACGTTGCCCATGAAGTTATAAAATGGCCGTTGGAAGAAGTTATTGTTGTCGTGGAAGAAAACTTTCTAGATCTTAGATCATGGCAGAAACTATTATTATTGTAAAACTATCATTACATTAAGTAATCAAATCCATTTTGTCTTAACAAACATGATGTCCTTCTAAGCATTTTTTTTTTTAAAGAAGGTGAACAACCGTTATTATGTCAAATGGTACTTCTATAGTCATCACCCATTTATGAATCGAATAAAATTCCCACAAGAAGTAAATATTATTTCACGAAACACAAATAAGACCTTCCTTTTCCATTTCTGTTGAAATTCACAAATACTACAAAAGGGATTGGTTCTTCAATCACGTTAATACTAAAGGTGAACATGCATGCATGCTGTATACTGTATATTTCTAACAGGAACAAATATACAATTGCCCAGGAAGAAAAGGAAAACTAAAACAAAGGAGAAGAAGAAACCAAAGAAAAATTTACCGACTGCAAGAGAACATCAGATGATTCTTTCTTTCTAGAGTTGGCTGTTGATATCGTCCCCACTATGACCGTAAGCATCCTTCCATTTCTTGTAATCGCCAACAAAGTAAGGTAAATTCCCACATCCTGCGAATGTCAAAAAACATGTGTCTTGAAGTCGTGGATCAGGAAAATTTTGCAATGGACAATCTGAGAGACTCAGTAGCCGCAGCTCCTTTAATTCTGACAGATCAGGCAGCCTTTCTAAGCAACCGCATTTGTAAATACTCAATGCCTCTAGCGATCCCAATTTCTCCACGCCTTGAATCTCCATTAACCTTGGGCAATCAGTCACTCTCAACGATCGGAGCCCCTTTAATCTTGATATGGTTAGCCTTTCAAGATATTCACCATCGCTCATGGACAAACTATGGAGTTTCACCAGCTGTTGTCCAAGCACATTATCAAAATTGACCTCCCTCAGCCGACATTTGTCAAGTTGGAAAAGAGGGACCTTTCCATCGGCGACCTGACATCGAATAGAGACAATTTTTCAAGACTGGACGGAAGCCCCATTAGAGATCGGGGTTAACACAAGTAATCTCAAGAATACGAAGCCGAGAAAGAGTAGCCAAATTAATCGGAGGAAATGTGACATGTCTAATGACAAGCATCAATCTCTCCAGACTAGCTAACTCCTCGATCCACTCTATTTTTGGAGCTTCAAGAAAGTATTGCAACGGCCGATCAGTGTCATCCCATGCGCGAAGATCAACTAAGGAAGTTAGATATGAGAGGTTAGGGGCTGTCCTCAACAAACGAGGTGGGAACTCCAAAACCTTCAAACTCACGGGGAGCTCTGGCAACCGTTCAAGTTCATCACACCGATCCAAACAAAGCCGTTGTAGACGAGAAAGCTGATTCATAGTTGTGGGCAATCTCCTAATCTTGCTCCATGTTAGATCTAGTGTCCTCAAAAAGCATAGGCCTTCAATTTCACTTGGAATTTCCCCCCTCAGATTTGTACAGCATGAGGCATCTAACCTTCTAAGATTCTCTAGCATCCCTATGGTCTTTGGTAGCCCTCTTATTGCACTCCCAAGTAGACATAAAATCTCCAATCCTTTGAGATTCCCAATACAAGCAGGTAATTCTGTGATATTTGTATGCTCCAAATTTAGCTCAATCAAGGACTCTAAACCTCCCATTGAGTTCGGTAGCTTTTCTATCGGAGCCCTAGAAAGACTCATCTTCCTCAACATTTTAAGATCTCCAATAGAGTGAGGTAATCCTGTCATTTTCGTGCCTCCCAATTCCAATTTAAGCAGTGATTTCAATTTTCCGATGGATTCCGGAAGTTCAAAGAGTGATAGATTTTCCATCTTTAGGGTTGTCAAAAATTTTAGATTGCCTATCGAGTCCGGCAAGAATTGAGGTACCACACACGGACTGCTCTCGGTTGAAGCTTCTTTCAATAAACTCCCCGAACGATTGCACCCACTTATTTCCAAGTATTGCAGGTGCTCCTGGTTACCAATGGATGGGTCAATCTGCACCAAGCTTTCACAATCTTTGAACACCAGTCTCTCTAGAGTGGAGCACATAGAGAAATCAGGCGTCTTGATTAAGCTTTTGCAACTCAATAGACTGAGAACTTTTAAGCTACTTGTCCCCTGCAAGTTAACCAATAGGGACAAAAAAATCAACATCCCCAAATGAGGAGTGAAATAGAGTATTACAAACATTTTGCATGTCAGAAGGAATAGTACCACGATTTGGCTCCATCCATCCCAATCATTTGTTATGTCACTTTCCGAAATTTTGAGGATGACTAAGTTGCTTAGGCAAAAGTTGGTCGCTTGAAACTCTGAAGGACAATGACGCCACGAAAGCCATCTTAGTTCAGAGAAGAGACTCTCAAAGTCTCTAATAAAGTTCCCTCCATCTAATTCAAGGAACCTTAGGCTTTCTAGCTTTGAAAATTCTTCAGGAGTAAAATTGTGGGATTTAGAATGTCCATCAAGTTTGAGCGTTGCTATTTCTTCTGCTCCCTGTCAACAGAAATTAATGATCAGCGAACATGAGCTCTGATTAGAAAATGATATTGCATGATGAACCCTGACAACATGACATATGCATTCTGTTTTCAGTCCAACATAAAAGTTGTATGCTAGATCGGCATACCTTTTTTCTGCGTATGACCTCCATAGCTAACTTTGGGCACCACAACCTGCTACGCTTTCCGGGAAATCGGATGCTCTCTTGACGAACAATTTCTCTTCCAAGGTCCCTGAGTTGGTCGTGCATCCATAATTTGTCATCATACTCGACCCTTATCAAGGACATGTTGATAAGGACATCAATTGCATGATTTGGAAAAAACTCGCAAGATTTCCACATAAGAATTGCATCTTCGACTTTTTCACCAGCCATGTGACATGCGATGTCGAGAAAAATTTGTTTCTGCTCGTACTCTAACATTTCATAACTTATCATCAATATATCATGGACCTCTCTGTTAGGCATTTTCATTGACTTTTCCAGCATGTCCTCCCACACAGCCTCGCTTTTGTAGCAAAGAGAGGATCCGATGACCTTTAGAGCCAGAGGAAGTCCACCCGTGGTTTTAACTATCTTGGTTGCTATCTTGTGATAACCATGTGGAGGGGTATCTATTCTGAAAGCGTGCATGCTAAAAAGTTCAAGAGCATGATAAAGAGGCATTTCCTTCATTTTATAGATGTAAAACTCTTCATGATGGACAGAGTCACTGTCTCTCAGTCTTCCCTCATTGATTGACAAAAAACCGATATTCCTGGTTGTGATGATAATTCTGCTGCCAGGACCAAACCAGTCGTGCTTTCCGGCTAGTTTCATGAGCTGGTTTCTATTGTCAACGTCGTCCAAGACAATGAGAACTTTCTTGTGACGAAACCTTTCTTTTATCATGCTGATGCCGTCATTGGTGTCGTAAATCCTTTTGGGCTGGAACTTGAGAATATCTGATAATAGTCTCCATTGTAATTCTCTAACTTTATCATCGTGTGAAGATTCACGAACATTTGAAAGAAAGCTATGACCGGAGAATTGGTGAGAGACCCGATTGAAAACAGCCTCGGCAAGGGTTGTCTTACCGATGCCACCCATACCGTGAATTACAACGAAACATACGTCAAGGGATCCTTCTTGCAGCAAGCGCGTCACATCCTCCAAATGATCATGAATTGCAACTAGATGGTCGGGCAAATTTCTCTGCCTTTTCTTCAGTCTGGTCAGAACCTCATCAACAATATGTTTGATAACTGCACCTTCCCTGCAATATCGATATAAATGGAGCGCTTGATTCATGATCTATTACCGAAGATTTTTCTTTTTGTGTATTGGTCTACAGCAAAATGACCTACCTGCAATGAATATCTGCATTTGACCAACAATCCAGGCTAGATTTCGAGCACAACAGACGCTATACTAATAGTTACTTTGAGAATGCATCCTATTCTCATAAACTCCATTCATATGGGATTGACATTTCATGAGAGGACCGAGTATACTCTAACTCTTAAACAGCAGTGTCTCCAGCGCGAATGCAATAATCTGTCGAGAAACACCCCAAATCGAGCTAAATGAAGTTCATGCTTGAATTCGCAACAGCAAAGTAAATCCCGCGTGTGCGTATTGTTGTGACTCTCCTATCGATGAATTACTCACGATATGCAAAAGAAACGATCAGAACTGAATCAAAAGACCGAAACTCCCTTTCAAACTAAAAAGAAACTGCAGCGTATAGAGGAAACCAGCTGCAGAGTGCAGAGCCTTACCCTTTGCCCTTCAAATCCCAACCCTTGATTCGAGCGACCTCTACCAGAGCCTCCTTCCACCGCCGCACCTCATCACACCCGAACCTACCCTCGTGCTTTTTCAAGGCCTCGTGGTACAGTCCAGTCCGAAGCTTCACGTCGTAGGCATCCACGTCGTAGAAAACAGGCAAGATCACTTTGCCGCTCGATCCTCTGCAGCACTCCACGATGCGCGCGAGCTCGCGGAGGCACCACGCGCTGGATGCGTAGTCTCTGGAGAAGACGGTCACGTAGAGACCTCGGAGTTGTTGATGGCGCGCAGGAGCTCGCCTCCAATCTCTTCGCCTTTGCGGATCTCCTCCTCGTCCCTAAAGACGCGGACCCCGGCTCCGTCCATGGCGTGGTAGAGGCAGTCCGTGAAGCTGAGGCGAGTGTCCGGTCCCCTGAAGTTCAGGAACACCTCGAATTCAGCCCCCGGCGGCGGGTCGCCGTCGTCGCCGCTGGCCGCCGGATCTGGGGACGAGTCCCTCTTCCTCTGCATCTTCGGGAGAGCTGCGTGCGCCGGCTTCAGCTGGGAGACCGATCGGCCTGATTCCTCGGGAAACTTTAGCTTAGGCCTTTCCAGGTTCCACTTCCACCCATCAGAGACGACGGCACTCCTTCGCCACGGGATGGAGATTAGGCCAACGCCATCTTTGCTTCGAGTCCAACGAGGAAGATGATGAAGAAACGGTCTTCCAAGGCGAACTTGTTCGACTCATTAGAATTTCAAATTTGGTTTAGAAGAATGAGGGAAGAAGAGTAAGGTGTCAAAAGTTGTTTACCACATCCTACCGTCAAAAGTCTTTGGGAAAATAAAAAAGAGGGGCTTGAAATGAAGCCATTTTCTAGAAATAAAGATTCGAGGCGACTTTATCTCAAATAAAAATTTAAAGTGTCTTTATTTTTTAAAATAAAGATTTGAAGTGAATATTATCTTAAATAAATATATAAAGTGATCATATTAATCTCAAATAAGGACATGACCTTACCGATCGAGGGGTATTTTCACGTTTTACTTTTACTTTTTTATTTTTTTCCTTTTTTTATGTTTTTCTTTTCCTTTTCTATTTTTTCCCTCTCTTTCCTTCGTTGGCCAGCCAGTCTCAAACGGAGGTTGCCATCACTTGGGCGGGCGAGGAGGGTTACCCTCGTTAGCATCGGGCAAGGGTTACCCTCGTTGGATCTGACGAGGGTTGCCCTCGCCCGCCTAGTTCAGGTGAGGCAACCCTCGCCTAACATTGGCGAGGGCGACCCTTGACCAACGCGGGCTGGGCAGAGCCCTCGCCTAGGCTAGGCAGGCAAAGGGTGACCCTCGCCAAATTCGGCGAAGGCAACCCTCGCCCTCACTTGAGGCCAACGGAGGTCGTCGTCTAGGCGCATTGACACTGGGGAGGGAAAAAGAAAAAAAGGAAAAAGGAAAAAGGAAAAAGAAAAAAAAAAAGAGAAAAGAAAAAGGAAAAGAAAAAGAAAAATAAAAAATATACTTATAATTTTTTTTGACTAAAATGCCCCTTTTCTGGCGACGAAATAGTCATCGGCTGACTAAAAGTCATTATTTGAGACGATTTGATCACTTCATGCCCTTATTTGAAAAAATAACTCTACTTCGAGCTCTTTTTTAGAATATTTTCAAAGTTTGCGCCAGCTCACTTTAAATGCCAAATTGGAGAAAACAATAATCGCTTAAGTGCAACAGGAAGGAATTCCATCATATGTGACTTTTATAAATAAAATTTTATCTAACTTGGCATACATTTTTTTTAAAATTATCCATTTGGACGTTCAAAAATCACGTAAAATTTTTATCAAACTATGCATTCTCTTGCTCCTTAAAAATTGCAAAAGTCTGCGCACAAACATCTTGGAGTTGTTGATCACGAGAAGGAGCTCACCTCTGATCTCTTTGCCTTTACGGATCTTCTCCTCATCCAGCTCCATCCACCGAGTGGTAGAGGCGGTCCATGAAGTTAAGGCAAGTGTCCAGTCCTCTCAAGCTCAGGAACACCTTGAATTCAGCCCCTGGCGGCTTGCTGCTAGATGGATATCTTGGAGTTGGCAAATATTTTGGGGACCCTTGTTTCTCATACTAGGTACGCCCACGTGAGTTTAGGAAAACTGAAGTGTTATCCAACGATATGTGATCCCTGCGTGCGGAATGCGGGGGTTCGGAGATAGCGTCCTCAACATGGGTGTCCCGCTGCCCAGTCAGCGGGTGGCGATTCGAGGGCAGCGCCCCCCGATAGGGGTTTTGCTGCCCGATCAGCGGACGGCTATCCTGCTCACTGGTGAGCGGGCGGGGGCTCGGGGGCAGCGCCCCCGAAACTTCAATGGGTTTAGGCTTTTATTTAAGTTGGCCCGTATGGTGCGGATTAAGAGATTTCGTATAAGTTTAGGTTTTGGGCCCGTTTGGGGCACATATATATTTTGCTCGTTTTTCTGATCACTGTAACGAGTTGAGTGGTTGTAAATCAAAATTATAGTGAAATCTCTTTGCAGGACGTAGCCCTATTCGGGGGTGAACCTGGGTAAATTCGTGCATCGTCTATTTTCTCTGTTTTCTGCGTAATAATTCTGTTTCGGTTCTCGATACGTCCTTTAGGATACGTGTACAACTTCCTTTTGCTTTTCCTCTGCCTCTTCATCTTCAGGAGTTGCGTTTGCTGACTTCTAACTTTGACACCGATCACCGTGATTCCTCAAGAAACTTTTGCTTAGGCCTTTCCAGCTTCCACCATCAGACAATGGCAGTTCTACGGCAAAGGATGAAGATAGGGCCAACACTTTCTTATTTTTGGTCAACAAACGAAGAATATTATGTGGAAGACGAGGGATACGAGATGGATGATGCAATTGAATCTTGGGAGTGGTGACAAAGGAGTTTATGCTAGGAAATTATGCTATGAAGAGTATCATGTTGAAAATTTTTCAAGGCGGATTTGTTCACCAATGCACAAATTGATCAGAAGCTACTGCCACTCTCTTGATGATGGACGCGGCAGGCAGAAATTTGTTATATGCTACATTGAAACGCATTCCTCACTCAGGACATGAAATGTCCGAGTTAAAGGAAGATATTGCGTGATCGATCATAGTTAGGCATTTCGCGACATAAGCCATGGGAAGGATCCTTATAGGGGAAGGTTGGCCTAGCAAATTGGCTCGCTAGGCGCCGCATGGTCCCATGACCGAGGCCAATCGTCCCGGACTAATTCAAAGGACGGCAACGGGTTTTAAGACTTAAATGACCCAAAAGAATAAAGTGACAGATCAACACAAATTTAGAACCTCCTCCACTATCAGTATCCCATTTAAGTAAAAACAAATATCTCATAGCGATTACCACAGATTATGACAAGAAAAGTTACCCATCCTTTGCCTTCGCCTTTGCCTCAGGACTGGTTGATTTACTATCCTCGACTGGCCGGTTTAATGACCAAGTAAATGGGGGTACGTGCCATGGGGTACAGGTATTAAATGGAGCACTTGCTTGTGCAGGCGATTTTGTATTCTGGATTCTGACTTCATAATCTGGAGGGGATGTACGTAAACCTTGTGTTTTTAGTGGTTAACTATGTAACCAAGTTATATCATACAGGACAAAGATTAGGCCACGTAAATACTAGTAGTTTCTAGCCAAAATTTCTTTCAGCGGTTCTTTTCCAAAACTCAGCTTGTGGTAAGATCAAATTCTTGAAGTCGAATAAAAGCCTTTCCGAATGATTAAAAAAACCAGTTAGATCAAGGCATGTCTAGCGCTTAATTTCTGCACTTTCAGCTAGTGTACTACTCTAATGCCATTTACAAACATCCGATCCAAACTGACCTTTGGGTGTAATGCATAACAAGGGACAATAAGAGGGACTAACAAAAGAGGTTTGAGTGAGAGGGGAAGAGACTTGAATAATAGGAATGACTTCGAATGCCCATACAAAGTCCAGTCCTTTCTCGTGTTATTTTCTGAGTTCATGTTAAAAGACACAGGCAGACTAAGAAATTAGTTGTTGATGGTAAGTGCCCATACAAAGTCCAGTTCTGACTTCGGAGTCAAAATTAGTACCAATATCATCAGGCAGAACAGAACATATTTATTTATACAAAGCTAACACTAAGAAAGCAATGTGCATGAAACAGACATACATGTTCTACTTATACAAGGGAATCGGTCTGACGTTTTTGTTTTGCCGGTTGAGCAGAATACACCTACTACTGCAAACCTGTAAAGAGAGAAGAACAGGATTGACATAGATTTTTGCCGCCACCATAAAGACGTATGATCTTCTTTTCTCCGATGCTATCATATTGCATGTCATCGCTGAAAAGCTGATCAATGGAACTCGCAGCTACTGTGTGGTACTTGTGTGTGACCACGGATCAACGTATCTTTGGTTGAAATAAAGCTGGTAAGTGCCCCTAAAGTTACGTAACATCCCGCATTTATAAATCTTTAGATAACATATTTCGTTGTTAGCTACAGCAGGCAAACTTCCCAGACCACGCTGAGAGATTTCCAATGTTCCCAGTTTCTGTAAGTTGAGTAGATCAGGTAACTCTCTTATCGAATCACATCGGTGAAAATATATATGTTCCAGTGATTTTGATTGATCAAGACCTTGAATCTCAACTAGCCAGGGGCACGATATCACCTTAAAGTCTCTCAGCCGTGTTAATCTCAATAGTCCAGACATTTTCTCAGGGAATTTACACCAAGTCACTCGCAATTCTCTTAGATTCTCCAGTTGTCCATGCCCATCCAGTTGAATTTCCGTCAACCAAGATCTACTGAGAATTACCCTCGACAAGTTCTTGAAGTTATGAAGGTGAGACAATTCCAATGTGGAACCAAAACCTCTTAAAGTTAGGGACTGAAGATCCGGGGGAAGCTGAGTGAGGGATTTTGGATCTGAACAAGGTAATTCAAGTTCCTGCAGCCCAGAAAGGGAGTTCAACTCAGGAGGCACCACTGTGATGTTTGCGAGATCCAGTGTCAAAGATCGTACTTTAGATAACCTCCCAATCCACGATAAATTTGGAGCTTGACTTGAATATTGTGTGTATACATCAAAAGTTTCACAATATATGTAACCAAAAGATTTCTCAGGATGGACATCTGACAAGATCAGATCGACCAAATTTGTCAGGTTTGAGAGGTCTGGAATGGTCTCCAGGGATGATGACATGAACTCTAAGCAGGTTAAACTTGCAGGAAGCTTTGGCAATTGTCAAAGCTCAGAGCAAGAATCCAAACGCAGTACTTCGAGTTGAGAAAGCTGATTTATAGTATCTGGCACTTCACAGACGAGGGTGAATCCAATATTTAGGAACTTCAACAAGGATAGTGCCCCAATCTCGCTCGGAATTTCTTCCTCCAAGTCACAACTGAAAGCATGCAGTTCTTCAAGTTGCTCCAGCATCCCTATCGCCTTTGGAATCTTTCTTAACTTACTCATTTTCATATCAAGTACCTTCATTCTTCTAAGCTTCCCGATTGAATCAGGTAATTCTGTGAGTCCTGTATAAGATAGATCCAACTCAACTAGTGATAGTAATTTCCTTATTGAGTTAGGAAGTTTACTCAGATTAGGACATTCACTCAGAGACGAATACTGAAGACAGGCTAGCTCTCCAATCGAGTTCGGAAGTTCAAGAAGCGCCAGATCTTCCATCTTTAGGGTTGTCAAAAATTTTAGACTGCTTATCGAGTCCGGCAAGAATTGAGGTACCACAAATGGACTGATCTCGGTTAAAGCTTCTTTCAAAATCCTCCCCAAATGATTGCACCCACTTATTTCCAAGTATTGCAGGTGCTCCTGGTTACCAATGGATGGGCCAATCTCAACCAGGCTTTCACAATATTTCAACACCAGTCTCTCTAGAGTGCAGCACATAGAGAAATCAGGCATCTTGATTAAGCTTTTGCAACTCACAAGACTGAGAACTTTTAAGTTACTTGTCCCCTGCAAAATAACCAATATAAGAAGGGACAAAAAAATCAACATCCCCAAATGAGGAGTGAAATAGAGTATTATGAACATTATGCATGGCAGAAAGTGTAGTGCCATGATCTGGCTCCATCCATCCCAATCATTTGTTACATCGCTTCCTGAAATTTTGAGGACGGCTAAGTTGCTTAGACAAAAAAAGTTGGTCGCTTGAAACTCTGAAGAACAATGATGCCACAAAAGCCATCTCAGTTCAGAGAAGAGACTCTCAAGCTCTCCAACAAAGTTCCCCCCGTCTAATTCAAGGAACCTTAGGTTTTCTAGCTTTGAAATTTCTCCAGGAGTAAAATTGTGGGATTTAGAATGTCCATCAAGTTTGAGTGCTACTATTTCTTCTGTTCCCCGTAACAGAAATTAATAATCAGTGAGCATGAGCTCTGACAAGACAATGATACTGCAAGATGAACCCTGACAACATGACATATGCATTCTGTTTTCAGTCCAACATAAAAGTTGTATGCTAGATCGACATACCTTTTTTCTGCGTATGACTTCCATGGCTAACCTTGGGCACCACAATCTGCTCTGCTTTCTGGGAAATTGGATGCTCTCTTGATGAAGGATTTCTCTTCCAAGGTCCCTGAGTTGGTCATGCGTCCATAGATTCTCAGGATATACGATCCTTATCAAGGACATGTTGATAAGGACATCAATTGCATGATTTGGAAAAAACTCGCAAGATTTCCACATGAAAATTGCATCATTGATTTTTTCACCAGCCATGTGGCATGCAATATCAAGAAAAATTTGTTTCTGCTCGTACTCTAACATTTCATAACTTATCACCAATATATCATGGAACTCTCTATGACGCATTTTCATTAACTTTTCGAGCATGTCTTCCCACACAGCCTTACTTTTGTAGCAAAGAGAGGATCCGATGACCTTTAGAGTCAGAGGAAGTCCACCCGTAGTTTTAACTATCTTGGTTGCTATGTTGGCATGACCATGTGGAGGGGTATCTCTTCTGAAAGCGTGCTTGCTGAAAAGTTCAAGAGCATGATTAAGAGGCATTTCCTTCATTTTATAGATGTAAAACTCTTCATGATGGATAGAGTCACTGCCTCTTAGTCTTCCCTTATTGATTAACAAAAAACCGATATCCCTGGTTGTGATGATAATTCTGCTGCCATGACCAAACCAGTCATGCTCTCCGGCTAGTTTCATGAGCTGGTTTCTATTGTCAACGTCATCCAAGACAATGAGAACTTTCTTGTGACAAAACCTTTCTTTTATCATGTTAATGCCGTCATTGGTGTCGTAAATCCTTTTGGGTTGGAACTTGAGAATAACTGATAATAGTCTCCATTGTAATTCTCTAATTTGATCATCTTGGGAAGATTCACGAACATTTGAAAGAAAGCTATGACCGGGGAACTGGTGAGAGATCCGATTGAAAACAGCCTCGGCAAGGGTTGTCTTACCGATGCCACCCATACTGTGAATTACAACGAAACGCATGTCAAGGGATCCTTCTTGCAGCAAGCACGTCATTTCCTCCAAATGATCATGAATTCCAATTAGATGGTCAGGCAAATTGCTCTGCCTTTTCTTCAGTCTGGTCAGAACCTCATCAACAATATGTTTGATAACTGCACCTTCCCTGCAATATCGATATAAATAGAGCGCTTGATTCATGATCTATTACCGAAGATTTTTCTTTTTGTGTATTGGTCTACAGCAAAATGACCTACCTGCAATGAATATCTGCATTTAACCAACAATCCAGGCTTGATTTCGAGCACAACAGCCGCTATACTAATAGTTACTTTGAGAATGCATCCTATTCCCGTAAACTCCATTCTTATAGGATTGACATTTTGTGAGAGGACCGAGTATATTCTAAATCTTAAACAGCAGTATCTCTAGCGCGAATGCAATAATCTGTGGAGGAAAACCCCAAATCGAGCTAAATGAAGTTCATGTTTGAATTTGCAACAGCGAAGTAAGTCCCGTGTGCGTATTGGTGTAACTCTCCTATTGATGAATTACTCACCATATGCAAAAGAATCGATCAGAACCGAAGCAAAAGACTGAAATATTCAAACTCCCTTTCAAACTAAAAAGAACTGCAGTATATAGAGGAAACCAGCTGCAGAGTGCAGAGCCTTACCCTTTGCCCTTCAAATCCCATCCCTTGATTCGAGCAACCTCCATCAGAGCCTCCTTCCTCCGCTGCACCTCATTGCAGCCGAACCTATCCTCATGCTTTTTCAAGGCCTCGTCGTACAGTCCAGTCCGAAGCTTAACATCATAAGCATCCACGTCATAGAAAATAGGCAAAATCACTTTGCCGTTTGATCCTCTGGAGCTCTCCACGATGTGCGCAAGCTTGCGGAGACACCACACTCTGGATGCATAGTCTCTGGAGAAGATGGGCACATGGACCTTGGAGTTGTTGATCGCACACAGCAGCTTGCCTCCAATTTCTTCGCCTTTGCGGATCTCCTCCTCATCCCTAAAGACGCGAACTCCGGCTCCGTCCATAGTGGGGTAGAGGCAGTCCACGAAGCTGAGGCGAGTGTCCAATCCTCTGAAGTTCAAGAACACCTCGAATTCAGCCCCAGGCGGCTCGTCATTGTTGCCGCTGGCCGGATCTGCGGACAAGTTCCTCTTCCTTTTCATCTTCAGGAGCTGCATTTGCCGACTTCAGCCAGGAGACCGATTGGCGTGATTCCTCAAGAGACTTCTGTTGGAAAAATGACTTCGAAAATGGGTAGAACAATGAAGCGAGACTTTGAGGCGTGATATCACTTTCTTTAAGGAATTATTTGCCCCACGAGTTCTTCAATGGTCACCGCAAATTTCCTCCCGGATACAACAAAGTCTCGATGAGAATCTTGAATAGCAATTCTAGTATTTATAAAGGTCTCTCTCTGAAAACAATTCGAGAAGATGGGTTTGTTTTTTAGGAATGAAAAATTTTTAAAAGAACGAAAAACTACTCTGTCATGCCAAAAAACCGACGAGTATATATAAAAGGCATTTTAACGACCGATGGCAACTTTTCGATAAACGGTTAAAATAATCAAACACAACTCTTGATCGACAGTTTATAATTGAAAAGGTATCAAATTAGAAATGATATGTGAAAAGGCACGAAAATTCGGAATTAAAATAATTAAAATAATAAATATATATTTTTCACGAAATTCAATTTCATAATTTCCAAAATTTCAAAATGAATGAAGACACCCTTTTCGACTGATAACAATCAAAGATGACATAAAATAAATAACAATAATAATAAAAATAAAGAACAAAGTAGAGGATCGGGCTAATTAATCCACGAGTAGCAAAGTGCTAAGTCGCCCTAATAATCGCGCTTATTATTCACAAGACCAAGACGCTGGTATTGTGTGGACTAGCACACACCCCATTGTCTTCACTCTAAGGATCGAGAAGATATTTACAGTTATAAAGTGGCAAGACACTTTCCCAAAACTTTCCTATGTGGGACAAAAAGAAAAAAAACACTTTTGTTTATTTGACAAACAAACTTCCAACAACTTCAGCTTAGGCCTTTCCAGTTTCCTCCATCACAGACAATGGCAGTTCTTTGCCACAGGATGGAGATAAGCCCAAACTTTTTTGCTTCAAGGAACATGAAGAAGAAATGTCTTCCAAGATAAACTTGCTCAACTTGATGAATTTTAAATCTGTTTAGACACCAACTGTTTTGAAAAGGCTTCCAAGACAAAACCTACACTGCATGAATTTTCCTAGGATCTCTCCTCAGTGTCATCCTTGACAATCCACATCGTTCATGGCTCTCCGATTTCGACGGAAATGTCGCTCCCCCCATTCCCAGTCTTCCCAAGCATTCAACTCATCACTTTCACAGAAGATGTAGCGACTCATCCGTCTTCTTGCTTCTGCTTCACAGGTACGTTGGCACAGGATATCGCAATTAGATTCTGAGTTCCGTTGATTTCTCTTGCTTTCCCTTTTCACTCGACTCCAGTCACTTGTTGCTGTGCATAAGTTCCTAACCTGTTTAACCAAATAGCGATGAAGTGAGACCTCATTTTGCCTCCTCGTTAATGGCTGGTTAGGGAGGATACGCGAATGCTGCTTACATGGCAAGACTTTGCACCTTCGTGCTTGTTAGTAAAACTCAATTCCCCATCGCCTCGCTCAAAACATATTCGAATGAATTCGATCAATGCGGAAAACGTGTTCAAGACCATCAAACTTGTATCACCGATCGTACAGACATATTATACAATGAACATACCCAATATTGTCACAAATTAAGTGCATTATTAAACTTGAGAGTTCTTCGATCGTCTTTCGTACTCATGTGCTCTAAAGAAAAAATGTAGAAGACGACGATACGAAAAGAGTGTGTTTGCATATGAAAATCACGTCTGTTTTCCAAAGGGTGCCTTCTATTATAGATAGGCAAATAACTACCTCGTGGGCCCTTGTGGCTCACAGGCTGGGTTTGGCCCATCTCGGGCGGTCCACCCATTATGTCTTTCATCTCCCACTCGCCCACGATGGGCTAAACACAACTCTCTTCCTTGCAAAGTTCATATCGGCAAATAATCCGTGCGACCAAAGATACTACGAGAGATCGTTATTATACATCCGTTAGGAATATATAACAGCTCAAATTTGGACATTATCCAGTAGAATTAGTATGCAATTCCCTATATCAATCAGTCATATTTCTTTATCTCTCTTGATCTCTTTTAGTATCTCATATATTGTATTCACAATTATGATTTACTCAAAATCATAATTGATCGATCTGTGAATACAAATATAGAATATGACATCATAAATTAAAATGATCTTTCTCTTTCCTTAAACCTATCCATTTCAGTCCAATTTGCTTTTCTAGAAATGCCCGTTAGACCAAATTATCATGATCATCGGCAACATCTTAAGATAGCAAACATTGAATAGAAATTTCAAGAATAAGTAAGAGTTGTGAGAGCACTTTAATTGAGAAGAACTATTTTCCTCAAGAGTCTCATATGACTTAAAAAAATTGAGATCATAAATTTTTTTGTCAACTCTTATCGATCGTCCCATGCATACGCAATATGAAATATGTATTACGATATTCTCTCCTTTTCCCATAGAGCGTATGTCTTTACTCTCAATACCGTTACAAATGATAGTTTAGACATACTCAATGTCTAACTTGAGTTCACAAATCTACTCTATTCATAAGCATCTATCGAACTCACATCGGGAATTAAAGATGGATAAAGTGAAATATGTGGGTCATTTCATTTTTGGACATAATAATTTATATGTCCTCATCTTAACATTCTGTTAAGGCGACGTCCATGCTTCAAGTTTGAGCTCTCAATTATCACCTAGATAACAAGTTTAAAATTGTCTCATCTCTATTCATCACACGGTGAGTAGAGGTGATTACCCATGTAAGTGGGCTAATTTCTCATCTGTCCGACATTCCTTTTCAATATAATGCACTCAGCATCAACATTCACAAATGTCATACAAACTTATAGGCATTGATAATAACAAACTTCATTAATAGTGAACATTTTGGGAAAATTACAATATACAGTACATCATATTCTACACAGTCCTAGAGATCTCACATGACCATGGAAAACTTCTCTAGGAATCGGCTTCATCATAGGATCTGCTATCATCCTTTGTGTAGATATGTACTTCACGTTCATTTCCTTTCGTGCAACCATGTCCTTGACATAGTTATACTTGATATCTATATGTTTGGTTTTTCTATGGTACTTGGGATCCTTAGTGTACATTATTGCTCCTTGGTTATCACAATAGATCAATACTGAATTTGCAGCATTCTCGCCATTACACCTAAGTGATCTAAGAATCTTCTAAGCCAAACAGCTTCTTGTGCCGCTGCTGATAGAGCCACGAACTCGGCTTCCATTGTAGATAAGGCTACACATTGTTGTTTCTTACTACTCCAAGATATGGCGCCATTATTAAGTAAGAACACGTATCTAGAAGTAGATTTCCTTTCTTTTAAATCTCCTTCCCAATTTGCATCAGTATAGCCTTCAAGGTGTAGATCACTTCCTTGATAAGTCAGTGCATAGTCGGCACTTTCCTTTAGATATCTCGGGATTCTTTTGATTGCGATCGAATGTACTTGACCTGGATTGGATTGGTATCTACTTACCATTCCAACTGCATAACAAATATCAGGTCTTGTACACATCATAGCGTACATCAAGCTTTCGATAGCACTAGCATATGGAACTTGTTCCATTTGCTCCTTTTCTTGTGAAGTCTTAGGACACATTTTGTCGCTTAATGCTTCGCCCTTTGCAATAGGAGTATCTATTGGTTTACAATCTTGCATACGAAATCG
Source organism: Syzygium grande (assembly GCA_024733475.1). Taxonomy (NCBI): domain Eukaryota; kingdom Viridiplantae; phylum Streptophyta; class Magnoliopsida; order Myrtales; family Myrtaceae; genus Syzygium; species Syzygium grande. The sequence goes on along the minus strand of JAMXDD010000006.1, from coordinate 28,287,602 downwards.
CTCAAGGATTTTATTCACATACGTCTCTTGTGAAAGAGATAGGGATTTCTTTGAGCGATTTCTTGAAATCTTAACTTCAAGAATGTATGTAGCTTCACCCATATCTTTCATCTCAAAATTGGAAGATAACCAATCTTGACTATATTAACCAACTCCATACTACTTCCGGCAATTAGTATATCATCAACATATAATGATAAGATCACAAATTGATCTTTGGATCTTTTGATATATACACAATTGTCTTCACTAATTATTACAAAATCATATGCCATTATTACATTGTGAAAACGTATATACCATTGTCTCAAGACTGCTTAAGGCCATAAATCGACTTCAATAGTCAACACACTTTGTGCTTCCCGCATTTTGTAATGAAACCAACATGTTATTCCATATAAATTTTTTTCCTTTAATTCTCCATTGAGGAATGCAGTCTTTACATTCATTTGATGTAATTCTAGATCCATACTAGCTACTATTGCGCATAAAGCGAATAGAGGTAAATCTAACCACGGGAGAAAAAGTTTCTTCAATGTCAACTTATTCCTGTTGATTATATCCTTTCGCCACAAAGCGAGCCTTATACCTCTCTATTGAGCCATCAGCCTTACGATTTATTTTGAGAACCCACTTGTTCCCAATGGCTTTAAGTCCTTTTGGAAGGTCAACCAATTCCCAAACTTGGTTTGATCTTAATGACTCCATTTCCTCTTCCATTGCATGTATCCATTCTTCCTTATCGGGGCACTTTAGAGCATCGCTCACATTCTTCGACTCATCTTCATCTTGTGGGGCGATCATGAAGGCTTCTTCTTTAATGTCAAAATATCGACGGGGGAATCTTATTACGACTCGACTGTCATATTGAATGCTATACTCCTGATGATTCACCACGTTCCATTGCGCTCCCACTCAAATGAGATAATGGTGGTGTCGTCTCTTTAAGTGGTTGCAATTGAGACTAGGTTGCATTCAACTCTCCATTTGTCATAATGCTCCCACTAACTTCACCATCACGATCCACAGATTCGTATAGTGAGTAATTACCACCTACTTCGCCCTTTTTAGGAAATTCATTCTCTAAGAATGTGACATCCCGTAATTCAAATTCAGTTATACTTCCGCTTTTTGCTCACCTATGAATACATATCCCTTTGAGTGCTTTGAGTATCTTATAAAAATACTCTTTTTTTGCCTCTTGGGCCTAATTTTCCATACTTGTGAGAAGACTCACGAGTATAGGTAGCATAACCCCAAGGTTTTAGGAAGTTTAAAGCGTGCTTTCTGCCTGTCCATAATTTATATGGAGTAGAAGCAACTGATTTAGAAGGTACACGGTTAAGTATATAGGCGAGAGTCAACAAAGCATCACCCCAAAAGGTGATTGACAAGTTAGCATGTGTCATCATTGATCTAACCATTTCCATTAGAGTTCTGTTTCTTCTTTCCGCAACACCATTTTGTTGAGGAGTATATGGAATAGTCAATTGTTTTTTATTCCCTTTTCATCACATAAATTTCTGAACCGATCGGACAGATATTCTCGACTTTGATCGAATCTTAATGCTTTTATTTTCTTGTCTAATTGATTTTTCACTAAGCTCATAAATCTTTTAAAGCAATTTAAAGCTTCAAACTTATGAGAAATCAAATCGACATGTCTGAATCGAGTATAATCATCAATGAATGTGATGAAATAAACAAACTCGTGCCTTTCTTTTATATTCATTAGACCACGGATGTCGGTATGGATTAATTGCAAAAGAAATTTAGCTCTTGTTCATTTTCCAAATGGTTTCCGTGTTGTTTTTCCTTCTAAGCAATGCTTACATATGGGCAAATTAACCTTTTAAATATTACCCAATAAGCCATCTTTAGCCAATCTATTCATTCTTTGTTGGCCAATATGACCAAGTCTAGCATGCCACACGCTCACATCATTCTTATAAGAATCGATGATGTAAATAAGGAATAACTATCATTAATTTCATAATAGTCAACATCTAATACAATGAAACCATTTAAGAAATATCCAGAACCATAATAACTTGTACCTAAATACAAGTCTACACCATTGTTATCGAAGTTTACATTAAAATCAAGTCTAACTAAAATCAAAACCGAAACTAAGTTCCGACGAATCTCTGGAACAAATAGCACATCATGTAGGAACAATATGCATCCACCACGCATAAGTAGTTGATAGGTGCCAATGCCTCGACCTCCACTCTTGAATTGTTCCCCACGATATCCACTTTGTTTCTTGTGGAACTCGTCGAAACTCCACGAAAAGCTTCTCTATCCTTTGCTACATGGTCTCATGGCTCTCGAGTCTATAATCCACAAAGGATTAGATTCGGTTAGAAACACTGAACTAGACACATAAGTAGCATTTTCATGAATGCTAAGGGTTTCTACCTTTTTGGCTCCCCCCAGTCAAGAGCAAAGTGACCTTTCTTGCCACAGTTGAAACATTTCATTTTTAAAATGTTCTTCTTGAAAGAACGCTTTTTTTCTCCCGTTGGTTGAGCCTCGGCTTTTTCCCCTGAGGACTTGGCCCTTTACTTTTCCACTTCTTTGACCAAGCGGGTGCTTCATCCGGAGCCCAAAACTCCATGCGAGCTAGAATCAACAAAGTAAATATCGGTTTAAAACTTAGCCGCCATGAGGCGATCCTCTTCCACTCAAGATGCCGCATAGCATCCTTGAAGGTCTTGATACCCTCATTGTGGGTCAAATGGATCTTCATGTGCTCCCAGCTTTGAGGCATGGAGCGGATTACTTGCCTGCACTTGCTGTTTATCGCTGAGTATGTGCCCGACATCCTTTAGCTCACTAATCATATTCGACATCCGCCTCAAATGTTGTTTCATGATCTTTCCATGAGACATCTTGTATGAGTCAAAACGGATAGTGAGTTGTCTCGGTTTGATCACGTGTTTGACCAAATCTTGATGCCGATGTAGCTCACATCGCTTTAGCGCTCTGAAAACGTCCGAACTCTTGCATAATGTCATTGTCCATGCTTTGCTTAACAATGTAATGCGAGCAAGAGAGTTCTTTCTTTTCCAAACAGCAAAGGCATCTTTGTCCCTCTTGTGTTGGGCGGTTGTCTCATCCTCAGGTTCTTCCATAATCTGATTAAAAGCTTCGAGTGCCTCTTGCTCTTCCAGCACATATTGAATTTTGAAACTCCAAATCTCATAATTGTCGCCATTCAATTTTTCTCTCTTATTAAGTTCAGCCACTATGTTCTTAGTTGCTGAAGCCATTGTATCTGAACATTTCAAACACTTACGCACAAGTTATTAAAGCCTATCTAAATGCTTCATCAGCATCATGATTCCATAAACTAATCATGTTAATGAATAGTTTCACTAAAGGTCTTAGAGTCGAAAGTTCACTATGTTCCCAATCATCGCCTAAAAACCTAATTTGAAATTACTATTAACATAATCATTTTATGTAATGAAATTGGTTCTTCAAAAGTTATACAAACTTTGAAGAACTCTCACATAAAACATAACACATAATATGACAATATAAAATGAGAAATCACCAAAAAATTAATAGCTATATATATATCATAAAACATTCACAAATGTTTAAGAATATGTAATATCAACTAGAAACACGTATGAAATTGATTCTAAATCCTAAAAGAACAACATCAAGTGTACCAATCTAACACATAGACAGGAAAGGACTCATAAAATTCTTTAGAAAGTTTTATTTTTTTCGAACATAAATAGAGGCTCCCGGAAAAACCCTAGATCCCCGACCATGATTTACGCCGAGACCCATTCAATGCAAGGGTTGATGTTCTTCTTGCCCCGACCCTTATGTATTCTTGCACAAAATTCTCCACAAGCATTTTATAACTTGGACCATTTAAGGTTTCTCTAACCTTATCAAGCATTTTTCCAACTCCTCGTGAATAGTGCATTTTAGGGCTTCGACCATTACATATTCCGGCATTACAAAGCTGTTCCAAATGATATCCTGTATCATTTTGTTGACCTTGATGATGTGTGTCATCATATCATCTCTAGCATCCCATCGATAAAGAGCTAGCTTGATTCTTAGGTTCTCAAGCTTTTCTTTTTTTGAGTCTGCAGTTCTTGGGATTATTAGAGTGCGTCTCAAATGTGCCATTGTTTCTGCAACGAATGCAGAACAAATGATTACTTATAATCCATGATATATTAAAATAAGGAATGCTTATTCATATACATATGGTCCGCACTTGTATTTCAAAAAACTATAGAGAAATACTACGTAAAAACGCCAAAGAATATGCCCCTAAATAAGTGTACATAGGGTTTATCGTGCATTTTCACATTCATAAGTGTAGCAAAAATGTAATATGAATATACCATAACGTAGAGAATTCCGATATGAGCATGTCGATACCAAGGACACTCAAATCGAGCTCAAATGAGCTCGAACGGGCCGAAAAGAAATACATAGGGTCATTCTCACGGTTTGAATCGGTCCGATTTGATCGTCCGATCGCTGACCGGTCAACGGTCAACGGGTCGGTTAACGGTCAACCGAGTCAGGTCAACGGGTCGAGTCAACGCTGGTCGGGTCAGTCAACCGAGTCGGGTCAATGGTCGATCGAAAGTCGGCTTTCGATGACGCCATGTTGACGCCATCGCCGGGCGTTAGCGCGGCAACCGACGCCGACGCCGCTTCGCCTGCCGCCGCATGGGCCCTCACATGCCGCCGCACGCAAGGCCCTTGCCGCGCCGTGAGGGCGCGTCGCGATGTCCTCCGGCGACGTGCCGCCCATCATTTTGCTCGCCTCGACGAGCCCTTTCCGCTTATGCAATAAAATTGAAGTTTTGACGAAAAAACAAAATTCAAACATGCATGAATAGTTCAAATGACGCCAAGAAAACGAATAAAAAACGAGACCAAAACGAAAAAACAAGCAAAGATACACTTGAACGATACATAAGCATGATCGGAAAACAAGTAAACGGGCTCGATACCAATGTTAGTAAAACTCAATTCCCGATCGTCTGCTCAAACATATTCGAACGAATTCGATCAATGCAAAAACGCGTCCGAAAACCATCAAACTTGTATCACCGATTGTACAGGCATATCACACAATGAACATACCGGTATTGTCACAAATTAAGTGCCACTTTGCGCTTTGAGAGTTCTTCGATCGTCTTTCGTACTTGTGTGCGTTCCAAAGAAAAAACAGAGAGAAGACGATATAATGGGCGAGTGTGTTTGCATATGAAAATCACGTCTGCTTTTTCAAGGGGTGCCTTCTATTATAGATAAAAGAAATAACTACCTCGTGGGCCCTTTTTGGCTCACGGGCTTGGGTTTGGCCCATCTCTCGGGCGGTCCACCCATTATGTCTTTCAGTGCTCAACCTCATCTCAATCGAGATAGAGGGAGAAACGGAGCACGCCGTCGATTTGTTGGTTTATTGAGATGATCAGCTTCCGGGAGGAAATTGATTTTCACTAGTGCTAAAATGGCAAGGGGCAGAGAAGAAAAGGAATCATATGATATTTACCTGAAATTTCAATGTTGTTTGAAGGCCTGACTCAACGGGGAAAACATTGTGGCGCTGGGGAAAGTGCGGGTGCTATCATACGTTGTTGTCATCATGCTTCTGATCTGCGTGAAATATAGACGTATGCCCGTTTAATAATGGACTTTGGTGTATACCCAACCGGGACAGACAGCTCGTGATATGAGAAATTGTTCACAGGATCGGATTTGAAGACATGTCTTGTCGTGAAGAATTGACTGTAGTTGATCTTAGGTCCCCCCCATAGAGTGGTCGCTCTTTTTCACCTTGCCAAAGTTGTCCCTGTAAACAGTACGTGGGTGTCGGCGAAGAAAGATTCAGTTCGATGTCACTGGGCAAGTGGAGGGCTGTGGATTTCTCGTGAGGCTGTCGAGCCTATCAAGCTCAAACGAGCTCCGAGAGTTGTCTCTTAACTTTTGCCCACAGCTAGCCGAAATTCAGAGTTTGGAGGAACCGTAAGTCTTGCAGACATTATCAATTGGAAACTGCGGCTCCTTACGAAGGTTACCTGATGTATCAAAATTACATAAGCTGGAACAACTAGGAATCATTCATTGCGAATCGTTGCAAAATTTGTCCAATCTACCAAAGACACGTAGGGTCCATTATTTTGTAGAAAATCTTTTTCGGAAAAACATTTTTCTCATTTTCTAGCGTTTGATTCGCTTAGGAAAATGAGTCAACAGAAAATGATTTCCGATCAACGGAAAATGTTTTACTACCAAAGTTTAAATTCAGGAAAGTGATTAATATGATACGCTTGGGCACGAAAACCCCAATATTTGTTTACGGGTCCCGATGTTTAGGACCAAGTCTCCAGCTGGCCGAACTCGGGTCCATTGAGGGCGGGCCCGGGACTACAATGCTCGAGCCTAGGCCCTCGACGCTCATGCCCGGATCCATCAAGGTCGGGCCCGAACCCCTGATGCTCGTACCTAATGCTTCGGCACTCCAACTTGGGTTTATAAAGGTCGTGCTACTGCTCGGTCCCCTATGCTCGAGCTCTCTAATCTCAACCCTTAGGCCTGAGTCCACAAAAACCGTGCACGGTTCCTTGACGCTCAGGCTCGCCTCCCAGGTTAATGGGGTGTGCATTCTTATAAAATTATTTTTTAAAAAAAATCAAATTATTAATTATTTTTACTTTTGAAAAATCAATTTTTTATTTAATTTTTCTTTTCCTTTTCCTTTCTTTTTTTCTTTTCTCTTCCTCCTTCTTCCTCCTTCCTCCTCCGCCGGCCACGTGCCTCGACAACGGCTGGTAGTTTGGCAACCCGCCAAGACGTAGGTGGCGAGCTCGAGACTCGACCGATCTAGGTGAGCCCAAGCTCGACTAAGGCTGGTGAGCTACGAGCTTGCAGCTCAGCCAATTCCGGCGAGCTCGAGCTCGCCAATGACTGTTGCTGGCTAGTCACGGTGGAGGAAGGAGGAAAAAAATGGAAAGAAAAGAAGAAAGAAAAATAAAAGAGAAAAAGAAAAAAAGAAAAATTGATTTTTAAACGAAAAAGAAATAAAATATTTAAAAATTGGATTGAAGGAAAAATTAAAAAAAAACTGCTTGAAGTAAAGTCTATGCGATTGAAATTAGTTTCCAATAAAATCCAAACATCATAAAACGATTTCGAGCATATATCACCACATAAAGAAAAACTAATTATACTCTTAGAAAATTAATTTCTGAGAAATTATTTTCCTTATTGAATTTTTCGTGAAACAAATACGTTCGTAATTTCTAGATTTCAGGATGCCAGGAGTTATACAATGGTCACTTCAGAGGCCTCTACGGGGCTTTACCAGGAAAGAAGGGAGAACTAGCCATCGTAAGGTAGATATACGCTGGGAGACGCTCTGGGCTGAATCTAGCTGGGTAGGGTTGTATTGAGAGCGAGGAGCAAGTTCTGTCAATGTAGGAGCAAGTTCTGTCAATGTAGGTAGCTATAGAACAGTATTGGTTTCCACTAGGAAAAAAAATGCTAAATTTGTGTTGACACATGCTGAACCCAAAAAGAAAAGAAGATCTCTATCAATCTGCGCATTCTCTTGCCCCCGCAATGGCCTTTCATTCCTAAGCTAAAAATTCAGAAACAGCAAAAGTCTGCAGCGCACATCTTGGAGTTGTTGATCGCGCCTATGGGCTCGCCTCCAATCTCCTCGCCTTTGCGGGATCTCCTCCTCACCCGGCTTGGACCCTGTCGCGTGGTAGAGGCAATCCGTGAAGACGAGGCGAGTATCCGGTTCTCTCTGAAGTTCATGAACACCTCGGATTCAGACCCCCCGGGCGGCTCGTCATTGTTGCCGGTAGCTTGATCTGTGGACAGAGTTCCTTTTCCTCTTCATCTTCAGGCCGCCTCAGCCGACTTCAATAATCGAGAGATGGTTATATAACCGAATGAATCAATGTGCCATCAATCCAACAACAATGAATGTGCAAAAAATAAAATAAACTATTTATACGGTTAATATACTAATAAAAAAAAAAACCGCGAGGATTTTATCCGAGCACGAGAAAAAATGAATTTCTTCAGGAAAAACTTTAACCAAAAAGTACTTAAGACGAAAACAAAGCGGTCGCTCTCCCCAGCGTCATTGTCATGCTCCACGATCCAACATCGTCCATGGCTCTCCGATTCGCGACGAAAACGTCGCTCTCCATCTCCTCCGATCCCAGTCTTCCCGAGCGTTCATCTCATCGCTTTCGCGGAAGATGCAGCGGCTCCTCCGTCCCCTTGCTCCTGCTTCGCAGATACGTAGCCACTCGCTGCTGCGCATGAGCTCTTGACCCGCCGCTTGACCAAATCGTGACGAAGCGAGGCCGCATTTTGCCTCCTCCGTTTCATGGCTGGTTAGGGGAGGGATTCCCCGGATGTGTCGCTTCCATGGCGACGTCCGTTTGTTAGTCGATTGAGCCGATCGGCTTCCGCCGGGGGGGAACATTGGTTTTTCCACTAGTGCTACGATGGCGAGGGGCGGTGAAGAAAAGGGAAGGAGATGATGGTTTAGCTGAGCTTTACGATGTTGTTTGAAGGCCTGAGTTCATAGGGGATACATTGCGGCGCTGTGGGAAGTGGGGGGGTGTTGTCTTACGTTGGTGTCATCGTCATGCTTCTGATTTGGGTGACATGTATACGTGTGCCTGTTTAGTAATGGATGAATCGCGCCTAATTTTGGAAAGAGATTCGGTGTGGTATCCCCGACTGGGATGCACAGCTTGCGATAATAGAAATTGTTCGCGGGATTGGATTTGGAAGGCGTATTTTACTTCTGGTTGCATTCTTCAGTAGCTTCTGATCTGGATTCATGTATTAAATTTCCGCGTTTGCATCTAGATGGAGGATACCGCCCAAAGGGTCGTCCTATCTTCGGGCAGAATCGAGTCAGTAGTAACTTTGCAGTTCTTCGAGAGCAAGACTGCTGAAAGGAAACGCTTGGAAGTCCTCGGAGCTCAAAAGACAACCAAAGTTGGACGTGCAGTAAACTTTCCTTGAGTTGAATTCCCTGGATAACTTTTCCCTGGGCCAGGGAAAGTCAACTACTGTTGCACCTATGAGCTCTTCTTCAATTTGTGGGTTTTGACTCAACCTCTGGAGAACTTATTGTTGTGTCATTGCTGTTGTGCAGTGATAACTGTCAGAGACACAAGAAAATTTTGAGTTGATAGTGGAAGAAGGCTTCTTGAGATGGTGGAGGGACATCCGAGTACATTGGTTTGGGGATTTTGGTTTGTTGTTGCTGTTCAATTTTTCATGATCACTTACTGTTCAGTGGGCTGCTATGTTGTTGAATCCAAATAAATGAATTCTTCTGCAGCATCGATCATAAAGTTGCTTGCTGCATGTCAAGATGATTACAGAAGGTGACTACACAACTGTACACAGTTTGCTGGCCTATGTAATTCTTTGTTCCGGGTACTTCTGACCTCTTTGTTTACCAGTACCATGAGATATATATCTGCATGGTCACGCTGCAAAAGCTATAAGCTATAACTTTAAAATTACATTGGTGGATAGAAAAATAGGAAAAAGTCTGGAGCATTATCACCTGAACATGTCTCATAACTTGCATGAAAGACTAGACTTAGGGATTCTGTTTCATTAATCAGTGATTTTCTTCCTTGCTGGTTGTAAGTAGGGTTAATCTTTGATGGAAATTCATTTTTGTTTTTTTTTTAAACTCAATCTAAATATGACGGGTATATATGATGTTTTCTTGCTAGTCTTATTAATCTGATTCTCCCTGGTTCTTGCAAAAGCCGTTCATTGTAAGACCGAGAGTTGGTTTCGCTGTTTTTTATTGTCATTTGTGAAAATTAACTGTTGCTGAGATTTCCTGCAGACAGAAGGGTCAATATATTTAACAAAAAAAGAAATATCGCTTGAGATGAGTAGGACCGAGTGCTCCCTATCTAACTGAGTAGCTAGCAAGTGTGTTATCCATGACCAAGGGCACATGTTCCTCACTTAGCCAATAAGAAAGAAATATATGTCCTCTTCAGAGTAGCTTCTTGATGGTAGGAAACATATTTATAATCAACTGCATTTTGTGGCCGGTGGTTGTGCTGTAATCATGCTAGAAAATGATGGGTTGCCCTAGTATGCCTGTATTTATAGTTTCTTTTTTTTTTTGTGAAGAAAGGGGTGTTGAAATGGCTAATGCTCGTGTCTTCTGTGGGAACATTTGTAACAATGTGGATGTATTTGTGCAACTTGAATTTCTGGGGATTGTTGATTAGGAGAAATCGTCATATACTGGGCGAGATACTCTTTGCGCTCACATGATTGTGGGTCTTATGTGGATGGTCCGCATCATATGTGAAAAGAAGGGAATATAATCCCAGAGCACCAAATAATTTATTCTTTGTTTCTGAAGCATAAATCCAGTTCTATTCACATATATGTTTTCGGGCCTACAAATATGTCAAAAGGTATTGTTCGCCGATATTCATTTCCTCTTTATACATGTAATGTCAAAAATTGGTTTAAGCACTTCTGCGTAATGAAGATGACAGCTAATAGATAAATTGACTTAATAGATGTTGGCCTCACAATAATTTTTGGTGGCATTATAAGTACCTGAGGAGGAGGTTCAAATTTACTTCTATTTATGGTAGCTTCGTTGCAAAGATATTATATGATATCTTTGTTTTCTCCACAATTTTAAGATGTACTATTATGAAATAGTTATGTCAGAAGGCAGATGTTCTGTAAATGTCGCTGTGATTTCTTTGACAAAATAAGAGGTGATATGACAAAAAGGAAGTTCAATTTTGCCAAGATTTTCTATGGCAGTCTAGATTTGGTTTTGTGACGAGAAAGTAACTGATCTTGAAGATGCCAATTTTGTATACTAAAAAGATCTTGTATTTAACCATGTTATTTGTATTTTGGTGCTTGAATACTGAATTTTTCTGAAGTCTTTCTTGTGTTCAAAATTAAGAGTGCATATTGAAGGCTTAATGTGCTAATTATTGGAGGTGCAATTGATCTACCTAGCGGAATCTCTCGGGAATAAAGTTTGCATTGGATTTCTCTCTTGACACTTTGAGTACATGCAAGTAGTTTGCTGACGTTATTGGTAAAAGACTTGGTGTTTTCCAAGTGTTTGCCTTGTGTTATTTATCCGACGTCGTTTCTCTCTACCTCGACTCACGTTTATCCACCTCCCTTTGTGCGAAAAGTTGGACTTTCCTTCTTTTGAGCGTTTTATGATAAAGATTTTTTCTTCCCCATTTGCTCTCTCCTCTAATCAATGCCCAAATCCATTTCCATGCCGTATAATCCTAATTTCTAGTCCTGAATATGCAGTGACTTTAGATCTGCTAGAACAGAGAATGCCGTGAGATCCAGAGTCTTGCCTTTCTTCTGAAACACCCTCCATCCTCATTGTTTTTTTGACATAGAATGAGAGATCCAGTGAGTAGTCTACGGGGTGGTATATGGTGAGTCTAGAAGAGATGGCATTTGAATTGTGATGCGGAGTTGAATCACTCTCCGAGTGGCAAAGGTGAGATCTTTTTAGAGGTAGAACTTCTCCTGCATGGCCTTTTATTTGTTTTCAGATTTTTCGATATCTAGGAGTGATCTTAACCAAGAAAAATCACGATGTAATCACCTGATGTGTCAGTGAGTGACATCTCAAAATTGAGTGAAGAATGTGTTGTATTTGCAATTGATCCAGTGTTTATTTACATTTTTATATATTATTTTGTTGCTAAAAGTGAAATTTTTATGAGGGTTCTGTTATGAATATAACCAATTAGGATTTTCATACATGGTGATAGTTTGATCATTTTAAAGCTGTTTTTAAATTATCGATTCCTTCTTCAGGATTGTATTTCAATTATCCGAGCTGCTTTTTCTTACAGTATCATATATTGTTCCGGATCTTTTACCATGTCATGTGTAAGATTTTGTGGGACCGTTGTCAACTGCTTTAAAATGAGAGATTTTAGATAAAAATGTGGTCTAATATTTAAATATTCAATTAGTCTCCCCATGAGTAAGCTGGACTTTGACCTAAGATTAGAGTGGGAAGGTAGATAATGTAAGGGCTTGGAAAGATTTGAACTCGAGACCTCCCCACTTCGATGCTATGTAAAATTTTGTGAGATCCCTACCAATAGTTCTAAAAACTTAAACTGCTAGATGAAGACGTAATTTAATATCTAAATTTTCTCACATTAATTAACTCACTAAATTGCTTTGTCTTAAGGAATTATATTTCTTGTCATACTTACTGTTTTCCCTTCTTAGTGGTGAAAAGGTAGAGAGAAACTTCTTGAGCTTTGGGTTTATTTTAACAAGTTAAATGCACGCCATTGTGAGCTATATCCTTTAATCAATAAATTGCAAGCAGTTCACTTGATAGATTTATAAAGGATGGGTAAACCCATACTTTGTGTATGACTGCACATACATGTTTACATGTGTACATAGATCAGAAGCACATATTTTGCAGGGTATGTGAAGGTTTGTAAATTTGTGCCTTCAAATTTTCACAAGGCAGCGAGAAGTCCATGGTAGCTTTCCCAACTCTTAAGGCACCTGTCTGTTAGGTTAATGATATTTTTTGAGTATATAGGTTGTCTGAGGGTTTGGTTTCTTCTTTATCTGTTACTCCAGTGACATCTGTGTTGAAGGCTTCTTGATGAAACTGTTGCATGTGCTGATTCATATCTGTGATTTTTTAAAGTTGGGGAGAAAGTAACATTCAGTGTTAGAGATATGAACTTCCATAACTATATAATAACATCAGAGGAACCTTTTGCCAGCCAGTGACTCGTGTGGATGCTTAAATGCTCAAGAGAATGTCTTCCTGTTATTGGATTGGAGCAGTAACCCATGCATTAAGTCCTGTGGCCAATTATTTTGGTTTTTCGCTCATCTTAGGATTGATCCTCAGACGTAGAACTAACTAACCCCTAATCCCCACCCCCACACATAAGCAAAAATAAAAGAGCCTGGTCGCCCGGTCGCCCATGATTTCATTGGCTATTTAGAATTTTGATAACTAGCAGCGTTATACTTTTGCTTGTAAACATGTTTCATTCTTTCTACAGCTTTGGCTGGTATTATTGATTGTTGTTTAATGTTTGCTGTTGAAGAAAGCATCATTAGTTAGTCATTAGTTAGTCAAAGAAAGTTATGGCAAATTTCATCTCGATAGGCCATTGTGTTGGGCATAGATGCTAAACAAGTTAATGTTATGACTAGCTTATAGAACAAACGCAGTCATTATATTAGGTATGAGCATGTTGTTGTGCTATGCAGTGGACGCATGTGATTTTCTGGTAGACTTACATTGTCAAAAGCTTTACTGAGTGAATATGCCTTCAGAGCAGAAGTTTGGCCTTTGATTTACTTTTCTGTTCCAATGTCAACCCAGTTAAGCTTTCCGAAAAATTATCCAACATGGTCCTTGAGTCCAGTTGAAGCCACATTTAATTGCCTAGTATCTTGCAGATTTTCACTGCACTTGTTTAAGTACATGCAATACATTCTTGCTGTGGCATTATTTATCAATTATGCATTTTAGAGGGGTTGTAAGAGTCTCACCTAATTCAAGCATGGGGAAAAGATGGGCCTAATTTGCATGAATGCTCTCACAACCGAATTCCACTTCCTGAATGTAAGGCAATGATATTTCTTGGACGAAATAATCTCTTTTTGAGAGTAACAATATTGGTGGTGTGTACACGTGAGAAAGTTACTGTGTTTCATTAATTGGCTTTGACATGAGTCAAATATAGTTAGGTAAGATGAACAATACTTGACTGTGCAATATCACACATAATTACATCGTGGTAATTTCATAAGTGCAGAGCTAATGTAGACTTTTTCCTTTTTTGCATGTTCAGATGATGGCTCGGGCCCGACGAAGACGCAAGTGTTTGAAATTATATTCGGAAGATGCAGTGTATTCTGAAGATGACTTGTTAAGCAGGTTACCGGATGACATACTTCTTCTAATTCTGGATAGACTTCCTATGAAGGATGCCCTGGGAACTTCTATGCTTTCACGAAGTTGGAGGTTTTTGTGGAAGTCCATGCACAAGGTGGACTTTACATACCGTTGGGTCGAAGAAACTGGAAACGAAGTCATTCCTTCTGTGAGCCAATTTTTCCGTAGATGTAGGCTTCCGAAGATATACTGCTTTCGTTTATCTTTTAGGTACAACAGCTGTATGCTTCACCGTGTCAACACATGGATCTCTCTTGCCCTTAAAAATGGTGTTGAAGAACTAGATCTCAACTTCAACGATCTGGAGGATAGAAGGAAGAAGGCCATGTGGCGTCATCCTTACTACCATTTTCCTGAACCCTTATATAGCAGTTCTTCAGTAGTGAAACTGGGACTGGCTTTTCTAAAGCTCGATTTGCCTGCTCGATTGCATCTTAAGAACTTAAGAGAACTTTCTTTAGATAGGGTAGTATTACCGGATGATGCAATCGAGAAAATCGCCACAGACTGTGAAAAGCTCGAGCTGTTGTCCCTGACTAATTGCAACATGCGTGGCAATCTGAAAATTACCATTCAGCCGAGAACAGTTCCAATAAAGGTTTCAATTTTGGATGGGTTCATGATGGTGGAACCAAAGACCAATCTCATTATTGATTGTCCAACACTGGGAGGATTAGAATTTCGGGGTGGCATGACCAGGAGTAATTTCCTGATAAAAAATGTTCCAGCCGGAGTTGAAGCACGATTCAACTTTGATGAGATGCTTTATCGTCGACGGGTGGTGCTCGTCACTGGAGCTGGTCTCTATGGCACACAGTATGACAAAAACTTGCAGAGCCTTCTTAATATATTCCAGTCTGCTAGACACTTTCATTTCTGCAGTTGGTGTATCCAGGTATGCATCACTATCATCTCACTTGGTTCTGATCCATTCTGTATGACATTTTTGGGGTCACAATCTAATGTAATGACACAGAGTTCCTAAATGAAGTGGACAAAGAGGAATACAAGATGAGAATGCAATTTGCATATATCTATGGATGATTTCTGTCCATATGTTTTGGGGTGCAGTGCATATCCAAATCGCTTGGAAACCATCATTTCTTATGTAATTTTATATTTGTTGTGTGTTTCTATTACTGCAGATGAAAGAATTTTTCCTGAATGTCCTAAATTGTTATTTTAGCATTCTGTGTAAAAATCAGTGTGGAAGTACTACTCAATTAACCTGAGATTTCAGAAGTGTGCACACTCATTACGACATTGATTCTTATAGTGTCCCCAATATTTTGAACCAGATATTATCGGTGAAAAAGATGATGAAACAAGTAATGGTGACGCTTGGTTCAACCAGTCTTGTGCTGGATACAGGGCTGCTGAAGTGGGAGCTTCCTGGAATCGCCTGCTTGCTGACAGCCTGTCCTAATCTGGAAAACCTTGCTGTGATTATGGTTCGGCAAGCTATGTTTAATGTAAGGAAGGGAATTATGCTGGAGTTACTACATTATATATCATTAGTCACATCTTTTGATTTGTGTTGCCTAATGAGATCTTTCATTGTGCTTTTAGATCAGAGAGACTTTTACAAGAAAGTATGATTTTGAAGAGGAGCGATTCTGGGAAATCACGAGTCAAGAAACTCTTCCCTGCTGGCAGAAACTGCGTGTTCTCAAGTTCAAGAGTGAGTACGGTGACTACCAAACTTGGGACGAGGGGATGTTCTGTGTGAGGAGATTCTTCACAGGTTATGAAAATGGCATGGGTTTGTTGAAATTTGTGCACAGCAAGGCAGCAAATCTGGAGAGGGTGATCTTCAGAACCAACACAAAAAGCATTACCTATTTGCCGTCTGACTTGGCCATTTACCTGTGACGTGGTTTTGTTTCAAAAAAGAGCCTACTTGGATTTTCATGCCATTTGAAAGGCATGGTTATAATGTTCTTGTTCGGTTAGTAGATGCAAAAGACTGAGTTACATTTGTGAGCTGAATTTTGTCATTTATGGAAGCTCTGGAAGCTGCAGGATACCCAGGACCTTGATTGAATATACTGTCTTGCAATGTGTGATGCACCAATAATAATCGTAAACATGAACTTTTATTGAGTAAGCCTGGAGTTTATGCATATTTCACCAGTTAAATTTTTATGGCATATGCTGCTATGATCTTGCTTTTATGCCAGTGTCTCATCACTGCATCCTTTCCTGCCATGGTCTCTCTTATCTGAAATTGTTGAGCTACACGAGGAAGTTATATCCATGGCTTAAGAATGAGGTGTATCTTGAACTATTTCATGCAGGAATGAGCATCTGATGGTGGAACCATATAAACCCGAGAAATTGATTTCGTGACTGGAATGCCGACGCCAACCATGATCTAACCTGCACTCAGAGTCACAACCATTCTTCTTCTTTTTTCTCTGAAAAAGTCACAGCCATTCAAATGAACCAGTTATCATCCTTTGCATTAAGTTTCTGCACAACAAGCTCAGTTCTTCAATGCGCCCTCTTTCACATGTTAAGATGTCCTAACGAGTTCAGTTCTTCAATGTGTCTAGCATCATCAACCTTGCAATTTAACTTGCTGGAGAAGACAGAGTTGATTAATTGTCTGAGGCCAAACTCAAATTCGGGTGCATAACAATTCTAGGATTGTCAAAGCGAATAATCTTCCAATTTCACTTGGAATCTCCCCTGCTAATTCTCTACAAAATCCAGCATGTAACTCTTCAACATTCTCCAACAATCCGATAGCAATGGGAAGTTTTTTTAACCTTGCCGGAGTTCATCTTAATTACTTTTAACCTCTTCAAGTTTCCAATTGAATCTGGCAGCTCGGTAATCCCTATTTTAGATAGGTCCAGTTCAAGTAAACTTTTTAATTCCCCAATAGAATTTGGAAGTTTTGTTAGCTCGAGACATCCAGATACAACAAAATGCTGAAGTGCAATGAGCCCTCCAATAGAGCTGGGAAGTTTGGTAATTGGAGTTCGATCTAGTTCAAGGACTGATAGAGATTTCTGGTGACCAAAAGATTCGGGTAATTCTGCAATTTTTGTCCATGACAAATCTAACTCCACCAATGATGGTAGTGTCCCCATTGAGTCTGAAAGTTTTTTCAGCTCTGAGCATCCGTAGAAAGACAAGCTCTTGATATTTTTTAGCAGCCCCATTGAGCATGGAAGATCGGTGATTCTAACATTAACCATTTGAAGGCTTGACAGATATTTTAAATTGCCAATCAACTCAGGCAATTTGAAACCAACACTGTTGTCTACTTTAATACTATTGGTACCCTTTCCCGTGCTATTCTTAATAACCAGACTGGTCAAGGATCTCATAGAAATAACTTCACAGGCAGCTTTCTCAGACCATTACATCCATCAATAGTCAAGTGAGTTAGGTGTTGTAGCTTACCAATTGAAGAGTCGATCTCCACTAAACTTTCACAATCTTTAAGAGTCAATCTCTCCAAAGCTAGACATGAAGAGAAGTCTGGTGTTTTGGTTAAGCATCTGCAACTGGTGAGATTCAAAACTTTAAACTTACTTGACATCTGCAAAAAGAAGCAATATTTTAAAGGATGAGTGAGGAGTAGGTGAGACAAACTAAAAACAGAATGCATGCATACTACAAATTGTACCATTATCTGGCTCCATCCACCCCAATCTTCTGTAAGTTCGCTCTTTGAAAGGTTGAGAACGACTAGATTCCTTAAATTAAAGTTGGTTGCATTAAATTTTGGATGACAGCTGTGCCAAGAAAGCCACCTTAATTTTGAGAGATGATTCTCAAAATCTCCAACAAAGTTGATCCCCTCATGCAATTCCAAGTACCTAAGATTCGGAAGCTTGGAGAACAGATCCTGCCTAAATTCATACCTTCTAAAAAATCCCTACAATACGAGTGCCACCACATTCTCTGTTCCCTGCTAACATAACAGCATGAAAGTGTCAAGGGGATAAAAAGGAATAGAGGTACTGTGTTTTCTGTAAGTGTTGCTTACCTTTTGTTTCCGCACTGCATGTAAGCCAACCTTAGGGGACCACGATCTGCTACACCTTTCGGGAATCTGAAAGCTCTCTTGACGAACAATTTCTCTTCCAAGATCTTGGAGCTGGTCATGCATCCATATGACATCATGTTCTACAATCTTTATCAATGACATATCAACAAGAACATTGATTCCACTTTCTGGGAAAAACTCACAAGCTTCCCACATATATATTGCACTTGTTTTCTCTTGGTTGACAAAGAGACAAGCGTTGTTTAGAAATAATTGTTTTTCCTTGTATTCTAATGCTTCATAACTAATCATCAACTTTTTTTGGACTTCTTTGGGAGGCATTTTCTTCAACTTCTTCAGCATGTCTTTCCATATCACCTCGCTTTTCAACGAAGAAACGAACCAACAACCTCAAGAGCCAGAGGAAGTCCTCCTATGGTGGCAAACACTTTGCTTAAAAGATCATTATAATCATCTGGAGGCAAGTCTGCTCTGAAGGCGCACATGCTGAAAAGTTGAGGGGCATGTTCAGGACGCATCTCTCTCATTTCATAAACATAAAAATTTTGAGACTGAACGCTGAAACTGTCATGTAGGCTCTACTTCCGAAACCAAACCAATCAGACTTTGCTCCTAGTTTTACAAGTTGGTCCCCCTGATCAATGTCATCAAGAAAAAGGAAAACTTTCTTGCTACGACATCTTTGTTTGAGAATGTTGATCCCATCGTCAATGTCATAAATTTCTATGGATCTTAAATTCAGAATGTCGGACAGTAGTTGTTTTTGCAATTTCACAATGTCGCCGTGTTGTGATGATTCTCGCACGTTTGAAGGAAGCTACAGCTTTGAAACTGAGAAGAGATTTGTTGAAGATGACCTTGGCAAGAGTCGTTTTTCCAATCCCACCCATATCGTGGATTATAACCAATCGTACGTCCATGCAGCAAGTGTCTAACAAATCCATCACAGCTTCCACTTGATCGTCCATTCCAATGAAATGATCAGGCAAAGTCCTCTGCCTTGTTTCAGCTTACTTAATACCTCTTGAACAATCACTTTGATAAGCTTACCATGGCTGCCAAATTCATATAATGGTCTTACAAGATGAACTAATAACAAAATAAAACAGTCGATGTAAAGGGAAAGTATAATCATACAACTGTCTACAGCACAAACTACGATTAGATAAGTAGACTGGGCAAATGCATGGTGAGAAAATCTTCTTCGATGATTTTGCTGCATAAATAGGAATAGCAAATACATTTTACATACTCGAAAAAGCCTCTTTGTATTTGATGCTAAACTAAATACTCCACGTAGAACCTAAAGCTCAGCAGCAGCTATATTTTGGAAGTAAACTCCAAATGAAACAAAAGGAGGTCAGTGTTTGAACCTGCAACAGTTGAATAATTCAGTGAACATTTAAAGGACATAAAGAGTATATCAGGAGTCATGGAAATCCTTTCAGAAGAATGAATCACATTATTCCACGATTCTTTCTAGGAAGTGTCTCATATAGGGGATGGAGAAAGAAAAAGATCTTTCCAGGACCATAGAAAGCATAAGATCTATCAAAAGAAGACAATTAAATACACAGATATTTATATTCAGAACAAGCCCATGTGAAAGGAAAGTTTAGAACTTCACTGCTGCACCTTCTCGTAACCAAACTTCTTCTCATGCTTCTTCAGGGCATTATCGTACAAGTCCGTTCTGAGCTTGACATCTGACACCTCCACATTGTAGAAAATGGGCAAAATCTCCTTTTCATTCGAGCTTCTCTTGCATTCCACCATGTGCGCAAGTTCTTGGAGACACCATACACTGGAAGCATAGCCTTCAGAGAAAAATTGGTATCGAGAATTTGGAGCTGTCGATTGCCTGCAGAAGCTTCACCAAAGCGGGGCTCTTCATCATCTCTGAAAACGCAGATCCCCACGTCGTTCATGGCTTCGTAGAGGCAATCTGTGAACGTTAGGTGAGTATCCGGTCCTCTGAAGCTCAATAACACGTCATAATCAGTACTCATTCTTGCTCCTGAGTTCGTCCTTCTCGTGATCGAGGAAGCTCTGTGAGTATTCTGAGGCTACAGCTTAGTTGCTTTCAGAATAATTCTGAAGTTGCATCAAAAGTCAAAATCTTCGGGCCAGAAGTTATTTTCTCACAAGAATGCGCTATCTATGACAATGTGGCGGAAACTCCGTCTAGTTGAGACCTACGTGTACAGCTTTGGTGGGTCGTTGACAATTTAGAAAGGCTGAAACTTTGACTCTCATCCCATGCACGAACTGAAGAAAAACGTTAGCACGTTCATGAATTTGGGCTATCATAAGCCACGTGAAATGAAATGTGTTCGACAGAGGCAGAGCTTTGCATGGTTCATGAGATTTTCGTATTGGCCAACCATCTGCAATTAAGTTCCGCTTCAAGGAGAAGTTCGAATTTTCTTAAACATGAAAGGGGAGCTAAAGAAAATTAGAGGTGAGTAATGGAAATCTGGAACTGTTTATTTGGTGAAGATTTAGCCAATTCATGTTGCTAGATCCAATGAATCGCCCTCGAGAAAAGCTTCTATAACGACTCCTAATAACTCTGACATTAAATGAAAAATTGAAAGATTTATCACTCAACTGGACAATTTACCAATACAATATCTCTGCTTTACTGTTATGTCTGTTTTCTTTTCTTTTTCTGCCATAATTTGTGGTTATATGGACTGCTAATCTCTACCGAGAATTTATACCGCATGCCATAAGGTAATGCCTGACTTATGCTTGGATTACTGTAACTTCATGGAATCAAAACCAGCAATATGCTACACCAAGACTAGAAAGATATATAAAACTCATAATATAAGGTTAGAAGTGGTTTTATGGTCGAAAATTGCTTTCTCTGACAATTTTCCCAGGAAACTCATCCTCCCAAGATGAACAGCCCGCTTGCACCATTGGAGGGATATCAACAGATCACGTACCGACTCAACTATGCAAGGCATTTAATACATTGAAGTGATAGTTGCTTTTGTCAGCTACAAGACGGACCTTATTCAAGTACTCGTCAAATGTTCGCCAAGCAACCATGTTATGATCCTGGGATATCATCCCGTCCTTCGCAGTCTGCATGGCTTTCCTACACAAATGATCAAACCGCTGAACCAGGTTGCTGACATCAGTGTTGCTGGATCCAAATTCCAGTACAAGCTTTCTCCATCGAAACAACATTTACTGGGAAGGAATCTCTAATTAAGCACACATAATGCATGTCTACATAAAATGCCCTTTAAAATAAACCAGATACAGAAGGAAAGTAAAGTTCCTGCTTTTTGTCATACATTACTTCAATAGGCCCATTTGAATGAACTTGCGTTACACCGATGCAAGAAGACATCATCACAAGAACTAGTGCCATGTTTTCAACACTCAAGTCTCTAGACCTTACATCATCAAGTACTTCCTTGCGCTGCTTCTTTTGCAAGACCAATTTGTACATCTCGAGAAAAACTGTCAAAGCAGCCTGCTGAAGCATGTTGCCATTAAAGAACATTCTCTTACAATTGCCTCACTGAAAACCGTCCCATCCAGCAAACTACGAGTCCGAGTAAACTGGGGCCCACCTCTCACGAGCTTTAGTTCATACAATGCCTGAAGCCACTACTGATCCTTAAAGCCAAAACGCTGCATTGATTTCTTCCCAGGCAATCCCAAACTCCTCAACTCTAATAGCGTCACCGTGCTATCCAGAGTTGGCCATTGGTATCTTGCAGTCAATGATCTGCACTCGTTGCACCTTTGTAAAGCTGGTGAGGGCCTTTATAGTCACGTAACCTACAGGCATCAATCAACAATGAGATCACACAATGTTCCCACATTGGGCAAATGTTCAAAGGATTTACCACGATGAATGTATAACTTCTTCATTTTATGCATACTCAACAGATTATGTAGCCTATATTTGGAATCACATTCGTAAATGACAAGTTATTACAACATCTCCAATTCCTCAAAACCTTGAATTTCAGTCAGCTTTGGGCATTGTGACACCCACAATATCTTGAGCTATTTCAAGTGCGATAGATTAGAGAGCCTCTCAAGGAACTTGCAACGAGACACTCGCAATGACTGGAGATTCTTTAGCTGTCCAAGTACATCAAAGTGAATCTTTTCAAGCTTAGACCTTTGGATCATTAAAGTGTCCAAATTCTTCAAGGAGGAAAGAGATGACCATTTCGTGGGTGACTTCAAAACTACAAGGGTAAGACTTTTTGAGACTGGAAGGGTATTGCATCAGAGAATCAGGGTCAAAGCAAGATATTTTGAGAAGCTGGAGCCGGGAAAGGGGACACAGATCAGTTAGTTGTATGGAATCTAAAAGAACCAGTGCCAACTAGTCTAGTTAGCCTTACAACCCAGTCTATGTTCTGAGCTTGTAATTGCCCTCTTTCAATCCGTGAGCCGAAGTCAATACCATCAGTACCATCAGAAATGGACAGATCAACTAAATTGGTCATGTTGGAAAGGTCGGGAACTGTCTGCAGCATCAAAGATCTAAAGTCCAATGTAGTTAAACTCGTGCGAAGCCTTGGCAACTGTTGAAGATCATCACAACATTGCAAATGAAGTTCTTGTAGATGGGTAAGCTGATCAATAGTTGTCAGCAATCTACTAATACCGCTACTTGATAAGTTTAGGATTCTCGAAACGGATAATCCAGATATTTCACTTGGGATTTCTCCGTGTAAATTTCTACAGCATCTGGCAAGCAGCTTTTCAAGATTCCCCATCATCCCAATGGCCTTCGGTAGCTGCCTTATTTCACTCCAATCCAGATTTATCACCTTCAACAATTTAAGATTCCCAATAACATCCGGTAAATGTGTAATTTTTGTGAGAGAGAGATCCGATTGGAGCAATGATTTTACTCTCCCAATCGAGTATGGTAGCTTTCATATCTTGCCGCGACTCATCCTTATTACCTCTTACCATGTAAGATTTCCAATAGAACCTGGTAAATCTGTAATTTCTGTACCAGACATATCCAATTCAAGAAGTGACTCCAATCTACCAATTAAGCCCAATAGCTTCCCTATCTTGATATGATTTACCCTAAATACGTTCTGTTAGAGTAGAATTATTTTTATTTTCTAGGTTTTATTCCTTTTTACATATATAAGTTCATTATGGTCATATACAATTCATATTTAATATAAATATATTGTGATGGGTGTAGGGTTTCAGTTACACACATATACCAAGAGCCCCTTTCTTGGATTTTACAATCTCTTTCTTTCTCTCTTCTTCTCCTTTCTTTTTCTTCTCTCTTCGTTCTTTTCTCTCGTTATTTGTGTGCGGGTTCTCTAATCAGCTTAGTAACATGGTATCAGAGCACGGTTTGACTACCTGATTACCTGGTCCTATTGCTGGTTTTAGAGTCCCCTAATAACCCTATTCTTTCTTTGGTGCGTAGCCACCTAAAGCTGCAATTTTTACCTATTTTCTCTTCAAGTCCCGATATATATAAGATCGTGAGAAATCATATTTATCAAGTTCTGTTTGTGACAATAGATTACAACACTTCCTAATCAGCAGATTCAAGGATCAGGGTATTTCGTTGATTATGCAGCCTATATTTATAAGATTTCAGCATCCCTTTGCTTGATTGATGGAGCCAATTGCATCTAATTATATGTTGGTATTACTTTTATATTTTTTGCACTGAAGTTTTGGCCTTTGTGATCGGTGGTAGATATAATTATATTGAGATTTTCACCATGAATGGCACTAAGTCTTCTACGGACAGTGTCAGTGTTCATATTACCACCATTAAATTGAATGGATCCTCCAATTACTTGCTATGGGCTCAAGCTGTGAAGGTTTATATTAATGCCAAAGGGAAACTTAATTATCTTACTACAGAACCCCCTGCTGAAAACTTTAAAGACTATAGTGACTGGATGAGAGAGAATAATACACTTTTGGTGTGGTTATGGAATAGCATGGAACCATCCATTGCTGCTAATGTCATGTTCCACACATCTGCCAAGGGAGTGGGATGATCTTATGGAGAGTTACTCACAAGACAAAAATATGTCTAGAGTCTATGAGCTCTATGAGAAGATCTTTAATTTTAAACAGGGGGACAAGTCTCTTGGAGAGAGTATTATAGTGCTTTGAAAGGCATGTGGGAAGAACTTAATCTTTATCAGCCCATCACTACTGATCTTGAGACACTAAAGACACAACGAGCTGAATTTCAGGTGGTCAAGTTTTTGTCAGGCTTGAATGCTGACTTACAGCCTATGAAGAGTCAACTTCTTGCTGGAGAGAAAGTTCCTTCTATGAATGAAGCATTTTGTCGCATTCAGCGCATTGTCCCTCCTTCTTCTACATCATCTAAAGATAATTCAGCATTTGTGGCTAGTAGTGGTGTTCGTGGTCGTGGTGGATTTTCTAATAGAGGTCGTGATTTAGGGGGAGGTCGCGGTCGTGGTGGTGGACGTAGTGGACAAAATTCTGATCGAGATAGCCGTCAGTGTATATACTGCGGCAAATCTGGTCATATTGTTGACACATGTTGGGCCAAGCATGGCAAGCATGAGTGGGTTCAGCGATTAGTTACTGCAAATGCTACTATGTCTGAAGGGAGTGCTGGAAATGTGTCTTACGGCGACACGAATCCATCTATCCCAAGTGGGGATAGTTCTTCTGAGTCCGCATCTCGGGATGATATGGTCGTACAACTCATCAAGCGTGTCCAACAACTGGAGGCTTCCAATTTCTCATCCACTGCCACTCTTGCACGTACAGGTAACATGGCCTTTTTCTCTACTTTGTCTCCTGGCACCTCTTGGGTCATTGACTCGGGAGCTTCTAGTCATATGACGGGTAAGCAAGAATTATTTTCTTCACACCATAACTCTAGTCCTTCACCTCAAGTTATTCTAGCTAATGGTTCCTCTACTCAAGTGGTTGGATCAGGGGCTGTCTCACTTACACCCTTTTTATCCTTGTCCTCCGTTTTACATGTTCCCCAACTTGCTTTGAATTTGTTATCTGTTAGTCAGTTAACTAAAAATCTTGGTTGTTCTATTACATTTTACCCCTCCTATTGCATTTTTTAGGACCTTCAGACAAAGAAGAAGATTGGTGGAGGGCATGAACATGATGGACTCTATTATCTGGATGGTGTCTCCACTGTTGATGCCAATGGTCTAGCTGCTAGTCCTATTACCCCCTATTATGGCATTCCCGTTTAGGGCATTTATCTTTATTTAAGTTACAGCAAATAATTCCTGAGTGTAAATCAATTTCTACTCTTGAGTGTGAGGCTTGTGAACTTGGGAAACATCATCGTAGTTCTTTTCCTAATCATAGTGATTCTTGTGCATCTACTTTATTAGAACTTGTTCATTCGGACATCTAGGGACCTTCCCGTGTTGCTCATAGAAATGGTTTTAAGTACTTTGTTACTTTTGTGGATGATTATTCTCGGCTAACATGGCTCTATATGCTTCATGATCGTTCTGAATTTTTACATGTTTTTCAATTATTTCATCATGAGGTTACTAATCAGTTTAATACATCCCTCAAAATGTTGCGAACAGATAATGCTCTAGAATACTTATAAAAATCAACTTCTTTGTTTTGTTCTAGTCTTGGCATTATACATCAAACAAGTTGTACTTATACCCCTCAGCAGAATGGTGTGGCCAAGAGAAAGAACCGTCACCTTCTAGAAGTTGCTCGTTCACTCTTGTTACATATGCATGTCCCAAAATCATTTTGGAGTGATACTGTCCTTACTGCTTGTTACCTCATAAATCGTATGCCTTCCACTGTCCTCAATCAATAGTCACCAATCAGTATTGTATTTCCTAACAAGCCGTTATTTCCTCTTACCCCGCGTGTCTTTGGGTGTCTGTTTTGTCCATAATCTACGACCTGGTGCTGATAAACTATCCCCTCGTGCTACTAAATGTGTTTTTCTTGGATATTCACGTACTCAAAATGGATATCGGTGTTATGATCCTATGACTTGTACTCAATATGTCAGTGCTGACGTTATTTTTTTCGAAGGCACACCATACTATTCTACTGAGGGTAAAGAGTTTTCAACTGACATTGTAGTTGATCTTCCTATTCCACAACTTATTCCCTTAGATTCCGTTATTCCTTCCGTACCTCCTCCCTTGCGGTATATCGGTAAAGCGATCTCTCCACCAGCACCACTTCCATGCCCTCCGTCTCCCCTCTCTTCCATGCCCTCCGTTCAATCTCCCCTCCTTGTCTCACATCTTCCTCCTCCACGATCTTCCGATTGCCCTTCCATTGCTCAAAAGTACTCATTTTTGTACACAAAAATCCTCTTTTGCTTATCCTATCGAGCGTTATGTCTTTTTCACATCTTCCTCCTCCATTGCATGACTTTGCTCTATCATTACATACTCACACAATTCCTACTTCTACCACCACCACCTTGAAGAGGGGTGTGGGTGAATCATTCCATGGCCTCCGCTCGAGGCCTTGTCTCATCTTGAGTGGAAGAGAGCTATGGATGTAGAAATAGAAGTTTTGGTGTCCCGCCAAACGTGGTCTTTGGTCGATCTTCCTCTTGGGAAAGATGTGGTGAAGTGTCGTTGGGTGTACACTATCAAGTATAACCGGGATGGCTCAGTTGAGCGTCTCAAAGCTCGGCTCGTTGTTAAAGGTTTTACTCAAACTTATGGAGTGGATTATTTTGAGACTTTTTCCCCCGTGGCATGTCTCAATTCTGTTCGTGTTATTATTTCTCTTGTTATGAATTTTGATTAGCCATTATATCAATTGGACGTCAAGAATGCTTTTCTTTATGGTGATTTGTCTGAAGAAGTATATATGGAGCAACCTCCTGGGTATGTTGCTCAGGGGGAGGATCGCAGTAAAGTATGCCGGCTACATAAAGCCATTTATGGGTTGAAATAATCTCCTAGAGCATGGTTTGAGAAATTCAGTTCAGTGATTTCCAAGTGTGGTTTTCGCCAATGTTATTCTGATCATTCTGTTTTTGTTCGCAAGGAGTCGGGAGTGGTCATTCTTGTTGTTTATGTGGATGATATAATTGTCTCTGGTAGTGATGCGACCGGAATTTCTGAGGTTAAATCTTTTCTTCAACGGTAATTTCAGATTAAAGACTTGGGAGTTCTTAGTATTTTCTAGGTATTGAAGTTTTACGAAGTAGGAAAGGTATTAATTTGTCTCAATGAAAGTATGTTCTTGATCTTTTATCTGAGACTGGTACACTAGCTTCCAAGCCAGTTGATACTCCTATGGATCCAAATCAAAAGTTTGGAGTTGATGATGGAGATGATACTGAAGATAAACATCGGTATCGGCATCTAGTTGGGAAATTGATTTATCTTACTGTTACACGTCTCGATATTTCTTTTGCTGTTAGTGTGGTGAATCGGTTTATGGAATCACCCAAGAAAGCTCATTGGGATGCTGTTTGTCGCATTCTTCGATATCATAAAGGCTCTTCTGGTAAGGGACTGATTTATAAACCAAATGATTCTTCCACCTTAGTTGGCTATTCTGATGCTGATTGGGCTGGGTCAAAGTGTGATCGGCGGTCTACGACTGGGTATTGCACCTTTCTTGGTGGTAATTTGGTTACTTGGAGAAGTAAAAAACAGACTACTATTGCCAGATCTAGTGCAGAGGTAGAATATCGTGCTATGGCACAAACTGTGGCTGAATTGCTGTGGTTGAAATCTCTTCTCCAGGAGCTTGGATTTTCTATTAATCATCCTATTGATATGATGTGTGATAATCAGGCAGCTATTTATATTGCTGGAAATCCTGTTTTTCAAGAGCGAACTAAGCATATAGAAGTTGACTGTCACTTTGTTCGTGATGCTGTGAAGCAGAAGTTGGTTGCCACTCCTTACGTTGCCTCTAGAGATCAGTTTGCTGATATGTTCACTAAAGCGTTGTTTCGTCCTACCTTTGTTGCTGGTTGTTCCAAGCTGGGCATGGGTGATCTATATGCTCCAGCTTGAGGGGGAGTATTAGAGTAGAATTATTTTTAGTTTCTAGATTTTATTCCTTTTTACATATATAAGGGCGTTATGGTCATATGCAATTCATATTTAATATAAATATATTGTGATGAGTGTAGGGTTTCAATTATACAGAAACCAAGAGCCCTTTTCTTGGATTTTACAATCTCTTTCTTTCTCTCTTCTTCTCCTTTCTTTTTCTTCTCTCTTCGTTCTTTTTTCTCGTTATTTTTCTGCGGATTCTCTAATCAGCTTAGTAACACGTTCAATCTTGTCAAGTTTCCAATTGATTCGGGTAACTCTATCAGTGAATTCAATTCTCCAACTGAAAGCTTTCTAGAAAGTCTTGCAATTCCCAATACATCCAAGCTAGATCTTGCAGGAAGCTCCTCCATACTATTGCGTCCATTAATTTCCAAGAAAACTAGACACTTTAACTCCCCAATGGTGCTGTCAATCTCAACTGACCTTTCGCAATCTTCAAGAATCAATCTTGCCACTGTTGAGAATGTAGAGAAGTTAGGCACACTAGTTAAGTATTCACAGCCTGTGATATTTAGAACTTTCAATTTTTTGCCACCTGTAAAACAACTAGAACTTGTAAAGAGGATAGAGCAAATATTAAAAATGCAACCGCACACTAGAGATGACTAAGTACCTTGATATGATCCCATCCACTCTAGCATTCAGTTATGTAGATTCCTGAAAGCTCGAGGACAACCAAATTCCTCAATTTAAGGTTGGTTGCCTAAAATTCTGCTGGACAATGATACCGAGAGAGCCATCTTAACTTTGAGAAAGTATTCTCAAAGCCTCCCATGAGTTTTCCCCCATCTAATTTAAGGAATCTCAGATTTACCAGCCTTCCAATTTCTTCACACGTAAAACTCCACATTCAACTTGGTGCCTCGAGGCTAAGCGCTTCTACTTTGTCAATTCCCTAAAAATTGAAATATATTAGGATGATGAGAGTTCAAACTGATAAAAGAGAATGTAGTACTTATTACAATCTACTCTTAATATAGAATGTACATGAACTGCTTTTGCCTATAAGAACATTACAAAATACTTATGTTTTACCTCCTTTTCCAGGACTATGTTTAGAGCAACCTCAGGAGACCACAACCTGCTACTTCCTCCTAGCATTAGGTGGCTTTCTTGGTGGACAATATCCCTTCCAAGGTCTCTGAGTTGGTCATGCATCCATATTTTATCATGGTCGTTAATTTTTATCAAAGACATATGCATAAGGACGATAATTCCACTCTTTGGATAAAATTCACAAGCTTCCAAAAATAATTTGCATCGCCCTTTCGTTCATCGGTGAGGAAACAAGCAATATCAAGAAAATTTTGTTTTTCCTCATACTCTAATGCTTCATAACTAATCATCAATTTTTTTCGTACTTCCTTGTAAGGCATTTTCTGTAACTTCTTCAGCGTGTCTTTCCATATCACGTTGCCTTTTTGGTAAAGAAATGAGTCGACAACCTCGAGAGCCAAAGGAAGTCCTCCCATAGTGACTGTTACTAAGCTGATTAGAGAACCCGCAGAAAAATAACGAGAGAAAAGAACAAAGAGAGAAGAAAAAGAAAGGAGAAGAAGAGAGAAAGAAAGAGATTGTAAAATCCAAGAAATGGGCTCTTGATTTCTGTGTGTAACTGAAACCCTACACCCATCACAATATATTTATATTAAATATGAATTGTATATGACCATAATGCCCTTATATATGTAAAAAGGAATAAAACCTAGAAAATAAAAATAATTCTACTCTAACACTCCCCCTCAAGCTGGAGCATATAGATCACCCATGCTGTGACATCCCGATTTCGAGCCTAGGAAACTGAGGGCTGGTGATAAGTGGATTAGCGGGCAAGTCGAGTTGAGGTTCGGTATTGGAATGGACAGCATGATCGGGATGAGTGTACTGAGGGTTGGTCGTGGTTCGATCGAAAGATTGTCCATGAGTTGGCCTAGAGATCGACAGTGGAATAACCCCGACTACGCAAATGATTAGGGTAATATGATCATGGGGTGATCCTTCGACCACAAGGGCCGTTAGTGGAACGGTCCGGGATGACTGTGGATTAGTCCGGGGTAGGCATGTGTCGGTCGCGGGTGATACCGCACGGCCATGCATTAGTCTCGGGTGACCACGAGTTAATTTCCGGGTACCGGGTTTCCACGAGGCTACATGACAACCGAGGGTCGACCATGGATCGTTGATACTCGAACGTGGCCCGGTCACGAATCGGCCACGGATCATTGTGCCAAGTTGGAAAGGCCATGGATGAGACATGTACTAGGCCATGTGCCTAATGGCTTAGTCGCGGGTTCGCAAAAAATGCCCGGCCGCAAGCGGCCAAGCCATGTGCCCGGTCATGACCGGCCATTGTGCCCGTCAGCCAAGCCACGGACCGGCTATGTGCCCGTTCGTGCGCCCGGCCATTGTGCCCGACCCTCGTGCCACAAGTAGTACCCGTAAGATCCGGTCCCGATCTTGTCCCGTGTCCAAGAAATGTGCCCATGAGTCGTGCGTCGTGCCAATCCCGGCCGATGTGCGTATTAGGCCATGAACCGATCGCTTCGCCGGATGCCCCAAAGACGCTGCGTTGGCGTCATGGCCCAGTAACCAGCTGCCCCCAGCGCGGCCAGCGCCCCGTCTGCATACAGCCCCCACTTGCCTTGGCCCCGACCGGCGAATTTGCCCATTGGCCCGATAGTGTGCCTAGTTACCCGAGAAGGCCATTTTTGGTCATTTTGACTTGGATTGTTGTAGAACCAAGGTTGGACATTTGTAAGGGCCTTTTTACATTAAATTTTATTTTAAAAGGGTATTTTTGGAATTAATTTATAAGGCAAACCTCGGGAAAAGCTTGGGTATAGTTGTGATGCGGGGTTCGTTTGGACCTTCCCGGGCGCATTTTCGCGAGAGTTATTTAGTCCGAACGAATTGAGATTTCATTCAGCCCATTTGAGAGGGTCCTAGAAGGTTTGACTTAGTCAAACCTTATCACCATCATCATTTCTTGCATTAATGGCATGGGTCATCTTTTTCTACAAGCTTTAATGGCCATTTATGAAGCAATTGATGGCTTTGCTCTTCTATTATTGACCAAAGAAAAGAGAGAGAGAGCTACGGCCAGCCAAGGAGAAGAGGAGAGGGTCACGGCCAATTAGAGAGGAGAGAGAAAAGAGAGTCATTATGGCTATTTCATCATTCTTTTGGACACTTGGCCTTAGATCATCAATGAGGAGTGAGGTATGCGCTTACCTCATCATTTTGATGACATGTGCGCATACCTCATGCCATTGATGACATATGAGCACGTGTCACCTAAGCCACTTTATCCTTCTATGAATAGAAGACATCAAGAGAGAATTTGGCCCACTTCCCACGTACCTCAATCAAAATTAGAGAGAGAAAGAGAGAGAGAGAGAGAGAGAGAGGGTGCCGAAAAAAGAGAGAAAGAAAAAAAAAGAGAGAGAAGCCATTCTCGATAGATATTCCAAAACCGAGAACCGTCACCCTTCCCGCCATTCTCTTCTCTTAGTTCTTATTTTATAAAGAGTAAGTGGGATTTTACTACCGGGAAATGACGTTAAAATACGTCGTATCATGAGCTTTCCCCGTGCTCGGTTTTGATGTTCCGATGTTGTGTTTCCGATAACGAGTTTGCTTGTTTCGTGTTTTCTTTGCATGTTATCTAATTCAAAATAAAACCGAGGCGCGATACGTGAGGTAAACCGTGACTTATCCATGCTTGGGCTCCTTGTTTTGTGCTTTCTATGCCCGTTGTTGTTTGATCGGCCACCGAGGCCGGTACGGTAAGAATGTTTCGTGAAAATGACGATTGATATGTCCTCGCCTGTTAGTAACATCTTACTTACTGAGTCTCCTCGACTCACTCCCCGTTGTTTTCCTTTTTTCAGGTTCGTAGAGATGGCGTCACCCCCGGTCCAGTTTGGCAACCCGGTCGAGATGCGGGCCGAACTTCTCACGGTGATTGACGCCCGTGAAAATCGAGCCTACCGAAGGATCACCACCTATGTAATGGTGGACGAAGGTCGGGTAGACCTTATCCCACATCCGTCGCGGGCTCGGTATCGGCTGGGCCGACGGGGACTGGGTCGGCCCTCTTCGAGGATTTAACGGGCCATTCACCGGCATGGAGGTTCGACTCCGTGACCGGCCATGGGCGGGGCGTGACGGTGGACGTGCGGACAAGGACGGGGAGGAGCGAGCGAGGACAGGATAAGTAAAGACTAACCGTAGAGAAGCTAGAACCCAAGCCAAAATTTTGTTTGTAAATATGGCTTGTTTGTTTGTTCTTCGGAAGTGCCTTTGAAATAGGCATGTGAAAAATACCGTTTAATATGACTGGATGCCCGAGGTAGGGCTTGTAAATAAGTACGAATTTATCTTGTAAATACAACGTGCACCGTTTGCCTTTATTGTTTGGTTTGTCTCGTTGAATCGCCCCGCATGTTTGTTATATTTAAAAATCAACGGGACGTTCTAATAATTATTCGTGCTTCACGGGCCCGTTCCGATCATGGTCGGTCACAAGTATCGATCGTGAATGATTCGAGACGTGACAGTGGGGTATTGTTTTGGTATCAGAGCAGGTTTTCCTTCAAGAGGGTGCGATTTACGACTTGCAATTGGACGATCCAGAGTGAGGGCGGGAGTAACGCCCGAGGCCATATGGACCGAACATTGAGCGGCCTCTTAGGAGGTGGTGTCGGGGTCACGAATACCTGAACATTGTGCGGCTTCTGACCGAGGTGGCGCCGGGGTGGGTAGCCTGATCATTGTGCGGCCTTGGGAAAGAAGTGGCGCCGGGGTACAAAGTATATCACCTAATCATTGAGCGGCTTCTGAAAGGAAGTGGCGCCGGGGTAAAGGGCCTAATCCTCGAGCGACTCCTGGCAGGCTTCTAGGACGACTAAAGAACGAGAATTTTCGAACTATGCACCGAAAAGTGGAAACCGGTTATGAAAACCAAACGGTAATAAAGGCTTGGAGTGATAAGGTGCGCTGAAGTGAGGTAGTTAGCTAGGAAACACCCCATGTATGTGATTATGTGTCTGGATGCCTGATTGATTGGTAAGTATGTCTTAATTGTTGAATTTTGATTGCTGACATATTCTTGCGTTGTAGAAAAGCCTTAGTCGTTTACCAAAGGCGGTATGAGTGCTCCGGACCCGACCTCGACCTCGAAGGGAAAGTCTAAGCAAGATCCCCGAATAGATAGAATTCTGCAGGCTCTTGCGACCGTAGGAGAATTGCTGGGGCAGCAAGTACAACAAGCACAGCAACGACCACCTATCGCCGAGAATGCAGCGGCAGTAAATGGAAATGGGAATGGTGACCGAACAATGCATGGATTGGTCGAACAGTTCTTGAAGCTGCGACCCCCGAAATTTGCTGGAACTGGAGATCCCAAAGAGGCGGAGTCCTGGATCGATGAGTTACAAAAAGCGTTTGAACTGCTGCGGTGTTCTGAGGAAGATAAAGTCGCCCTAGCGGCCTATCAACTGCAAGGGAACGCCAGTTATTGGTGGAAGGCAATTAAAGAAACTGTATTCCCAGAAAATGTTGCGGTAAACTGGAATACTTTCGTTGAAGCATTCAACGAGAAGTATTTTTCTCGAAAAGCGCCGTGATCGCAAAATGAAAGAATTTCTGCAACTTCAAAGGGGAATATGACGGACCAAAGATGAAGCAAGGTTCGCCCAGTTGTCAAGGTACGCCCCCAGACTTATTGAAAACCCCATCAACAAGGCAAAACGATTCCGTGATGGTCTCAAACCTGACATCCGGAGTCAGTTAGTGCCACTAAACTTGAAAGACTATAATGAATTATATGAACGAGCTCAACTGATTGAGAAGGATTTGCTGGAGAGGGTCCCTTCGACGCGACCCTATTATTCTACGCCCCGAATGGATCAACGTTCGGGCAAGAGGCCAATGATGAAGGGAAAACGTCCATTTGTTTCCAACAAGAAGCGGAATTTCCAGCAACCAGTTAATGTTTCTGGTAATGCTTGTACTATTTGTGGATTTACAAAGATGGCGATGCTCCGTGCCCCTGCTTTGTACTGGAGCATGCTTCGGGTGTGGCCAACAGGGTCACATGGTCAGGGATTGTCCACAAAGGCGATAGAATATGCCTTTACAGCAAAGATAGGCGACGACAGCAACTGGAGTTCAACCTCGTTCTAACAACGATGATCGTCCTCCGGCTCAAGGACGAATATATGCTCTTACTCAAGAGGATGCCGAGAACTCCGACGCAGTGATCACAGTGCACGGTTTCCTCAATAACCGTGGCTGCATATGCGTTAATTGATAATCAAGCTACATATTCATTCGTATCTAGTCAATTTGTGCGTTTGGCCAAACTTGAGGTGAAACCGTTAGAAGATGCACTTAGTATTTCTACTCCAATGAAAAATAAAGTACAAGCTACCTTAGCGTGTCAAGGGTGTAAAATGATTATAGGTGGACTTGTGGATGTTATAAATCTAGCAGTACTGGCCATGTATGACTTCGATGTTATCATTGGTATGGATTGGCTTAGTCAACAGCGAGCTAAAATCGATTGTTATAGTAAGGTAATTCAGTTTTATCCCACTAATCGTCCCTGCTATACATTCGTGGGAAATGGAGTAGGACCTTCTACTCTTTGATTTCTGCTATAGAAGCCACGCGATTATTGCAGAAAGGTTGTCAAGGATTTCTAGCAACAGTAGAAACTACAGTAAAAGAAGACGAATTAAAGTTGGAAGATATCCTGGTAGTACAAAAATTTCTGGATATTTTTCCAGAAGAATTGTCAGGTTTACCTCCAGAACGTGAGATTGAGTTCGCTATCGAAATAGCCCCTGGAACAGAGCCTATTTCAAAAGCTCCATATAGGATTTCATTAACTGAGTTGAAGGAGTTGAAAGTGCAAATGCAGGAATTACTGGATAAGGGGTTTATCCGTCCAAGTGCATCACCCTGGGGTGCGCCAATATTGTTCGTGAAAAAGAAAGACGGTTCGTTGCGACTATGCATTGACTATCGGCAATTAAACAGGGTTACTATCAAGAATAAGTACCCACTGCCGAGAATCGATAATTTATTTGATCAACTTCAAGGAGCATCAGTGTTTTCCAAGATCGACCTAAGGTCAGGATATCATTAGCTAAGGATCAAGAGGGAGGATATTCCAAAGACGGCATTCCGAACCCGATATGGCCATTATGAATTCACTGTTATGCTATTCGGTTTGACGAATGCTCCGGCAGCCTTTATGGACATGATGAATCGAGTATTCAAGCCATACCTGGACAGTTTCGTCATAGTTTTTATTGACGACATCCTGATATATTCGAAAAATTCAGCTGAACATGAGCAACATCTGAGACTGGTACTTCAGACGCTCAGGGAACACTCACTTTATGCAAAATTCAGCAAATGCGAGTTCTGGTTATCCCGCGTGGTATTTCTCGGCCACGTGATTTCGGGAAACGGTATATCAGTGGATCCATCCAAAATTGAAGCGGTAGTTAATTGGCCAAGACCAACGACTGTTACTGAAGTTCGAAGTTTCTTGGCTTTAGCAGGATACTACAGAAGGTTTGTCGAGCAATTCTCTAGCATCGCTATTCCTCTAACGCGATTGCTAAAGAAAGAAACGAAGTTTGAGTGGAACGATAAATGCGAGCGAAGCTTTCAAGAATTGAAGCAAAGGCTGACGACTGCCCCCATTCTGACCATACCCAAAGGACCAGGAGGATTTGAAATATACAGCGACGCTTCCCACAAGGGATTGGGCTGTGTATTGATGCAGAATGGCAAAGTGGTGGCGTATGCCTCGAGACAATTGAGACCGTATGAATTGAACTACCCAACTCATGATCTGGAACTTGCTGCAATTGTGTTCGCCTGAAAATTTGGCGACACTACCTATATGGGGAGCAATTTATTATTTATACGGACCATCAGAGTTTGAAATATTTATTTTCCCAGAAGGAGCTGAACATGAGGCAACGACGCTGGACGGAACTTCTTAAAGACTATGACTGCGAGATATTGTACCATCCTGGCAAAGCAAATAAAGTAGCTGACGCTCTTAGTCGAAAATCGGCCATCGCCCATTTGATGGTCAAGGAATGGACATTACTTGAGGAAGCTCGGGATTTGGACTTTAAGTTGGAAGTTGGGCATCATCAAGAATTTATTAGCTGCTCTCAGAATCGAACCGGACATCATTGTAAAAATCAAGGCGCTACGACAAACAGACTCGAATATCCAGAAGATCCGAGGGGAATTAACAAAAAGGAAGAAATTTGATTTCCACGATACGGACGACGGAATCTTGAAGTTTAACGGACGTCTATGCGTACCGAAGGATGAACAACTCAAGGAAGAAATCTTGACAGAAGCTCACAAGAGCCATTACAGTATCCATCCAGGTAGTACTAAAATGTACCAGAATTTGCGTACAACAACAGTTACCAGCAAAGTATCGGGATGGCACCATTCGAGGCTTTATACGGTCGAGCTTGCAGAACTCCAGTCTGTTGGGATGAGGTCGGGGAAAAGAAGGTCACGGGTCCAGAGCTAGTGCAACTCACCAACGAGGTTGTGCAAGTGGTTAGAAGCAAACTGAGAACTGCCCAAAGCCGACAAAAAAGTTACGCTGACAAGAGTAGGAAACCCCTAGAGTTTCAGATAGGCGACCACGTATTTCTCAAAGTTTCACCCATGAGGGGTGTGTCGCGTTTTGGGAAGAAATGTAAATTAAGCCCCAGGTACGTCGGACCTTTTGAAATTCTAGAGAGAATAGGGAATTTGGCTTATCGGTTGGCGCTGCCACCAAAACTTGCTCAGGTGCATGATGTGTTCCATGTATCTATGTTGAGAAAGTACGAACCCGATCCGGCACATGTGCTGAATTTCGACGAGGTCGAATTAGACAGTAGAGTGTCCTATGTTGAGGAGCTGGTGCGGATCGTGGATCGAAAAGAGCAAGTGTTGAGGAATAAAACCGTTCCCATAGTAAAGGTCCTATGGCGATACTAGGGCATAGAGGAAGCTACCTGGGAAGGTGAGGAAGTCATGAAGCGGCAGTATCCGCATTTATTTGAGGAACCAGGTACATATTTAAATTTCGGGGGCGAAATTTTTATTAGAGGGGGAGAATTGTGACATCCCCGATTTCTGGCCTAGGAAACCGAGGGCTGGTGATAAGTGGATTAGCGGGTAAGTCGAGTTAAGGTTCGGTATTGGAATGGACAGCATGATCGGGACGAGTGTACTGAGGGTTGATCGTGGTTCGATCGAAAGATTGTCCATGAGTTGGCCTAGGGATCGATAGTGGAATGACCCCGACTACGCAAATGATTAGGGTAATACGACCATGGGGTGATCCTTCGACCACAAGGGCCGTTAGTGGAACGGTCCGGGATGGCTGTGGATCAGTCCGGGGTAGGCATGTGTCGGTCGCGGGTGATACCGCACGGCCATGCATTAGTCTCGGGTGACCACGAGTTAATTCCCGGCTACCGGGTTTCCACGAGGCTACATGACAACCGAGGGTCGACCATGGATCGTGATACTTGAGCGTGGCCGATCCTGGTGACCATGGATCATTAATGCCAAGTTGGAAAGGAATACATGGATGAGACATACCCAGGCCATGTGCCTAATGGTGAAATATTGACGGGCAAAAATGCCGATGTCAGCGTCGGCCACGAGCCATGTGCCGGTCATGGCCATGACCGGCCATTATTACTTGCGTCGGCCGACCCGCGGACCCGTATGTGCCGGATACCGTCTGCCGGCATTGTGCCACGACCCTGCGTGCCCCAAAGTAGTACGTAAGATCCGGTCCCAATCTTGTCAGTGTCCAAAATATTACCCATGATGATGCGTCGTGCCAATCGAGCGATGTGCGTATTAGGCCATGAATCGTCCTTCGCGGGATGCCCCGACGCGTTGCGCAGCCTGGCTTCAAGCATAGCGTGCAACTAGGTCGCGTTACCGTCGCGGCCCGAGCCTTGACCCGTGCCGGTGCGTTGCAGCCCTTTAGCTGCGGCCTAGGCGCGCCCCCGTCTGCCCGCCCACATGCCCGGCCCGACCGGGCGACTTGCCCATTGGCCCAATAATGTGCCTAGTTACCCGAGAAGGCCATTTTTGGTCATTTTGACTTGGATTGTTGTAGAACCAAGGTTGGACATTTGTAAGGGCCTTTTTACATTAAATTTTATTTTAAAAGGGTATTTTTGGAATTAATTTATAAGGCAAACCTCGGGAAAAGCTTGGGTATAGTTGTGATGCGGGGTTCGTTTGGACCTTCCGAGCGCATTTTCGCGAGAGTTATTTAGTCCGAACGAATTGAGATTTCATTCAGCCCATTTGAGAGGGTCCTAGAAAGTTTGACTTAGTCAAACCTTATCACCATCATCATTTCTTGCATTAATGGCATGGGTCATCTTTTTCTACAAGCTTTAATAGCCATTTATGAAGCAATTAATGGCCTTGCTCTTCTATTATTGACCAAAGAAAAGAGGGAGAGAGCTACGGCCAGCCAAGGAGAAGAGGAGAGGGTCACGGCCAATTAGAGAGGAGAGAGAAAAGAGAGTCATTATGGCTATTTCATTATTCTTTTGGACACTTGGCCTTAGATCATCAATGAGGAGTGAGGTATGCGCTTACCTCATCATTTTGGTGACACGTGCGCATATCTCATGCCCTTGATGACATATGCGCACGTTTCACCTAAGCCACTTTATCCTTCTATGAATAGAAGACATCAAGAGAGAATTTGGCCCACTTCCCACGTACCTCAATCAAAATTAGAGAGAGAAAGAGAGAGAGAGAGGGGTGCCGAAAAAAGAGAGAAAGAAAAAAAAAACGAGAGAAAGAGAAGCCATTCTCGATAGATATTCCAAAACCGAGAACCATCACCCTTCCCGCCATTCTCTTCTCTTAGTTCTTGTTTTATAAAGAGTAAGTGGGATTTTACTACCGGGAAATGACGTCGAAATACGTCGTATCATGAGCTTTCCCGTGCTCGGTTTTGATATTCCGATGTTGTGTTTCCAATAACGAGTTTGCTTGTTTCGTGTTTTCTTTGCATGTTATCTAATTCAAAATAGAACCGAGGCACGATACGTGAGGTAAACCGTGACTTATCCATGCTTGGGGTCCTTGTTTTGTGCTTTCTATGCCCGTTGTTGTTTGATCGGCCACCGAGGCCGGTACGGTAAGAATGTTTCGTGAAAATGACGATTGATATGTCCTCGCTTTGTTAGTAACGCCTTACTTTCATCGAGTCTCCTCGACTCACTCCCCGTTGTTTTCCTTTTTTCAGGTCCGTAGAGATGGCGCTACCCCGGTCCGGTTTTGGCAACCCGGTCGAGATGCGGGCGAGTTTCTCACGGTGATCGACGCCCGTGAAAAATCGAGCCTACCGGGGATCACCACCTATGTAATGGTGGACGGAAGGTCGGGTAGACCTTGTCCCACATCCGTACGTGGCCTGGTACCGCTGGGCCGACGGGGACTGGGTCGGCCCCTTTGAGGATTTAACGGGCCGTTCACCGGCATGGGAGGTTCGACTCCGTGACCGGCCATGGGCGCGGCGTGACGGTGGACGTGCGGACAAGGATGGGGAGGAGCGAGCGAGGACAGGATAAGTAAAGACTAACCGTAGAGAAGCTAGAACCCAAGCCAAAATTTTGTTTGTAAATATGGCTTGTTTGTTTGTTCTTCGGAAGTGCCTTTGAAATAGGCATGTGAAAAATACCGTTTAATATGACTGGATGCCCGAGGTAGGGCTTGTAAATAAGCACGAATCTATCTTGTAAATACAACGTGCACCGTTTGCCTTTATTATTTGGTTTGTCTCGTTGAATCGCCTCCGCATGTTTGTTATATTTAAAAATCAACGGGACGTTCTAATAATTATTCGTGCTTCACGGGCCCGTTCCAATCATGGTCAGTCACAAGTATCGATCGTGAATGGTTCGGGACGTGACACATGCCCAGCTTAGAACAACCAGCAATAAAGGTAGGACGAAACAACGCTTTAGTAAACATATCAGCAAACTGATCTCTAAAGGCAATGTAAGGAGTGGCAACCAACTTCTGCTTCACAGATCACGAACAAAGTGACAGTCAACTTCTATATGCTTAGTTCGCTCTTGAAAAACAGGATTTCCAGCAATATAAATAGCTGCCTGATTATCACACATCATATCAATAGGATGATTAATAGAAAATCCAAGCTCCTGGAGAAGAGATTTCAACCACATCAATTCAGCCACAGTTTGTGCCATAGCACGATATTTTGCCTCCGCACTAGATCTGGCAATAGTAGTCTATTTTTTACTTCTCCAAGTAACCAAATTACCACCAAGAAAGGTGCAATACCCAGTCGTAGATCGCCGATCACACTTTGACCCAGCCCAATCAGCATCAAAATAGCCAACTAAGGTGGAAGAATCATTTGGTTTATAAATCAGTCCCTTACCAGAAGAGCCTTTATGATATCGAAGAATGCGACAAACAGCATCCCAATGAGCCTTCTTGGGTGATTCCATAAACTAATTCACCACACTAACAGCAAAAGAAATATCGGGATGTGTAACAGTAAGATAAATCAGTTTCCCAACTAGATGCCGATACCGATGTTTATCTTCAGTATCATCTCCATCATCAACTACAAACTTTTGATTTGGATCCATAGGAGTATCAATTGGCTTGGAAGCTAGTGTACCAGTCTCAGATAAAAGATCAAGAACATACTTTCGTTGAGACAAATTAATACCTTTCCTACTTCGTAAAACTTCAATACCTAGAAAATACCTAAGAGCTCCCAAGTCTTTAATCTGAAATTGCTGTTGAAGAAAAGATTTAACCTCAGAAATTCCGATCGCATCACTACCAGAGACAATTATATCATCCACATAAACAACAAGAATGCCCACTCCCGACTCCTTGTGAACAAAAACAGAATGATCAGAATAACATTGGTGAAAACCACACTTGGAAATCACTGAACTGAATTTCTCAAACCATGCTCTAGGAGATTGTTTCAACCCATAAATGGCTTTATGTAGCCGGCATACTTTACTACGATCCTCCCCCTGGGCAATATACCCAGGAGGTTGCTCCATATATACTTCTTCAAACAAATCACCATAAAGAAAAGCATTCTTGACGTCTAATTGATATAATGACCAATCAAAATTCACAGCAATAGAAATAATAACACGAACATAATTGAGA
Organism: Syzygium grande; assembly: GCA_024733475.1. Classification (NCBI taxonomy): domain Eukaryota; kingdom Viridiplantae; phylum Streptophyta; class Magnoliopsida; order Myrtales; family Myrtaceae; genus Syzygium; species Syzygium grande. Next base: position 28,246,252 of record JAMXDD010000006.1, on the reverse strand, counting down.
CGCGTGCCACGGGGAAAAGTTTCAAAATAATCCATTCCATAAGTTTGAGTAAAACCTTTAGCAACGAGCTGAGCTTTGAGACGCTCAACTGAGCCATCCCGGTTATACTTGATAGTGTACACCCAACGACACTTCACCACATCTTTCCCAAGAGGAAGATCGACCAAAGACCACGTTTGGCGGGACACCAAAACTTCCATTTCTACATCCATAGCTCTCTTCCACTCAAGATGAGACAAGGCCTTAGTGGTAGAAGTAGGAATTGTGTGAGTATGTAATGATAGAGCAAAGTCATGCAATGGAGGAGGAAGATGTGAAAAAGACACATAACGCTCGATAGGGTAAGCAAAAGAGGATTTTTGTGTACAAGAACGAGTACCTTTGTGAAGGGCAATCGGAAGATCGTCCGGACCAGGAGACAAGGAGGGAGATTAAACGGAGGGCATGGAAGAACTGGAGACTGATGGTGCCATAGACTACTTTCGCCGCTGATATACCTGCAAGGGAGGAGGTACAGAAGGAATAACGGAATCTAAGGGAATAAGTTGTGGAATAGGAGGATCAACTACAATGTTAGTTGAAAACTCTTTACCCTCAGTAGAATAGCATGGTGTGCCCTCGAAAAAAGTAAAATCAGTACTAACATATTGAATACAAGTCATAGGATCATAACACCGATATCCCTTTTGAGTACGTGAATACCCGAGAAAAACACATTTAGTAGCACGAGGGGATAGTTTATCAGCACCAGGTCGTAGATTATGGACAAAACAGACACCCAAAGACACGCGGGGTAAGAGGAAATAACAGCTTGTCAGGAAATACAATACTGATTGGTGACTGTTGATTGAGGACAGTGGAAGGCATACGATTTATGAGGTAATAAGCACTAAGGACAACATCACTCCAAAATGATTGTGGGACATGCATATGTAACAAGGGTGAACGAGCAACTTCTAGAAGGTGACGGTTCTTTCTCTCGGTCACACCATTCTGTTGAGGAGTATAAGTACAACTTGTTTGATGTATAATGCCAAGACTAGAACAAAACAAAGAAATCGATTTTTGCGAGTATTCTAGAGCATTATTTGTTCGCAAAATTTTGAGGGATATATTAAACTGATTAGTAACCTCACGATGAAATAATTGAAAAACATGTAAAAATTCATGAAGCATATAGAGCCATGTTAGACAAGAATAATCATCCACAAAAGTAACAAAGTACTTAAAACCATTTCTATTAGCAATATGGGAAGGTCCCCAGATGTCCGAATGAACAAGTTCTAATAAAATAGATGCACAAGAATCATTACGGCTAGGAAAAGAACTACGATGATGTTTCCCAAGTTCACAAGCCTCACACTCAAGAGTAGAAATTGATTTACACTCGGGAATTGTTTGCTGTAACTTAAATAAAGATAAATGCCCTAAACGGGAATGCCATAATAGGGGTAATAGGACTAGCAGCTAGACCATTGGCGTTAGTAGTGGAGACACCATCCAGATAATAGAGTCCATCATGTTCATGCCCTCCACCAATCTTCTTCATTGTCTGAAGGTCCTGAAAAATGCAATAGGAGGGGTAAAATGTAACAAAACAACCAAGATTTTTAGTTAACTGACTAACAGATAACAAATTCAAAGCAAGTTGGGGAACATGTAAAACGGAGGACAAGGATAAGGAGGGTGTAAGTGAGACAGCCCTTGATCCAACCACTTGAGTAGAGGAACCATTAGCTAGAATAACTTGAGGTGAAGGACTAGAGTTATGGTGTGAAGAAAATAATTCTTACTTACCCGTCATATGACTAGAAGCTCCCGAGTCAACGACCTAAGAGGTGCCAGGAGACAAAGTAGAGAAAAAGGCCATGTTACCTGTACGTGCAAGAGTGGCAGTGGATGAGAAATTGGAAGCCTCCAGTTGTTGGACACGCTTGATGAGTTGTGCGATCATATCATCCCGAGACGCGGACTCAGAAGAACTACCCCCACTTGGGATAGATGGATTCATGTCGCCGTAAGACACATTTCCAGCACTCCCTTCAGACATAGTAGCATTTGCAGTAACTAATCGCTGAGCCCACTTAGGCTTGCCATGCTTGGCCCAACATGTGTCAACAATATGACCAGATTTGCCACTGTGTATACACTAACGGCTATCTCGATCAGAATTTTGTCCACTACGTCCACCACCACAACCGTGACCTCCCCCTAAACCACGACCTCTATTAGAAAATCCACCACGACCACGAACACCACTACCAGCCACAAATGCTGAATTATCTTTAGATGATGTAGAAGACGGAGGGCCAATGCGTTGAATGCGACAAAATGCTTCATTCATAGAAGGAACTATCTCTCCAGCAAGAAGTTGACTCTTCATAGGTTGTAAGTCAGCATTCAAGCCTGATAAAAACTTGACCACCTGAAATTCAGCTCGTTGTGTCTTTAGTGTCTCAAGATCAGTAGTGATGGGCTGATAAAGATTAAGTTCTTCCCACATGCCTTTTAAAGCACTATAATACTCTCCAAGAGACTTGTCCCCCTATTTAAAATTAAAGATCTTCTCATAGAGCTCATAGACTCTAGACATGTTTTTGTCTTGTGAGTAACTCTCCATAAGATCATCCCACACTCCCTTGGCAGTTGTGTGGAACATGACATTAGCAGCAATGGATGGTTCCATGCTATTCCATAACCACACCAAAAGTGTATCATTCTCTCTCATCCAGTCACTATAGTCTTTAGAGTTTTCAGCAGGGGGTTCTGTAGTAAGATAATTAAGTTTCCCTTTGGCATTAATATAAACCTTCACAGCTTGAGCCCATAGCAAGTAATTGGAGGATCCATTCAATTTAATGGTGGTAATCTGAACATTGACACTGTCCGTAGAAGACTTAGTGCCATTCATGGTGAAAATCTCAATATAAATATATCTACCACCGATCACAAAGGCTGAAACTTCAGTGCAAGAAATAAAATAGTAATACCAACATATAATCAGATGCAATTGGCTCCATCAATCAAACAAAGGGATGCTGAAATCTTATAAATATAGGCTGCATAATCAACGAAATACCTTGATCCTTGAATCTGCTGATCAGGAAGTGTTGTAATCCATTGTCACAAACAAAACCTGATAAATTTGATTTCTCTTGATCTTATATATATCGGGACTTGAAGAGAAAATAGGTAAAAATTGCAGCTTTAGGTGACTATGCACCAGAGAAGGAATAGGGTTATTAGGGGACTCCCAAACCAGCAATAGGACTAGGTAATCAGGTAGTCAAACTATGCTCTGATACCATGTTACTAAGCTGATTAGAAAACCCGCAGAAAAATAACGAGAGAAAAGAACAAAGAGAGAAGAAAAAAAAAGGAGAAGAAGAGAGAAAGAAAGATATTGTAAAATCCTAGAAAGGGGCTCTTGATTTCTGTGTGTAACCGAACCCTACACCCATCACAATATATTTATATTAAATATGAATTGTATATGACCATAATGCCCTTATATGTGTAAAAAGGAATAAAACCTAGAAAATAAAAATAATTCTACTCTAACAGTGACAACAACTTCACTTGAAAGATCATTAAAATCATGTGGAGGAAAGTCGGTTCTAAAGGCGCACACGCTGAAAAGTTGAAGAGCGTGTTTGGGACACATTTCCCTCATTTCACAAATATAGAACTCTTGAGACTGTACCCTGAAATTGTCATGCAGTCTCTCGTCTTCAGCTACCAGAAAACTCGTGTTTCTAGTTGTAATGATAATCCTACTTCCTGAACCAAACCAATCAGACTTTCCTCCTAGGTTTATTAGTTGGTCCCCATTATCAATGTCATCAAGAACGATGAGAACTTTCTTGCTAAGACATCTTTCTTTGATCATGTTTATCCCATTGTCAATGTCATTGATTTTTTTGGATCTTGACTTCAGAATGTTGGACAGTAGCTGTTTCTGCAATTTCATGACGTTGCCCCGCTGCAATGATTCTCGCACGTTTGAGAGGAGACTACAGCTTTGAACTGAGAACAGATTTTGTTGAAGATGACCTTGGCAAGAGTTGTTTTGCCGATCCCACCCATACCATGGATTACAACTGACCATACATCCATAGAGTAGGTGTATAACAAATCCATCACAGCTTCCACTCGATCATCCATTCCAAGGAAATGATCAGGGCAAACTCCTCTACCATGTTTTCAGCTTACATAATACCTCTTGAACAATCGCTTTGATAAGCTCACCTTGGCTGCCATAGACAAAGAATCTCAGAAGATGAATAATAAAAAATCATGCTCAAGGTCAGGGGAATGTAGTGTCATACAACTATCTACCACATAAGCTATGGTTAGATCAGTAGGCGAATCAAATGCACGGTGAGAAAAGCATCTTCGAGGGTATTGCTGCATAAATAGGAATAGCAAATATATTTTACATGCTCGAAAAAGCCTTGTCATTTGATGCTAAAGTAAAAACTCTATGTAGAACTTAAAGCTCAGCAGCAGCTATGGCCTATATTTCAAGAGTAAACTCCAAATGAATCAAAGAAGGTCAGGATTGGAAACTGCAACAGTTGAAAGACAATTGAATAAACAAAAGAATCCTGAGTCAGGAAATCCTTAAAGAAGGAATCACTCTTCCCCGAATCTTTCTAGGAAGTGTCTCGTCCATAGGATTGAGAAAGAAAAAGTGGCTTTGCAGGACTAAAGAAAACATGAGATATCAAAAGCACAATTTAATGAAAGTTCAGAACTTCAGATCCTTACGCTCTATCTTTTACGTTCCATCCTCTGATCCTAGCAACCTCTCTCAGACCCTCCCTCCAATGCTTCACCTTCTCGTAGCCGAACACCTTCTCATGCCTTTGCAAGCAATTTTCATACAACTCCATCCGGAGCTTGACATCTGAGGCCTCCACGTCGTAGAAAATGGGCAAACTCTCCTTTCCGGTCAAGTTCCTTTTGCATTCCACCATGTGTGCAACTTCTTGGGGACACCATATACTAGAAGCATAGTCTTTGGAGAAAATCGGTATCCAGATTTTGGAGCTTTCAATTGCTCGCAGAAGCTTGCCTCCAATCTCTTCGCCAAAGCGGAGCTCTTCATCGTCTATGAAAACACGAATCCCAGTATTGCTCATGGCTTCATAGAGGCAATCAGCGAATGTAGGCGAGTGTCTGGTCCTCTAAAACTCAAGAAGACCTCATAATCAACACATGTTGCCGCTGTGCTTGAGTTCATCCTTCCCTTCATCAACGAAGCTCTGTGAGTACTTGGAGTCTACACCTTAGCTGCTTTCAAAATAATTCTGAAGTTGCATAAAAGTAAAAATCTCTGGCCAGAAGTTATTTCAACACGAGAATGCACTTAAAATATTCAAGAATCAAGGCAACGTGACAGACACTTCCTGTCTAGTTGAAACGTGCGTGCACAGCTTTAGGAGGGTCGTTGACACTGAGGCTGGCTAAAACTTTGACCCTCATGCCATGTATGAACATAAAGAGAAACATTGCCCTTTCATGAACTTTGGCTATCCTAATGTGTTCGAAACAGCTTGCTCGGTTAATGAGAATTCCATTACGGCCAACCATCTGCAATTAAATTCCACTTTCTTGGACAATTTTGAAGTTTCAGAAAGTAAGGAGGGGAGTCATAAAAAGAGAGAAAATGTATATGTATATACATATATGAGATGAGCAAGGGAACCGTTTAATTGGCTAAGATATTGACAATTAATTACGCTAGATCAAACAAATCGCCCTTGAGAAATGCTTGAGAAAAATGACTCCCAATCTCCCACATTAAAAATGAACAAAAAAAAGTATATTTCACGTCGACTAGAGAATTTACCAGTACAAAATCTGTCTTCTTATTATTTATGTTTTTCCGCCTTTTCTTTTGCCACAATCGGTATGTGAACTGCAAATGTCTAACTGGTTCAATTAGAAAAAGAGGTTTGAAAAAGAATTAGAAACAGAGGAAAATTCATAATAGCATTGACAGCAATCTCTAGCACTGTGTTTTGCTTTCTTACTCCTATTTCCCCCCTCCTCTGACTGCCTCTTGCACTTTTTCAGCGAATAATCATATTACATCCAAGAATGACAAGATAACTTAATCCATTAACTAGCAAACACAGGCCAAAGAGATTGAATTGCAATTAGAAAGATCAAAATATGATGGGAATGTTAAATCTATAAAACCACAAACTTTCCTATCCCTGTTGGAAAAAGCTTGACATCCAATGGATTATCTTACATCACATGTGACAAACTCATTCTTGTAGTGCCCAAACTTCATTGGATTAAAACCAGCAGCATGCTAAACAGTGGTTATCGTTGGGTAGGGGCAGGCCGGGCCTAGCCCCAAGGTTGGGCATAATGTGTTGTCCAAGCCCTCTATATATAAAAATTTCGTGCCAGACCAAGCTCATGACAAAGATGAGCGGGCTGGGCCATTCACCTCTCAGCCAGCCTGGGCAAGCGAGTAGATTGCCCGCCCATTGATTACCTCTAATACTAAATCAGGACTGAATAGATCTTATATTGGATATGTTAGGGAGCGCACAGCAGAAGCCCGGTACATTTTGCTTGGAAGATCACTAAGAGAGAGCCTAAGTCTGAGGCTGTTAACATATCTAGTTAAATCTACGTTCACTCAAAAGCTTAAGTCAATTAGTTATGACCAACTAGATATATTAACTAGTCTACACCATACTAATTCTCTGATGTGGAGATTCTTTAACATAAATCACGTATGCATCTTAACAAGATATAAACCTAAAAATAGGTTAGGAGCAGTTTTTTACATATAAGAATGCGAGTTTTTCCTTGAGAGAAATTTTCTAAGAATTCATCCTTCCGAGATGAACCACCCACTTGCACGATTGGAGATGTATGAAGAGATTCACAAACAAAATCACAAACGATACCAGCTCGACTATGCAAAGAATTTTATTCATTGAAGTGATTGTTTCTTTTATCAGCTACAAGACGGACCTTATTCAAAGACTCTTTGAATGCTTGCCAAGCAACCATATAATGGTCCTGGGATATCATCCCTTCCTCCACAACTTGTATGGCTTTCCTATACAAATGGTCAAACCACTGAACTGGGTTGCTAACATCAATATTGTCGGACCCAAATTCCGGTACATACAAGCGCTTAAAATCCTTCCTCCACCGAGACAATATATACTGGAAAGGAATCTCCTCCACCCGATTATAATTTAGCACGCACAACGCATGTCTACATAAATAGCCCTTGAAATTAAAACAGCTACAGATGCAACGAACTTCAGTTCCTGCTTTGTCGTACATGACTTCAAAGTGCCTGACATCTTCCAGATCACCGTCACCATCTCTTTCTTTCACCAAGTATGTCACAACCGGCCCATTTGCATGAACTTGCGTTACACCCAGGCAAGAAGACATCGTCACGACTTCATCTTGGAACTTGGTAAAGATTGCTTTAGTATACAACTTGGAGAGCTGCAACTCGTAGTAAGATGATGTTTTCAACATGGCACTTGAGTCTCTAGACTCCAAATCATCAAGAACTTCCTTCTGCTTCTTCTGTTGCAAGAATGATTCATACGTCGAGAGAAATTCTTTCAAAGAAGTCTGCTGAAGCACATTGCCATCGAAGAACAAATTCTTAGCATTGCCTCTATGAAAACCGTTCTGTCCGGCAAAAAAAGTGTCCTTTGAGTAAACCGGGGCCCATCTCTCTCGAGCTTCATACAATGCCTGAAGCCACTCTTGATCCTTGACGCCAAAACGATGCATAATTTCTTCCCAGGCCATCTCAAACTCCTCAACTCTAAGAATGTCATAAACTGTGCTGTCCAGCAATGTGAGAAATGCCTCGGACTCCTGCAAAACTGTCACCTTTTCATGAATGCTCTGCATCACACATGACAACGAGAGACGATGGTGAGCCCTTGGAAAGACCTCAGCTATTGCACTTTGCATGGCCTGGCACTGATCAGTAATGATAGTTTGTGGAGGTCGACCTGACATGCATGTAAGCCATGCCCTAAATAGCCATATATATGTCTCTAAGCTTGGGTCTGAAATCAAAGCACAGCCAAGCAGCACATTATTCCCATGGTGATTAACTCCAACATATGCAAAGAGAGGAATCTCACAATTATTTGACAAGTACGTCGTCTCAAATGCAACCACATCACCGAAGTACCCATAAGCAGCCCTGGACCTCGAATCAATCCAAAATACATTCTTCAGATACCCTTCATCACCAAGATCCATCAGATAAAGAAAATTTGGATCTATAAGCTGCATTTGATTGAAGAAATCATGCATCACTTGAGCATCTCCTTTATTAAGCTTTAAACGCTTGGCCCTGTCAAAACCGGTTTCTCTCTCACAGGAGTATGAGCTTCCATGACCCACAGTATCTATGACTGGCGTTCGATACAATTTGATAGTTCGAACTTCCACATCAAGATTTGGTTCCACTTTATGCTTAGCACCAGCATCCATCTTCTTATGTGACTTCGAGTTTTTTGCTCTAAGAGGATCAAATGAGTGGTTGTGCTCAAGCTTGACTTCATCCACCCTCCACCGGTTAAAGTCAACTAACCTCAACCTTATCATTGCCAGACAACCTGTCCGTGTTTCCTTTCTTCGACTGCCCGCTTCTTTGATAGTTTTGAAACCCTCGCAGTTGCAACAGAGAACTGCTCCACGCTTTTCTTTACTGTTCCGCTTAGTCCAAGAAGACTTCACTCTAATAGCAAACCCAAGTTCTTTTGAGTAAGTATTGTAATAATTGTAAGCATCGTCATATGTATCAAACTCCATTCCTACAAAAGGTGGAGGGTATTCCTTCACATCAGAAGTGCCATTTTGAACATCAGTGCCGACTGAACCATCCCTCACAATTTCTTCTTCTTCCTCCTCCAAAATCTCAAGCCCCTGCTCAACACCATTCAACTCAAGCACTTGCTCTCCATCATTCAATTCAAGATCTTGCTCACCGTCATTCAGCTCAAGCTCTTGTTCACCATCATTCGATTCAAGTTCTTCCTCACTATCATTCTCAATGTCATCGCCATCAATCTCAAGGACATGAGCTTCTTCCTCAATTAGTTCCTCGCTGTCTTGAGAACCTCGTTCTATCTGCAGAAAGAAAATCAGAAGAATTATCAACCCACTCATTGGTGTCACTGGGAATCACTTCATGAAAAAGCAATGCAATTATAGCTAATTTTTTTAATACTTCTCCCATGACATAAAAATAAAAGTTACTTGACAGCACATCCATGCAGTTTTCTTATTACCATTGTCTTTGACTTCTCCCTCATTGCTATTGATAGAAACAAGCAACCAATTAAACAAAACGCTCACATTGCGACATGCTCATCAAACTTATTGTATTGAAACTGCTAGGTCAATCTCTTCTGTGAATGAGAGGAGCATTTCTGCTGCTTAACTTTGGTAGAATCAATTGCAGTTTTTGTACATAATTTTGTAATGGCCAATAAGTATTACATCAGTGAGGCTCTTTATTAGGGAAAAAGAACTTTTTATACTGTCCTTTATATTCCAATTTTTGCTAAGATGTTTGAATTGAATTGAAGATATAGGGTATGATTGTTCGAACTCTTCAAAATCTTACTTATGGATTTTCCCACCAAAACAAATACATATTGACTTTAAAAATTGTGATGAGAATTAACATATTCTAAATAACTTTAAAAGTCCATATGTATAGATTTCTAAAGATTTCAAGTAGCCAACCCGAAATAAAAGTCAAGTCTCAAATGCCAAAAGGTATGAAGCAGAAAGTATACGATCTAAATGGACCCTGAACACTTAAAAGAAAAAGTAAAAATTGTCATAAGACAAGAACAAAAGGCTGAAGGAGTAACTGTTATATACAGAACTACGCACAGATGCACAGTGGAACCAGTACAACTGAAACACAACCTCCGTATACATGAAGATAATAAGAGTATCACACTTACAGAGTTATTGAGGTTACGGCTGGGGGAGAAGGCCTTGTTGCTTGGTGAAAGATTGCTATCACCACTCATAATTTCTAGGAGAAATCATAGTCGAGGCCACACCTGATCAGTGAAAAGTTAGATTATTATCAACTCCATGACTCTAAATTTAAGTTACTTTGTTATGCTCACAAATGCTTCTACATATCCTATTCAAAGATGTGTCAAATAAGCTTCTCGAATGTTGTTTACATGGAGCTACATATTGCAAAACAATCTAATTCCAAGCATTACACACAATTACTCCTAAGCATTCCAATTTCTTGATGTTACCAATATTGAATGCGCATGACACTGACCTAGTGGCAATATCAGTTATGACAAGTACTAATTTGCAGGATAGAATCATTAGAGAAAAAATCAAAGAACATGATTAACTCCATCAAAAGAATAACTGTGTATATTCGTGACAAGAAGTAACCTAAAACTGACACCCCATTACTTAGGACAGACATGGTTTGTGCCCGTATTTCCTTACACAAGAATTATATGCCTCTTTCATAAAAGCCAGATTTATGCTCAACTAATTTTATTTAAAAGATATTAAGTTCAGATGATATGTCTTCAGGACACCCTGCTAAAGTAAGATAATAATTCCACTGAAATAACACCAAACTCCTTAGCATTACTCTAGCACTGTTCAGCCCATAAGCCTAACACCAAAACTACTTCACAGTGAAAGCTAACAACTAAAATAAAAAACGCAGCACGATCATAAGTGCACTAGACAATATAGATGGAGGTGCATGTGCAGTTCGATCACATGCTAGCCGTCATAAATTAATTCTTAACGTAACCTGATCATGACATTGATAAAATAAAACCATTTCTGACAGCAAAAAAAAGCTACAAAAGAATTAGCACATGGGTCTAATTGAATTATGACAGCTTTGTGATCTAGATCCTATTATTACTCTCAACTCCAGCACGCAGGGACCAAAATTTCGGCTTAAGATTTGCAGCACACAAGTGACGTCAAACGAGGAGCCCGAATATTCGAATAGCATGGCTTCCCGCGATAACCAAATACCAATATGATAAGGATCAAACTGCCCATCAATCTGACCCCAAAAAACTTGAGCATCAAAACGTCCACCGTATTCGATTCGAATGCATCTAACGACTGACGAGCCTTCCTATTCAGGAGGCACGGCCACAACTCTGAATCAAAGAAAGGACAACAATTTCTACAGCCCACCAATGAAAGCCACAACCTCGGAATGAGCGGATGAATCACGACAACCATGACGACCCATTAACAGCTAAAAAAAACGAACTGGAGGACCATTGGGAGAGAACTGAGCGAAGGTACCTGGTAACTTCGGGTTGCGAGAGAAAGGAGGCCGCAACAGGAAGCGCAGGAGAAATCTTGAAAAGGGTTGTGAGCAAAATGGAAGCTTTGATTCGCCGAGACCTGAAGATCGCACATCCTTTTGGGGAGTTGCAGGAGCTGTGCGATCACTGTAACGAGCAATGTAGTCAAGAGAAGATGAAGAGAGAGAGAGAGAGAGAGTTTTCAGGAATTGAGTGTCGGGCCGGAGGGTTGGGCCGGGCTTGTGAGATTTTTTAGCCCGAAAATGCGAGTTTGATGTGTAGTCTGCTTTGTTCCCCGCTATTTTGTGAACTTGAACATCTCTTCAGGTGAATTTAAATCGAGAAATTATTGGTCCTTAAATTGAAAAAAAATGAAATTATTTTTTCTACTAAGATCATGAAAGACAAGTGACGTGTCTCCGTTGTGAAATGGTAGGTGACTAAGCCGACATTATGCGTACCGCACTTGTTGCTTGTTAGCACAGCTTGGGGAGACAATTTTTCAAGCACTGGAAGTAGTTGTCATGGGACATTCAGAAGAAAAGGAACTGAACGCTTCCAAGGCCACGGAAACCGAACGAGGTTAAGGTGAGATGACAAACTCTGCGACATGAAGAGCCTCGGTGGACCGGAGATTATTGACAGATTAGTAGAAATGTCAACATACTCTCGCCTAAGAAACAGAGATTGCAACGCTTCATTCTCTTGCGGGCCAGTGCTAAATAAAAATGAACATTGGCGACGAACTGCAAACTTCGCCGCTCTGCGCCAAAATTAATCAGAGGGCATGCACGTAGAGGTCATCCGATAGATTCGAATAGAAAACCCAATCCAACAGTCTAAATAGGGAATTACCTTGTTCAGAATGTAATACAGAAAGTGGCAATCAATTTCACAACAGACATCATAGCCACGACTAAAACTTACCCGATTCCACCACCGAAAGTGAACAACTTCACATTAACATTACTTACAAAAATCTGCGTAGTCCTGCCCTCTAATTCTACCAAAAGCGGGCAGGTGCAAGAGACCCCGGTTCATTAATATCTGAAGAATATTTACTTAGCTCGCTTCTTTTGCTTTTGGCTGTTCCTAGCCGGTTGAGTCTTCTTGTTCACAGCCTTTTCCGGACCTTTTTCATTCTTGATTGCCCCTCTTGTTCTCTTTTTCTGCTCATTCCTGCCATTGCCATATGAACTCTCATCTTCCTCGCCAATGTCAGCTTCATCACTTTCATCATCACTTTCCTTGGGTTTCCTTCTTGTAGATGATTTTCTACCTTCACCTCTAGGCTTGTGGGCATTCTTCGACTTGAAAGTTTCAGTAATTTTATCTTCCTCAATTGCTACACCGTCGCCGTCGTCATCGTCTTCGTCGTCGTCGTCGTCCTCCTCCTCCTTGCCGCGCTTCTTTCTCTTTGAGGTTTGCTTTCCTCTTTTATTGGCAGCATTTACTGCATTAGCTCCACTTAGCTTTTGCAGATCAGGTACATATGCAGTTGTCTAGGACAGAACATCAAGGCCCATCGAATTGACTATGTGATAAAAAGCAATCTGGAGAGATAAAAGAAAAGTAGTTTGAAAATGACATACCCGGCCACCGGCAGTGATAAAATCAATTCGTTTGCCTGCAGAAACATTAACAACCTTTACATATCTATCTTCGTCAACTAAAACAAAATTTCTAGATTTAATTGGCCACCTAATTGGAGAACTAATGAGGTCAAACCTTTGTTTGGTTTTAGTCAAGGTCAAACAGAGACAATATCAAACTGAAAAGCCTAAGTTCAAAACCAGGGATTGTGCAACACTTTCCATCTTAAATAAATCATAAGCTTGAAATCAAATGCCAGCATGAACATGTTCTGTATCTTCAGATGGAAGAACTCATCCAAGGTTTGATCAACGGTTCACAAGGTCAACCAGATTAAAGACCAGTTCTAGACACTCTGTTTTTCAAGGATAGCGGACCAGTCCTAGGGCCCGGCCAACGTTTGCTTGTCAAGTCCAACTTGTATGTAAAACACTGTCAACAAAATTTTAATATGACATTGGCCTATGATGCAGAAGAGAACCAATATACAAGTCCATAGACATGTCATGGAGGATTTTTCACATGTACCTCTCTTTTTATATATAAACACAGAAAGCAGAACATAAAAAAGGGCGAAACGAATGGATATTATTGACTAAGGCAAGATAATAACTCATGTAGCCTCAAATTTCACAAGAAAGGAGCCAAACCATCAACAAAAGCCTTGCCCGGCTTCTTTTCCCTGGTATGGAATATCCAATTACTAGGGGAATTGACTACTATCTGCCCCAACTTCAATTGCTTTCTCAATGACCTGTGAAACCAATTATATTGTCACGATGGTTCATGTATATTAAGAATCTTACCATTAACTTTTCCAGGCTTCTTGCCCCACCGAAAATGAAACAACCACTCAAGGGGAAAGAGGCTGCATTTTGCATCAACTTGAACAGCAAACTGAATAACCTACATGTATTTCCTCTAATTTGCCATAAATGTAATTCACATCACAGAGTCAATATAAGCAAGAGATGGTTGTGAAGAAGAACATTTAGTCTCCTACCTCTTTAATGCACTTGTGTAAGGTCGCACAGTTTTCTTTTGGAAGACTGGAGGCAGTTTCCAGAGGATGAATTTTTGCCTGTTACAAACTGGAAAATAAGTTAACTATAGAAAGGAGAATCAGAGTAGAAGGCCACAAAAATTTACAATCTGAAAATCATAAAATGAAAAGAAAGCACCAGACTCTATGGCCCGCAAAGGTACACAAAACTACAAAGAATCCTTCAAATAGATATGAGGAAGATAATTGACCTGGTATAGCACTTCATCAGCAATCCAATTGCCAATACCAGCAATGAAGCTCTGTGAAAATTAATGAGTCAAGATCCAGATACATTAGACAGAAAACAAAAAAGAACCTGTGAAACAATAAGCAAATGTTGAAGCAGACAGTACTGAAATTAACAACCTGGATTATACTCATCATAAAGTACTCCACGACATATTCAGAAAAGTTCCGGGCACCATGTTGACTTACAATGACAAAACAGTAGCTCTAAGATCCAGAAGAACTAAGAAGAATTAATCATGACGACAAATTCCAGATTAAATTTTATCCCTTCCCCTAAGGCTCAACCAATGTAATTTTCATTATCTATATTTGAATATTAAATCTTATAACAAGTTAAATGAAATTTCCCTTCAGAATCACATTTCACAGGAGAACCAAAGAGTTCCAAACCACACTCTAAACTTAAGGACAATCTTTTATGTTAGACTGTATAAAACGAACTCTTCTAACCAAGCTCAGATAGTTAAAATCATATTCTCCTCAAACAGTCTACTTGTGAATCAAACAGAGTTAAACAATTCCTCAAGCTTAAAAAAATTGTAAAGGATGTCCTTACTACAAGAATTGCAAATATGCAACATGGTGAAAGCACAAAGGAGAAAACTAGAGTTCAAAATCTTTCCCCCTCCCAATGCATCGTCCTCTTTGTGATTTTTCCAAATATCAGCCATACAAGGACATAGAATACCTGATCGAGCAACAGAGTCTTGATTGCAATTTTCTTCTTCCTTAAGGATTCAGTAAATTCATCTATTGTCATAGGCTCCAGAAGTGCATCTGGGCCAAGCTCAGATATTGGTGGTACAGAAGTTGGCTGCAAAATCGGATTAACTGGTTGATAGGGGGCGCTACTCTTTTAAGAGATTAAATAATTATAGATATTTCACATACATCATTCAGCAAGCGCACTCTAGCAAAACGCCTCTTGTCAGTAAAAGATAGCTCCAATCCATTTTCTAGCTGCAGAAGAACGATGATTTTTTGTAACAATTTTTCTTGAGAAGGGACAGTTATGTAAACAATTAGACTATGATATTCAAAAAATTTACCTAAAAATAAGGATATTAAGGAATCACAGTAACCTCACAGGTCCAAGAAAGAAAATGAAAAAACAAAAAGCACAAGGGAATCCACCCATTATAAGTGAACACTTCTTACTTCTATGAAGACTTTGGAATACTTGGAAGGCCATTCATCAGTGTCCTTTACAGCAGACCTGCCAGCAAAAGGATATTGATGTGTTCAATTGACCTCAAGGCACCGATAAGAGTTATCAATGTTCTCCTTTCGAGAGGAACAAGTACACTTGCTCAAGCAAGATTTGTGTAGTGAAATTTATAAGAGTTCAAGCAAAAGCTTGCAAGAGAGATGGTTACCAGTCTCAGTCAGTCTCAGCTATATGGAGTTCACCAGAAATTACAGGACACAGAAGACATTCTTCCTGGAAAATGATCAAAGCAAAGTACCACATGCATCATTTACCATGCCTCACCTTTTGTACTTTGTGACCGCAACCCCCTTAATATAGACAGCACCTGCCATCCCTGAAAGACATATTGAGATGCTAGAGTAAGGGACCAATGAAAGAGTGGGAACAGAAGCAACAGTCAATCTTATATCTCATAGTATGATACAAAGGCAAGTGGAGTTAATGCCTTCTAAAGTGTTCGTGCTCCAACTTCTTCTAAAAGAGGATAAATTTTATGAAGGAAATTTCATAGTGTGAATTTATTTTTGTAATAAGCGAATCACATAAAAAATATATATATTAGCACTTCTTCAGAATTCAGATGTAGTGTTCATATAATTCATCCCTACATCCCCCACAGCTCTACCTTATATCAGGGCAGGACCATGTGGTACGAGTCTTATAACAAACATTTAAAACCAGAAATCTAATTTTCCTCCAATGCTCTCCTACGCTCTCCTACATCATCCGCATTTCTCCATGGAATGGCATAGCGCTGCCACGAAACTGAAACGATACTTTCTACATAGGTAAGAACCTGGACCAAGACACGTTGGTCAATCCCACAGAAGGTTACTCGAAGTGGCGAAATTTGGGCAGACCTTTCCTTATTCATTAATTCATAAACTAACTCCACAATGGACTTTGGCTTTTACGACATGCTAGGAAATATTTCATTCAACTTAACAAGATCTAGCTTTTATAGGCCATTATCTTTTGGGGCCAAGTAATACCCCAGTCCTAAGAGCTAGCTTCTTCAAAATTTCTTATTTTCCACCTACTCTGCTTGTTGTCAGGGATTTTTGCTGTTGGCATCCAAGACTACAAAGTACAAACTCTCACCTCCATCTCCACGGAAGGAGAAACTAAAATATGCAACACCCCCCTCTTCTGAAAGTTCCTAAAGCAATGTCCTTCCAATCAACCAAACATTTCACTAAAGCATTCTGTTTGGGAGAAAAGAACTGAACCTCCTCCCTCAGCAAATGAATGACAATTATGCAACTCTTACACCACGCCAACGCCATTATAAGCCAAACAAATTCCCAAGCAGATGAGCAGGGTGTGTGTCATTCCCAAATGTAAGCAAGCATACGACAGTACATCATTACTGACTCGTGACAGTTCTATCATGGTAAAATGCTCACTACAGCACGTTCTCCGCAAGGCCGCGCTTTTTTCACTTTCTACATTTCGATAAGCGAAAAAAAGAAACCAATCATCTTGCTCAATCGACAAAGGGGCCAGAGAAATCGAGCGTTACCAAACTGGAAAGAAGGGAAAGGAGGCGAATCGAGCTGGAGCCACATGCTCTTGCCCTTCCTCTTAGCCGCGACGACGGTCTTGCCCACGAGCGAGGACTGGAAGGCGGAGGGAGACACGCCCTCGATGACTTTCGGGTCGTCGGCGACGACGGCCCTCCTGATCTTCTGGCCGACGCAGTGATCCTCGACGGCTCTCCTCGCCGCCTCCACCTCCGGCAGCTCCGGCATCGCGGCTCCCTGCGCTCCGGCGAGGGCTCCCTTTTCGCGCGCTTTTCGCTCGGCCCCGCTCGCGCAATTGACGACAGAGATTCGAGAAGGGCGAAAGTGGGAAGAAGCGGTGGCAGTGTTGACCGAAATCGCCGGAGCGTCGATGCCAGCGTGTCGCGGCTTTGGATACGTCGACGGGCCCAGTTGGGCCGGGCTCGGCCCGCCGAAGTTGGGCCTCCTTCACCCCGGGCCCATCATGCAGGACGATGGCCTCTGCCCGGAAGCGGCGTATGGTCAAGCCGCGGTTTGCATACTGCTCGGTGCCCGAAACTCGACTCGAACTTGATAGGGTACCGGTTTTTTCCTACTCGGGCTCGATCCGGTTAGAAAATTGAGATACCCGAGCCCGACTCGATTATAACCAGCTCACAAGTGAAACTCGAGCTTGAGTTTTATAACCTCGGACGTTATGCAATTTTAAAGGGTTTGTGTCCGCTTTTATGATTATTAAATATTTCGTTAAAAAACAATGAAAACTTGATAAGAGTCCCGAGTCTATCGAGCTGAATACTGACCGACTCAAACTCAAGTCCGCAGGATGCTTGAGTAGCTGGAACTCGAGCTCCGCTTAAAACTAAACGTGTTACTAATATCAAGTAGTTATCAAGCTAAGCCCAAGCTATCTGCGATTAGCTTGAATCGGTTTGCACCATACCCCATCATGTCGAGATGAGAGTGGGACGGGTCTCCTCGGATCCCTGTCCGTCGGATTTTAGCAAGTTTAAGACGTGTTTTAGATCACGGACGAGTTTGGAATTTCATCTACAGAACATGAGAAATATTTTGGAACATGTACACGTATATACCCTCTCACTAATTTCTAAAGACTGTAAATAACCTTATACACCTTGATTCTCAAATACAAAATCACTTCTAGTTTAACATTTCTCAAAAGCAGCCCAATCATCATTTCAATCCTAACTTTCTCATTTTGTTGAGAATTAGTATTGTCAATCACACATATCAATATTGTTTCTCCTGGCTATGTCTTATAATTATTCATATGGGTGTGAGATGATTCATTTGTTCAAACATACTCTACTGGGTTTGGTGTAGGTAGGTTTTACCAGACTCCTCTACTGATTGGGTTCAGAATTTTTCTTCAAAACACATGACCATATTTAGAATTGTAATGGACAAAGCCTTGTTTACTTTCTATGTTGGTTGTGATAACAGAAATTACTGGGTTATATATCGGACTAATCGCTCAAGTACGTTATAGTGACCTATTTCGATAATGGCAGGGAGTGATCTCTGATGACAAGAGAGTTCAGACAAGATACGGCTCCCGACAGATTTCTAAAATGGCAAATAGTGCGACAATAAATCGAGTAATATGGCAAATGAAGGAGATTAATCCCGAGAGTTTTTATGCACGACATTGAATTCGATTCATAAGAGGCGTCTTCCTTTGAAAACCATTCTAACCATCAAAACAATTGAGGGTGTGTAACTGTCTACTACTTGAATTTAAGTTGCGCAGATGGCATTTTTTTTAATTAAAATAAAAGGTGCGGTTGGGTGATTGGCAACGGCGATTCCTTGTGGGGGCAATCCATTGGAGTCTCGCATATTTTATGAAATTTTGAGTTGAATCGTAACTGTTCTATTCACCCGTCAGATCAGATGAGGGAAACGCGAGATGGGATTAGATCCTTAGCTTCCCCATAAACGCTGGTGCAAGTCGAACTTCGAGCCTTGAACAATCTCGTCCGAGCTGATCTCATCTGTAGAAACTTATCAAAACCAAAACCAGCATATTGAATGAAAGTTTGGGCTTGAGCCGACCCAGTTAACACATGTTGGGTCTATGTCCTTGAACAAGAAGGTCGGCCAAACTCTAGAGTAGTGCTTTTTTGGTCGAAAAACTCTAGAGCAGTGCTTTGTTCCTACGATGTTAGTATTCCACCCGTAACATAGTACTTGTCACCAACATGAACCTATGTCACAGCTTGATCTTATAAGTCATCGTCACTCATTTACTTCAGACATCTTAGAAAACACCCAAAGAATGAAAGACATCAGTAAGTAAACGCGATAGATTAAAGGCTATCCAGCAGTGGAACTGTGGAAGCGAGGAAAATTGATTGTTCGCTCCCCACAGAACATGCCCCCAAAAACCCTTTTCTGTTTTTTTGGCCATCTTTAGTTGATTAACAACCTTTCGATGCGCCGTGGAACAGTGATGTCGATGTACACGTTTTCTTCCTTTCCTTTTTTTTTTCACGTAAGAAATGGTATTATGAAGTGCATATTGAAATATCCCACGTTACTTGACTATGGAGTTGATATACCCTTTATGTAAATGTAGTCTCCCTCCACTAACGTCAATACGAGGCGATCTGCAAAATATTTTGCGAAATCATTTTCTAGTGGCTATGTGTCTTTTTCTCGAGGATCGCTTTGAATGGTAAGCGACGGTCTGGGTTTAGAACCATTAATGCAAGGAATATCCATCCCCCATGCGCTCAACGATGTAATGTCGGTGTCGCTTCTCTTCCATTCAGAAGAACCCTATTTTTTCCCATTCGTTAGACTTGCAGTTACGATGTTTGGCATCGCCCTCATTCTCCAATCATCACTTGGGGACTCTTCTATTATCTCTCTACTTTCTCTTTTCAGTGACTATGGTGAAAGTGAAAGAGTAGCCCCTCAACTACTTCTGCAAGATGGGTTAGAGTAAAGCATGGATGGAGAGCAAGTGTTTGGTCGCATAGCTGTACTTCGGTTTTTTCTGCCATGAATACACAACGACTAGATGACAGCGAGAGAGTGACTTGAGCACACAAGAAGTGGATTCCAAAGTCCAGACAACTTTCAGAAATCGCAGAAACTCGAACAGTAGTTCGCTCTATCGCCTTATATGCGGTTTGATTCGAGGCTCATGCCAGGGAGGGAGAGCGGGCCATCGAACCCGTAACGCATTTCGTTCTTTTCAGGCCGACAATATGACGAGAGTGAGAGCGTGCTTATAGTTATAGAGCCTGACCCGTAAGCGGTTCCAAAAGTATAAGTGATGTTAATGACTGTAAAACCTAGGTGAAGAAGAGGACCTTGAATTCAATCACTTCTCCACTGCATTATTGATTTCTAATGTTACAACCGTAATGAGCATCTCTTCGTCCGATAAATTCAACATCGGTTTTTCTTATAACCCTTCGTGTCCCGCCTGGCCTATACTGTATGGTTAGATTACCGCATCGGTTGCCTCGGTATTCGATCCGGGGGCGCGCCAATCACACGGCCGAGCGCGACCCCACTCGGCCGTACACAACTTCATTCGGCGAATACGCCATTCGTTTTCCTAGGTCTAGAGGGACTCCCGATTGTAATTATCTAACGCAATTCCTCGTGCGCAGCCGGAGGGAGCGCAAGAAATGTTTTGTTCGTAATAAGACAATTACATGGAGAGAACCGCAAAGACAAAATCTTCATGTGCCATTTCCAAGCTGACCCTTTCTTGATCTATTTTAATGCAAAACATTTCGAGTCAATCGATCCCAAGTCGAATGCATGTGTAAACGGGGCTAACGAATACAAGCGCTAATCACCAGGGAAGTGTGACAAAGTGCAGGATTCAGTGATGGACTCCAGCTCCTCAAGATTCTCTCTGCAATTTTGCTCTCCAAATCAATGGTCCGGCCCCGGTATATACCATCTATAGGAAAATTGAAGATCCCAACATTGCGATAAAACAAAAAGCATTTGGCTAAACTACATCGGCCGGCCACGTGTCGATCGCTCATTGGCAGCCAGCCCCTCCGGTATTTTTGTCCCCATGCACGGGCAGGCTCGTTTGCGCTCCCCAGTCCCCCCTCTCTTATAATTAGCTCATCACAAGTCTCACATTTTGAAGAGAGAGAAGAGAAGAGGAAGAGTGAGAGAGAGAGAGAGGGGGGGGGGTGGTCAGGGCCATTTAGCAAGAAGGAGAGGCCAGGAATGCTCACAAATCCACAAGAGGGTGAAAAAACCAACCCAAGGCCCCTTATCCTATCTTCTTCCAAAACCAGAAAGACTTTCACAAGATTTCCTTCCCTTTCTACCTCCCTCTTAAAGCTCTCTTTTCTCTCTCCCCATCTCTCTCTCTCTCTTCACGGCTCGCTCCTCCTCCACTGCTTTCTCATTGCTCCTCACAATCTTCTCCTCCTCCTCCTCATTCTTCTTCCCGTTGGATTGATTCAAGCCATAAGTGGTCACCAATGAATCAATGATGCTCCACCACATGGTCCACCATTTGAGCGCGGGCATCGGCAGTTCAATCTCGACATAACCGACGACACGGCAACCGGGTCATTAGTGTTTTTCTGAGAAATCGAGCTCTTTTCTTGTCGCCGGGGCAGACTTCTTGCAGCGAGAGAAATGGCTCCAAGATCAGGCAGAGGCAAGTCTGGCAAAGCCAAAGCAGAGAAGAAGAGGAAGGAAGAGAAAGGTTGGAATAGCAGTCATAACTTTGAAAGAATCTGTAACTCTTGATTCCATATTCCCTTCTTGCAACTTTGGACTCTCTTGAAAAGTTGAGTACTTTGAGGAGGCACTGATGTTCTTGTTTTTTGACAGTTGTGCCTAGCGTTCTCGACATAGCCGTCATCACCCCATACGATACACAAGTGACACTCAAGGTAAGAAAATTGGATTTTTCCTCCTCCTCCTCCTCCTCCTTCCCAATAGCCAACTTTTGATTAAACAAATCTCAGGCCTTCCCTAGATTAATCACAATTCACATTGGTTGACATGATTTTTGCCTTTTGACTGTCTGAAGGGCATCTCCACCGACAAGCTACTCGATGTCCGAAGATTGCTGGCCAACCATGTCGAGACATGCCACCTTACGAACTACTCTCTGTCTCACGAGGCAAGGCCCTTCTTCTCAGGCTCCACAGCCCTCTCCCCAATCAATATTCACCCAACATATTTTGCCATTGAATTCGATCACATGCACAAATGCACAGCTTCTCGCCTCATCTTTTTGTCAACTCTTCTTAACCAAACTCCTCCCCACTTAATTTTCCTCTTTTCTTGGGGGGGAGCAGATCAAGGGGCTGCGATTGAATGACAAAGTCGAGGTTGCCACTTTGAAACCGTGCCTTCTGAAGATGGTTGAAGGTAGGTGAAGATCTTCTACCTGTCGTTCAGCCAATTTACAACCTCGACTAGCTCACATTTTCCTTTGCACGGCATTTATAATTCATACGCGAGGTCTTGGGATTTCCCACTTTTGATATAATTTGTCGGAACCATTTTGCCCATTTTGGAGTTTCGATATGCTCTCCGTGCCAACCGTGAGCACTAGGGTATGACATAGCACATGGACGAATGCCTAAATCCGGCTCAAAGGACATTGAACTTAGAGGAAACACTTTTGTTTTCGTCTTGGCATTACATTTCGATATGATGTTCTCGAGGGAAAAAAATTTGACAAATGAGAATTTGGGTGGGACAAGAGCAAGTACATTGGTGCTGTGTGCATACCGGCCTTTCAAATCAATTTTGATTTGGATACATGTGAAAGTTCTAGACATGTCCGTTTGTTACTTTGTTAGATCAACTTTCCTCAATGTTTTTTTAAAAATTTTTTTAATGTTTTGGCCTTCAATTATGTTCCTAATTGCAACTAACTAGTCCTAGTTCTTGGTGACAAACCTTTTCATGTCATTTGAAAATTTCTTACCCACCCTTCTTGTCCTCTTGCTTTGTGGGAAGTGATGGAATCTTGGTGCTAGGGTTCCCGGCATGGCGGCGAATGTTCAATAGCACAAAAAAAAATAATAATAAAACAAATAATTAAGGACTGTTTATTTAACTTACATTACAATGTTTAGCATCATCTATTTTTGTCCGAGTGTTGCATGTTGGGGAGTCAATAAATTTCATCAGGACATGCTACGTAGATGTAGGTCCCATGTCCTGCTAGAGGAGGATGGAATAAATAATCACTAGTCCTAAGTCCTAATCTATCAGGCGTGCTAAAGTTCAATTTAATGACCTCTTTTGCATGAACGGTCTAGAAAAGAAAAACGTACCCATCGATAAGTTATATTAAATAGTGAACGCAATAACTGAAAACGAAAATATCACGCGTGCGTGCCTGCTGACATGTCTAGTTTAGTGAGAAAAATCAATTTTCGTCACATTCGTACAGTGTAAAATTAGATAAAAATTTTCAGTAGCATTATCATCGCTCAAGCTAAGAAACATTAACGCAAAGTTCTTTTTTTTATTATTTAATGTAATTTCTTATGTGAGGAATCTTTTGTGATCCTATGTAATGTTCTTGCGCAGAGGATTACACGGAGGAAGACCAGGCCGTATTGCACGTGCGGAGGCTCCTGGACATCGTGGCGTGCACAGCAAGGTTCGCTAAGCCCAAGAGCACCCGATCCCCGCCCCCGCCTTCCCCGGACGCACGTGCCAGGAAGACCAGGGCCCACCAGGCGCGCAAGCCGCCGTCGCCGTCGCCGTCGCCGCCCGATGGGAAGGCCGGAGGGAGCGAGAGCCCGTCGGAGCCGCCCGTGTCGGCGATCTCGCAGAGCCTCGACATGGCTGCGATCCACCGGACGCCGAAGCTCTCCGAGTTCTACGACTTCTTCTCTCTCTCCCACCTCACACCACCCATTCACAGTGAGTCCCACATTTTCTTTTGCTTCCGTATAAAGTGCGCAGAAAAGGAAGGAACTTGAGCAATACATCAAAGAATTCACCTTGTTTTCCATGATTCAATTGGGTTGGGGAGTTCATGATCCACTTGGAACCTGTCTGGTTGATGGGACAATGCCGGTTCATCTTCAACTACTAATTTTGGACAGAAATAGAAGTTACGGTGACCATAGGAATGATTCAGAGGCATTACTGGGAAATCCGGTGTCCCTTCCCCTGGAAAACTGTGGGCAACGATTGGAGCTTGTCAAATTGTAGTTTAAAATGGGTGATCCTAACTTCTATAACCATTGAAAAGAGGGGGTGAATGTTGGACTTGATGGGTACTACTTGTTTACTGCAAAATGGGAGAGATCATTCTTACTAAAAGATGGGGGAGATAGATTGCTGCGATTAAGATCTCAATGACATGTATTTGGAGCTCTTGAGATTGAATATTGAGGTAAAAGGTTCAGTTTTTATGTATAGTGAAGTGGTTCTGCATAATTATAGTATGACAAAATTGTCATAAGTGAAGTCAAGTCAAACAAACTTCTTGGTGCCAAATATATACAAATACGGACGATAAGCTTTTATTAAATTCTCGAGGCTATAGACTCGGCGACCGAGTTTTAATTATTTCTGGGCCTGTTTCAGGTTTGAAGAGGTGCCCAAAAGATGATACGGGAGAGAGGTGTGATGGGGACTATTTTGAAATTCAGGTGCAAATATAGTACACTTCTTTTGCATTTTTATCCCTGTTCATGTCACAATGTAGTTTTTGGGCATTTGAACTCCTGATAATTGGCTGACTGGAGCTGGACAATTTGGTGGATTGCTGCAGATCAAGATATGCAATGGGAAGTTGGTAAATGTAGTTGCATCGGTAAAAGGATTCTACACTCAAGGCAAAGTGTTTCACCAAAGCCACTCTCTTGTGGATCTCCTGCAACAGCTCAGCCGAGGTTTTGCCAATGTCAGTAATTCGCTCTAATAGATTCATCTCACCTTTTAGTTAATCTTTTCTGTTTCCCCATTTCAGCTTGAGCTGCCAGATGAAGTTTATGGCCATTTCTTGCGTGTCCAATTTGGGGAGTCTTTAGTTGTGTCAAAGAAATTCTTTCAAAAGTCTTTCCTTGTCCTGGTTATCTACCATTAGAGTAGCGTTAATGATTACTTAGGGGCACACTTAAATAAAGAATTGTTCCATTACCAAAGCACCAATTGTACATATCTTGAGGAAAGTCAATGTCCTATGAATGGTAATTTTTTTTCTTGGTTGGTTGCTTCACAAATGTCAAAGAGGCACTCTTCAATAAAGTCACAGGGTTGGTGACTCTACACAAATTACCCCTAGTGCATTTTGCTAGAACAGCTCTTGAGTCTCGTAGCATTAATGTCGCGGTTTAGAATGTTTCTGAAAGGAGAAAAGGGTAAAAAAACTGTTTCTGAGTGCAACTCAAAAATCAAATCTTGCTGATGGTTCTTATCTGGCAATTTTGAAATCATTTCCAATGTATTTGCACTTGCAAAGAATGAAATAGTTTGGCTTCTCTTGTTTTTGACTGATAAACTTGGCTTAATTTTTCAGGGCTATGAGTCGTTGATGAAAGCATTCATAGAGCACAACAAGGTGACTCTTTTTGACTTGATAATGACGAATGCTTGTTTATCAACATGATTTTTGTGCCGGGGGCATCTGATCTCTTTGTTTAATTTCCAGTTTGGTAATCTTCCTTACGGATTTCGAGCAAATTCATGGCTGGTTCCACCATCTGTTATGGAGTCTCCCACCAACTTCCCATCCCTGCCAGCTGAAGATGAGAACTGGGGAGGTAATGGCGGTGGTCAAGGCAGACATGGCGAGCATGATCTTCGCCCATGGGCCACGGATTTTGCAATACTG
Source organism: Syzygium grande (assembly GCA_024733475.1). Classification (NCBI taxonomy): domain Eukaryota; kingdom Viridiplantae; phylum Streptophyta; class Magnoliopsida; order Myrtales; family Myrtaceae; genus Syzygium; species Syzygium grande. The sequence goes on along the minus strand of JAMXDD010000006.1, from coordinate 28,220,478 downwards.
GCTAGTCTGCCATGCAAAACAGAAGAGGAGAGAGTAGTTCGTGACCGGAAGGCTTTTGTGCTTCATAGTCTCTTTGTTGATGTCTCGATCTTTAGAGTTGTTGAAGCAATACGCCGGCTGATAAATTCTGATTCGAGTGCTAAGGATGCAAAACATCATGTGCCAGGATCAGTTGTGCTAGAGGATCGAGTGGGAGACTTGTACATTTCAGTAAAACGAGATGCAGCCGATGCAAACTCTAAGTATAAAGGAACCTTGAATGGAGACCAACATGCAGAGGAGATCACACAGAGAAATCTGCTTAAAGGGATCACTGCAGATGAAAATGTTGTTATCCATGTAAGTTCTTGCTATCTCAATGATACCCTTTTGTAATTTCATCTGTTCCCTAGCCACTTGATCTTCAAAATTGTTTCAATGAGGTGAAAATTCAGAGCAGTGATATCAGACAATCAAAAGCATCTTCCACTTTGGTCTAGTAGTCCCCTTTTAATGTAGATGATATTCTGCAGGATACTATCTCATTGGGCAATGTCATTGTAAAACACTGTGGATACACTGCACAAGTAAGAGTTGTTGCCAAGAAGAAGATAGGGAAGATCGAGGCTCATGATCTTGAAATTGATGATCAACCAAATGGAGGAGCTAATTCCCTCAACCTTAACAGGTAAAAAGAGTTAGCCAAATCTCTAACTCATACAAGTTAAGAGCTTCTGTGGATACCTGAACATGGGAAAAAGTGCATATGCATATATGATGTTTCGTTATCTCTCTTCCATGAGCCTTGGCTTTCATGAACGTTCAGAGCCAATCTTATTGGCAGGCAATTTAAAATAGACTATGTATTTGATCTTTTCCTTTTCTTTTTTTTCCAAGAGCATGACATCTAAAATGTGTATTCTTTTATCCCAAAGATTTATTCACCAAAGAGATTGATGCTTCATTGCAGTTTAAGAGTTTTACTACAAAACTCTGGTGATAGTGAATCGCATGGAGGAGGGCAGTCGACCAAACCTGCAGCTGATATGTTAGGAATTTCTGACCATCTAGTTCGAAAAATAACTGAACAAAGTTTGACCGAGTTAGAGGAGCCGATTCATTCTGAAAGATCTATTAGATGGGAACTTGGTTCTTGCTGGATACAGCATCTACAAAAGAAAGAAGCTCCTTCAGAAAACCTTTCTAAAAACCCTGACAATAATAATGAGGATGAGGAAGCAGTTAAAGGTCTTGGGAAGCAATTCAAACTGTTAAAGAAGAGGGAGAGAAAGCAGACCATAATGACTACTTCATCTGGTCTTGGAGAAAATGATTCCTCTCCATCAGCAGATTCCAGTTCGGTAGCACAAACCCATGATGAATCCACTAGTGAAGCTGAACTGAGGAAGTTAATAACTGAAGAAGCATTTGTGCGTCTTGAAGAAACGGGAACTGGTCTTCATTTAAAGGTCTCCAAAGTACCATGATATAAATTCTTACCAATTATTCACTCAGTTATCTGACGTGTTTGTTTTGATGCCGCCTGATCCTCCGACTTACATGGTGGCAGCTAATTAAATTGGTAGCAGAAGTATCTGTGCTATAGCTATAGTTGTGTCAGCAATTTTACAATTTAACATGTTTTCCAAATGCTAATTTATTTGTTGGTTCACCTCCCACTACAGTCAGCAGAAGAGCTTCTCCAGATGGCACACAGATACTATGATGAAATTGCTTTACCAAAGCTGGTAATTTTCTCATGCTCATGTATCAATTTCCTCTAGCAAGAGAACTGCAAGGGTTTTCTTTTAACGCAGTATTAACATTATCACTTAATTAGGTAACAGACTTTGGATCACTCGAACTTTCCCCGGTTGATGGCCACACACTGACCGACTTTATGCATTTGAGGGGACTAAAGATGTGTTCCCTAGGCCGTGTGGTAAGGATGCTCCCGCACTTTCTCTCTCTCTCTCTCTCTCTCTCTCTCTCTCAGTGAGTGGATGTGATACAAGCAGATATATATTCGAAAAAAATAATACGTGGAGTTGTGTATCACCCCTTTAATATGTTTCTATTTTTCATAAAGTTCGTCTTTTCTGATGTACTTTTTGCCAATATCTCATTCTGCTACTGTAAGAATGTAGTTTTTGACAGGACCTGTTTTTATAAAATACCAATCAGGTTGAACTGGCAGAGAAGCTCCCCCACATACAATCACTTTGTATTCATGAGATGGTCACTCGAGCTTTCAAGCACGTCCTCAAAGCAGTTGTTGCCTCGGTCGAAAATATTGAAGATTTATCTCCGGCAATTGCATCAACTCTTAATTTCTTACTTGGAAATGGTGGGTTGGAAGACGATGAAACCTTGAATGAAGATCGTCTTCTCAGATTGCAGTGGCTAAGAACATTTTTATCTAGAAGGTTTGGTTGGACATTGAAAGACGAGTTTCAACATATCAGAAAATTGTCCATTCTCCGAGGACTTTGCCATAAAGTAAATTTCCAGTCAACTGTACTTAATATGTTGACATCTCCATAAATAAGATACTAATGAGCTTTTTTCTTTTTTCGTGTCTTCAGGTTGGGCTGGAGTTGGTTCCTAGAGACTATGATATGGATAGTCGAAACCCCTTTATGAAATCTGACATCGTCAGCATGGTCCCTGTGTGCAAGGTAGATGTCTCTCTCTCTCTCTCTCTCTCTCTCTCTCTCTCTCTCTCTCTCTCTCTCTCTCGATGGTATATCACCAATGACTTGACTTCCATGATAATCTGCAGCATGTAGTTTGCTCCTCATCTGATGGACGGACATTGTTGGAGTCATCTAAAGTTGCTCTTGATAAAGGAAAACTGGAGGAAGCAGTTACCTATGGGACAAAGGTACATTCTGCTAATTTTTTCAGATCGTGTGCAAGGGTCAACAGTTAACTTAACTCCATTATTTCCATTATGGGACAAAAAAAAATGTGTTATTACTTGAATGTGAAGGCACTAGCGAAGATGATTGCTGTTTGTGGTCCCTGTCATCGAACAACAGCAAGTGCATACAGCCTTCTAGCAGTTGTTCTTTACCATACTGGAGATTTTAACCAGGTACCATTATCTTCCACTTCGTATTCTAGGTTTAATTCTAAGAATATAATGGGAACTTAGATCCTGATAGATATAGGTGATATTTATATTCTTTGTCAGAAACATTATTCCAACTAGTGTAAAATGGTCTGCGTGGCAATAAGCATGCATGAGAACTCACTTCATGGTCCAAGCACTAAAATAAGAGAATACAGACAATCAGAATACCAGGGGATGTATCTTTATTCTTCGATCAACCTTCCTAAATTAGATAGGAGTTGCTGGAAAGATCAGTACAGTTGCAGTTAGGGCAGAAAGTTTCTTCTCCGGCTTTTCCTTCCAATGTTTGAGTAATCATTTTAAGATGGTTCGGTGATCATGCTAATGATTGGAATATTTGATATCCTTTTCTAGGCAACCATATATCAGCAAAAGGCTTTGGATATCAACGAAAGGGAGCTTGGGCTTGACCATCCGGATACGATGAAAAGCTATGGAGACCTTTCTGTGTTTTATTATCGCCTGCAGCACATTGAATTGGCTTTGAAGTGAGTGAGCAACTAGCTTCTGTTTATTTTCAGAATTCTCTTTCTTTTGATGATTTTCTAAATATCAACAAGTAGTTAGTAGTTGTTTCTTGTCAAATGTGTATTTTTCCCTCTTTGATGTATTTTAATATACAGGTTCTTTATATTTGACTTGTGTTATTTTCTAAATTTTTTGTCAACATTATTATCCGCAGGTACGTCAACCGTGCTTTGTTTCTTCTTCATTTTACATGTGGGCTTTCTCATCCTAACACTGCTGCAACCTACATTAATGTGGCTATGATGGAAGAGGGCATGGGAAATGTCCATGTTGCTCTTAGATACCTGCATGAAGCTCTAAAGTGCAACCAAAGATTATTAGGAGCTGATCATATACAGGTCCCTTCTTTGAATCTGTTTTGTCAATGTGTTGTTTTTTCCCCATAACTGGACATCTGATGTGACTTTTTAATCTGGCAGACGGCAGCAAGCTTTCACGCAATAGCCATAGCACTTTCATTGATGGAAGCGTTTTCATTAAGTGTGCAGCATGAGCGAACCACGCTTAAAATACTTCAAGCCAAGCTTGGGACCGAAGACCTTCGCACTCAGGTGAGAATTCTTGTTGAAAGTTGGGAGTCATTGAAACATCTCTGTTGACCTTTTTGGCTAGTTGTGACGGTGTATCTCAAGAACTTGATCCTTCTGTAATAATTCACAGTGGCAGCTGAAAACTTTTAGGAAGCATTAATGAGAAAATTCTCTGTAATTATAGTTGCAGAGGGATTTTGAACTATGAATCAATTTGAGAAAATAATGCAGCTAAATCCCTGTATCAGATCCTTGACCTATGATTTCAAAAATTGTTCACCTGTCATATTCTTGTAGGATGCTGCTGCATGGCTTGACTATTTTGAATCAAAGGCCCTAGAGCAGCAAGAAGCTGCCAGAAATGGAACTCCAAAACCAGATGCATCAATTGCAAGCAAAGGCCACCTTAGGTAGTGTTATGGTATCCCCAGATTACTTTGGTTTCGCTTGCATGATTGTATCTCAGGAAACCAACTTTTTTGCCATTTTCTGCAGTGTATCTGATCTCTTGGATTATATTAGTTCCGATCAAGATTTCAAAAGGAGTGACGTGCACAAAAAGCAACGCCGTGCCAAGGTAAATTAAGTAGATTAATAATGGCTGTTTTGAACCTTCAGATATTTAATCAGCTAATTTTGGTATATATTATTTGCAGCTGATTCTGTCCCTTTTCACCTCATATTTTTCTCCCGTTTCCAGTCATAACAGTATTCATACTTGGATTTCTATTTTGGTTTTCTTTATTCTTGTTTATGAGGAATTATTTGGCCTTATATGTTCGGAATAGTTTTAGATAATCAAATTTGTCGACAATATCTTGTCAAGATTATGTGGATGTGATCTAAGCAGGATGCCGCTACTTTGAGTCCGTTAGTTATGCTCCATGATTTGGCAAAAGATATTGAGGAAAGTCAGGTCATTGAGGTTTATACGTGACAGTCTGTCAACTTCCTTTCTCTGGTTCTCATTTACTTTTTCTACTGCTATTAGGCATCCAACTCCGTGCAAGCCCCTTGACATGATTCTTTCCTTTTGTCTGTACTTTATCAGGTGCTGCAGACTGGAGATAAGCCCACTCAAGCGCTTTCTGAGGCTACAGCTGATAATGCCTTGCTTCAAGATAGCGCAGAAAGCACCAAGGCTGCAGAAGACAGCATTACAGCTGAAGCGGGACCCAGCACGGTTGATATGGATGAACAAGATCAGGAAGGTGATGATGCAGTTAGACACGAAGCAGTGGTGTCGACTTTGAGCATGGAAGAAACAACTTCAGATGAAGGGTGGCAAGAAGCCAATCCAAAAGGGCGATTGGGCAATACCATCGGGCGGAAGTTCAACCAGAGGCGGCCAGTCCTCACAAAACTAAACATAAGCAGTTCAGAATATGCAAATGTTAGTACAAGTAGCTCGAGGAGAGAAATCATCTCGCCTGTCAAAAAGGTTGCTCCAAGGGCCCATGCAACAGAGATATCCCCGCTCAAGCAGTTGAAAGGTTCTAGCTTGAGCGCTGGAGAAGATTCAGTAAAAACGCAGGACAAAGCGCCTCTACCTAAAGTTTCTCCCTCCCCACCAAATCTTGCAACTATGGCTTCGAAATCTTTATCTTACAAGCAAGTTGCTTTGGCACCACCAGGTACAGCTCTGAAGCCATTACTGGAGAAGGTTGAGGAAAATAACGAGGGAAAACTTGAACCACAGGTACACGAAATGTCACCCGAGAAACCGGAGGAAGAAATCAAGAATGACTCTGCTGCTGAGGCAGCTCAAGATGATGGTGCGAAAAAAGATGAAGAACAGCATGGAAGTGAAGATAAACATGATGATGCTTCCCGTGAAGGAGAAGAGATGACATCTCCTAAGGAAAAGTCAATGGAAACAAATGGAAGTAAGCTTTCAGCTGCAGCCGAGCCATTCAATCCGGGAGTGCTCGCGATGGCTCATCCTATGAACGCTGTTGCCATCACTGGTGTTTATGATGTAAGAGCTACTCAAGGATTGTTGGTCGAATCAGTTGGAGTCCCTCCAGCTGCTGTAGGAGTTCCTTGTGGGCCGAGATCACCACTATACTATAGAACAAACCACTCTTTACGTGTGAAACACGGTTTTTGGAAATATCAAGCCCCCGTGACAGAAACAACTGGGCTCAGTCCTCCCAGAAACATGAATCCACATGCCCCAGAATTCATCCCCAGGAAAAACTCTCCTACTGAGGCAGGCGATTCAAAAGTTTCATTGGCGTCACTTTCTTTGGATGAAATGTCTACAGAAGAGCATCAAAAGGTTGAAAAAGGAGCTGATGCTGAACTTAAAGACGATACTGCAAGAAAGACCAGTTCAAAGGCAGAGAAGTCAAAGCTCGCTGCCAGGCAGATCTTGCTAAGCCTCTTTGTAAAGTCGGTGCAGAATGGCATTGAACCGCCGAGTGACTCAGCAGTCAGTGAAAAGAAGATAAATCACACTGATAGTCCTTCGGAAGCGATAGCCAATGACAGTGCAATAATAAAAATTTTCTACGGAAATGGAGGGAAGACAGAGTTGGCTACTAATAAGGCACGGTCAAATAAAGTCGATGTAAATAATACAAATGGCGATGGCGAAGGTTTTATAGTCGTCACCAAACGCAGAAGAAACAGGCAGCAGCTATCGAAACGGCGTAGCCGGGTTGCATAACCAGCAATCAATATGCGCTTCAGTTCGTTGAAGTGATGAAGCAAAAGATAGAGGCCACACATGAGCAAGAGGCTCTCTTTTGAATCTCCTAAAAAAGCACTTGAATCAGGCACATCTTATAATAAGAAAGTAGAGATGGTTGAAGAAAAAAGGGAACTTTTTTTGTTTTGATTATCCATTTCCATTTCATTGATTTCTGGGTTATTGAACTTACCAGTTTGGGATTTTCTAATAATAAGGCTCTGTTTGGTTCACAAAAAATGAATTATTCGGAAAAATACATTCCTCAAAAAAATTGCTTATATCGCTCGATATAATTAGTCGCTATTGACAACGATCTATATCTTTAAATATCTACACGAACAATAAAAATATTTTTTATTTATTCATCTTTGTAAGTGATATAAGCAATCATTTATAGGAAAATATTTTTCAAATTATTTATTCTCCACGAAACAATCAAGATGCATTATTATTTAATCTCATTCCAGAACATGTCGTATGGATAAAGCTGTCAGGTCCATTGTTTCAGTTTAATGCCACAAATTTAGAAATTGATGGACTTTGATAGATCGGGCCTTGGGTGGAGATATTGCCCCATCTAAATTGTCATGGACCAACCCAAATGGACTTGGACAATAGTTGAATAACTCCCTAGAAATGGCTCGATCCTAGGAAGGCCCTCCATCAAGAATTTCTAAATATTGCGTAGGAAGAGGTTAGTATCCGAAGTATTTTTCCTTGCCAACATCTTGCCATCGGAGCTTCGCTCGCATAATGATGCGAGAGCTCGTGCCGGACGCCAAATCACATGCTCGAGCACCTTATAGAATGACCCTAACAAGGCCGCTTTTCTTCCTTATCTTTGCCCTTTCAATCTATTTCGGGCCTTCAATTGGTAATGCTTCAAAGCTATACTTTTCCTTTTTGTTCATCAAAGATGTTTCCAAGCTAATCTGTGCACATCAAGCTAGCTTTCATTCTTCAAAACTTTAGAACGCGGAGATTGGCGAAGAAGTTTATGTTCATGATTTGACTCTATACCGCGAGCAATGTTTAACTCGGTGATTGCTAGAGCATATTGTCCTTAAAAGTGTTCAATTCCTCCATTATCGGTGCTGTAGTGTTTAGAGGAACACACTTGCAGGATTTACAGAAGTACAGCCAGTTTAAGACAGCAACTTCTTATACTTCTTCTGGCCTATCTAAAGGAAAAAAGATGAAGTGAAGGAGAACGTAGATTCTTAACAGGAAGAACAGAAGTGTTTCAGATGGTCACTTGTACAAAATAAATAGCAATTCTGAAAAACAGCGATACCAACGACAAGTCCATATGTTTTCTACTCAACCATAACTGACAAACTTAACTTTTCAGAATTTATTAGTTAACCGTGGATCGCCAAAAGTCACAAACCGATATCGAACATATCTCCTCGAAATTGTTTCTAGAAATTACATAAATTATAGTAAACCCAAAAAAATATCTTCGGAATTTTGATCTCCAGAAATAAAAGAGAAATAAATATAAACCTGAAGATAAAATTCGTTCTCTGAATTTGGTTTTCAATTTGCCTAATGTCAAGTGTTAATCGTTGACTTTCAATAATATAGTACTTTTCCTTCTTCCTCCATTCTTTTCCTAATCTACATTCATCAAATTAGGTCGTCTGTTTTGCCAAAAGAGTTGTTAGACCAGATACATATGTTTTGCAGTGCAACTAGAGAAGTGACCATGATGGCTCATCAGAGTAAGAGAACAAGCACTGTACAGCATGTCAACATCACGTCTTAATCTGCATGATTAGTGATGATATTATTAATTAATCTGCGGACCGAGGGAAGAATAATAAGGTAATGTTTCGCCAGCATGCATGTTTAGTTGTTCAACTTCGAGTAATAATGCTTCTCCAATAGTTGTTATGCATTCACAATCGTGAGTGATTACCCACAACTCAAAAGCGGAAATCTCAGCAAGAACTTGGACATAAGAAGTAGCAATATCAACGGAGACATGTCACATCTCTGTGGTTGTTAACACATGAAAATGGTGGAACTGCACAATTTTACTTAAAAAAATGAAAACCCACATAGCAATCATTATGACAATAATTCTTCATCATTTGAACTTGGATTCTGAGCTAATTTGTTATCTGCCCAAGAAGATTGTTAGGGCAAAAGCTATGGTGGGAGATTGTCCACGACTGCATGCATTGATAGAAGGAGGATAAAGTTATGTCCTCTACATTATCAAGATTCATGCAAGCTTTTAAGTTTCAACCATCTTTCGAAAGCGAAAAGGGGGAGAGAAGTGTATAAGAAGCTAAAGGGAAAGTGCAACCAAGAGAATGTCAGCTTCATGATTGGGAGATGCAACACTGGGTGAAATGCAAGAATAGCTAATCAATTCGAAGAACATATATTTAATTATCATCTTAATGACTTTGCAGATGCTGAGCATCGTTCTTTTTTTCCTGATTAAGTGCTTTATCAACATCAGATTAGAGATTCCATAAAAAAAAAAAAAAGTCAACTGTACACAAAAAGAATGAGGGGGGATTCTGCAAAGAAGACCAATATATATCATGGCAAATTGATATCTAGGAATTGAACAAGTACTAAAATGTCGCTGTGACGATGAAACAGGAGCAAATTCAGCTCCATTCTTGCTAATTGTTATGTAGATCGATATTCATTCAATTCGAGAGCTGATTCTATCAAGGAATTCATTGATTTAATTCGGCAAGTGAGGAAAGCATAGATTTTGCGTCTAAACCCAAGGGATTGAGTTAAGACCTAAAGGCATATAACATGGTGAGTGATCTTATTGAAGGATTCATCCAAGTAAGGTTGCTTCAAATTGCAATATGTAATGCAATTCTAGAAACACATGGAGTTTTTTTTTTCTTTTTAATAGTTGAAGAGAGTTTGGAAATCCTTCTTGATCTTTCAGTAATCCTTTCGCCTCATTTACTCGTGATTTTGGTGATCAAGTTGATCCATCATAAAAATGAGTGTAGATTCATAATGCGTTCATTTTATATTATGAAAAATAAATACATTATTTCTTGGGAGAAAAGAACACTTATAAGTGCCATAACTTGTGTATGGTATTTACTTTGGTATCAAAACTTTTGTCTATATCACTTAAGTGCTACTTTTGTAATAAAAAACGATCACTTAAATGTCAATTCTGATTTGGAATGTTGGAAATCCGACGTGATAATATTTTATCATTTTTCCTATCTGAGGTGGCCCCCCGACACTCTGACTCGAAATACTTAGCATAAACGACGCCATTAAACATGTTGCAAAGCTTCGATAATGCTTGCAACAGAACGGGACATGAGTAGCGTTCAGAATAGAAAGAAAAGGATGATTATAGAAGAGAGGCTTGGGAAGAGAACAGGGAGTTTAGTGGCAAGTGAACCGAGCTAGAGAGAGGTTGTGCGAAGATAAAGCCACCATTGCCTAACACTCTAGAAGGAGAAACTTATCAATCGCAATTGCATTTTCCACAAAGCAATGGGAGCATCGGAAACTGAGACCAGAAGAAGAGGACGATGACGAAGAAGAGGGCGAATTAATGTATTTAGCGACCACTCGCAGTCTATCTTGCAGTGGCAAGAAAAAATTACCCATACAAATCTAGCCAAGCTTCCAGATTTGGAGCCATGGCCATGAGTGACGATGGCTCCGGATTTGGAACTTGGCTGGGCCTAATTTGGAGGCATCGGTCATGGACAACAAGGACAACGGAGGGGCGGCTCAACTTGGACGTGCGGCAGTGTCGGCCGACGACTTCACCAATATAATGCGGCGGCGGCTGGAGGAGGCGCGAAGGTTGGTGATGATGGCTACAAATGGAAGAGGAGAGAGGAAAATAGGTTGAAAAAAGAGAGACCATCAATTCCACGTTAGAAATTCTTTTTACAGTATAAAAATTTTATAAAAATAGCCACGTAATTTATAAAGAATCCACATGGATATTAATATCTAATTATAAATACCACACATGCTTTTGGCTGTAATTTATCGTCGAATGTACTTAAATGATCATTTTTTTATTTGGCACTTAAGTAACCAAATTAAAGTGAGCGCCGCACAAAAGTTATAGTATTTCTAAATTCTAATGTCATTTTTCCTTATCTCTTGATATAATTTTTTGAATTTACTGACAAATGTCTGTTGCTTAGGGACTCATTGCAAACTTGCTTACAGAGCATTGCTCTATGCAATTAGTATTTGGGGCGGGATCCTAGGTTACTGTTGTTTGACTTTTGGAGAGCTTTGATTTGGTGAGTTTGAAGCAAGCTCGTCAAGGATGATCTGGCCAATTCCCTAACAATTTCTAGTGGATTTAGTGCTAGCCTGTGTCCTTCGAACACTCGGCAAGCTGTCATTGGCACATGACCTCCTGATGCATGGCAAATGGCCATTGGTTCATTTCCTTGTCATGTGTTATCATGACATGTGACAATTAAGGGTGAGTAATTTCAGATTTCATATAAGTTTCATTTAAAATTTGGAACCTATATGTTGGAATAGGTTTTTAATTTTTTAGAATCTGAAACCTACCATGTATATCTTGAAACCTAAAACCTATCATGTTACAAGTTCTAGAGTCGATTTCAAAATCTACCCAAGTTTCACCTGTATTATTAATCAAACAATTATAGTTTAAAATCACCATTTATGACCAATATTTGCTGCTCCAATCCACTGGCTACAATTTATATTTAGACATACGAAAAATATGAAACATTAACAAAATAAAAGTCTCAATTATAAAATGAAAACTTAGACTAGTGGTTCCAGTTTATACACTAACTGTTGGATGCCACGGCATACCGTAGGATCATGCAAAGACATAGATCAAGAAAAACACAAAAACTTATTCCAGGTTCTAGATTTTACCTATCTAAAATTTGGAACCTATCAATTGAAATATGTTTCCCAATTTTTAGAACCTAGAATTTACCCTACATACCTGGAAACTTGAAATCGAACAAATTTTCATCTGTCCGGTTATCAGATTTTAAGTTCTATCTTGGAATCATGCTCATCTCTAATGACAACCCATCAATTGCTAATTTCCCTACGCATGGCACCATCCTGTCTGCGAAGCATCCTAGTCCTCGACCTACAATACCCTATTAGTTCAATCCTTTGGAGACTTTTGGCTGTTGGCTCTTCAATACTTTCTAAACTTTAGGACTCCTCAACTTTGGTAATTTCGGAATTCGGGAACTTGGTGCATAGACCAATTCATTACGATATGCTTTTCTTGACTTCAAGCGATTCCAAGTAACTCGACATTCTTCACCTACGACATGGCATTCGAATTCACGACAATCGCCCACTCCCCCTCTAGTGCCCTATCTATTTCACGTCGCTTTTGGTATTACTTATGCCGCGACACTTACCCTTCCTCAACAATGAAAATTATTGCCTTTCCACTCTATCACGAAATCATTTGAGTTTTTTGATATTTTGCGAATCTTTAGACATGTCGATTGTCATCTACTCAATTCGAAGGAAAAAAAGAAAGAAAAGGATACGACTCGTGACTCGTGACGTGTATAAAGCATCATATATTCTACCATCTTCCATCCTCGTCAACTTCCAGCTTTGATGCCCTTACTGTGCACCTATAACAAAATGCTCCTAGTCCTAATTTTCTTGATTGCTAATAATATTTGAGCGACAAGATGCTTAAATCATGGTCCTCCAGTGAGCTCAAAAGTGCAAAAGAGAACCAAACTCGCATTCATCTCTTGCCATTTCGACATCACTTTATTGAAAAGACTCTAACACGAAGTGGGATTTCATGTTCTTAAAGACCTGCAAATCATTGGGTTCAAATTGCATAAACGATGCCACGATTGGTAAAGAGAATATTGAAGTGCCAATTGCTGTTTGGGCCTGGAAAATTGCCAACGAGATTCAAAATGAAAAGACAAGCATCAATACTTTTGGTTTCTAAAAACGTTGAAAAGGAATATAAGCATAAGGAACCGAAACTCCCAATAAGTGTCAATATTTTTTTGCAAAAAAAAGAAGAAGAGAAAATTCCTAATATATGGCGATATTTTATTTAATGAAAAAAAACGCAATTTGCCATAATAATAAGAGAAAAGAGTGAATTTGCGTTATTAAAAGTTATAAAAAGATCGATTTTGGATATCTTTTTTTTTAAATTAAGTTGTCAAGGGAAAAAGCAAGTCATATTTTTCTAGGTTTCAGCACTGTCCTTCTCGTGAAGGCTAATAAAACGATTGGAGTATGCAGCGTGTGAAATTCGTAAACAAGTGTGAGGATAATCGAGTTCGAGATCCTCGGAGTACAAGGCAAAAATGTCCCTTTCTTGCCTCACAAGATTGCGCACCATCTCTCTTGCCGCGCTACTTCAAGGCTACAAGCTTTCTACATGTCCTTTCCGGCAAAGCAAATCCTCCATCTCTCCTCTTTCGACAATCGAAAGTCAACAATACCCAGTGTCTGAAAACACCATCGTCAGTACATCTTGCATCAGCAGACCACCCTCTTTTCTACTGTAGCGTGGATGCTTCCCTCGTTCAGATTAAGAAACATCCTGTATGTCGAAGGTCCATTCGAAGAGAAAGCTCCCTTCTTGTTCTTTTCGGTAATTGACAAAGGAAGGCTCGATCATATGTTAACGCATCTTGGCTTGAATTTGCAAACCCCAAAAATTCCACAAATCACTGGAAGAGACGTAGCTGGATAACCAAGGTCTCTCTGTCAACTCAGCTATTCGGCCCAACAAATTGTGTCCCTTCATGTGATAACGTTTCAATCGAACGGGAGTTTTGTTGTAGGGTTCGTGACTCGAACTCCAGTATTACCCCTTCCATATCCCATGTCCGAGGCCATTTGTAAACCAATGTAAGTTTGCCCTCTAGTTTTAACTTTTAGGGCTTTTCAGATTTCGTGACTTCCGTAATTTAATTTTTATGGGATTCGATCCATCGTGATTCGATTCCTTGGGTGTGGAGAGATTTCTGCCATAAAACAGAAAGCCTCATAGACCTTATTGTGCATGTCAAAGAACTCATTCATTTGAAACGGCATATTGTCACTATGACCCTTTTGTGAGAAGGCACCCTTCTTCCAAAACTTTGAAAGAGTTGTCTTGCGCCTGTATGTTTTCTCTATCTACCAACTTGAAATCAAAATTTAAATCTAATATGATTTTGTCATAATTTCTCAAGTCTCAGAATATTACTTTTATTTTCAGTAATTGAAAAAATTAATTGAGCAACGAACTATACAACTTTCAAATATGATGTAGAGCAAAGATAAAAATTGACATTATCCATTCATGATTCGGCTGGAAATTAAATTTTTCAAAATTCGGCATTACTCATTCCCAAAACCCTCCTTTAAAATGCTGTACAAATATTAATTTATTCTTCTAAGAAGAAGTAAGTTTGCTACAATTAACCAAATATAAAGTCATCGAATATTAACTTTTTTTACACACACATTTGCCGGTCTTGCCGCTTGCCACTCGCGTCATTTTGCGGGCAAGAATGAAAAGTAAAAGCCATCCCAAACATCACAATCGCCTTGTAACGAATGTTCTTCGGCCTTTTTTTTCTGCTAAGCAATATTTAACTATCGCACTATTTTCCGACTAGGAATGGGTAAGTATCAAGTTAAACAATTGAAGAAAGTAAATTTTTGAAATTTTTGAACAAGAGATGCAGCTACTTCCCATCACGCAGCCTGCCAAATTCCTGGCACACACTACCGAATTGACTCCCATAAAATTTTCATAGTCCAGGCCAGTATGTCTAAAATCCAATACAGGAGGACAAAAACCCTAGGCGTTGTCTGGGCGCCAAGATTACTCAGTCCCGTTATTAATGGCCATTGAATCCAACAGCAACTCAGCCTCACTGTGTCGACATCCGCGACAACAGTATATCTCATGTTGAAGAAGCAATACATACGGAAATGCTACTCATGCATCATCATCACAGGCAATTTCAAACGAAACTAGGCCCTCAAGTCAACTTGCTAGCTTCCCTTTATTTGCGCTGTCTTAGCTGATTCAACCCGATTCTTGAGCCGGGAAGATTCAGTATATGTTTGCCCTTTTCTATTTTTGTGAATGTTAATATATATTATAATCTCCACGTCCAGAAAATAACAAGAGGACGAAAAAGAAAAAGAATATGGTGCGCAGACGTCACGCCAAAAGGCACTGCGAGGGCGGAGAAAGAGATCGAGTTGTCACTTCCTCACTTTGATGGTGGTCAAGAAAATTCTGACGCCATTTGCTGCTGCAAAAGTCGCAGTTTCAGTTCTTCAATAATCTAAAACAATGAGATAGAATTCGGAAAATGGGAAAATACGCAAAGTGGAGGAAAAGAACAAAGTACACAATCAATCAATAGCAACCAGTACAGTACAAATTAGTCACGCGACCGACGAAGCCAACCAACATCCGTCCTCAAGAAACTCGCAAAACCAGATCAAAATTAATAAGCACCGGACGCATCAAGAACCAAAAGAGGACAAAAAAGAATAAGAAGAAGAAGAAGAAGAAGAAAATATAAAAGATCTTGTTTCTTGTTAGCTAACTAAGATTTAAAATTATCAGGGACGCTCTTGACGATCTTGGTCTCTAGGAGAGTGCAGAGGGAAGAGGGGCAGCAGCTCGGGCTCGGCTTTTCTCGGAGTGCTCGGGTGCAGGTAAAACCCTTTCTCTGCAATCGCTCTCTCCTCGGCTTCCTCTTCTTCACGGGGCGACAACAATGCCGGGGTCGTCGGCGTTCTCGGGCTCGCCCTCCCGAACAGATCCAGCGGCGACACCGGCGACACCATCACCGCCTCGCCGCAGCCGCCGAATCCCACCAGCCCGCCTCTCTTCCCGTACTGCCTCAGCCACGTCGGGGAGAGCGAGGAGGAAGGAGGAGGTGGCGGAGAGGTGAGGACGTGCTTGTCCGCGTAGAACCCGACGTCCTTGTGGCTGAGCTGGATCATGTCGAGCTTCCTCTGCCTCCGCTCGTGGAGCTTGAAGGCGGGCCGCCGGAGCCCCACGTCGGAGCTGGACGTGGCGGCGGCCGCGGCCGGCGGCGGTTTGGGGGTGAGCCTCGAAGGGAGGGTGAGGGGGAGCTTGTGGGCGGAGGGGTCCTCGGGAGCGCCGGTCAGCTTCTGGACTATGGCCCGGAAGTTCGACGGGTCGGCCTGGACGAAGGTCGTGTGGGGCGACGCCGGGTCGGATCCGTAGCTCTGCATGTTGGTGTTCGAAGCCATGGGTGGAAGAGAGATAGAGAGAGAAAGAGACCGGGAGGCAGATGTCTTCCTCTTTCTTGCGTTGAACTCTGGATGCCTTTTATTCTTGGGTTGAGAGAGAGAGAGAGGGAGAGAGAGAGAGAATTTCACACACTTAACAATAAGCCAAGGAGGTTGAAAAAGAGCGAGGTCTGAAAAAGGGAGAGGTTTAAGGTATAAATAGTTTGGCTACTACCGTGTTGTGTTGTTGTCTTTGGGCTACAAAATTATTTAAAATGTGTAGGGTTGGAGACGCCATGGAAGAAAATGAGCTGATCTTCTTGAGCTTGAAGCTTTTCCATGCCAACCCCTTTTTAGCTTTTGTCCTCCCATGATTGTGTAGTTAACCTATCAACACGACACTCATCTCTCTCACCTTTCGTGATGGATGATGGGGGGGGGGGGGGGTGTTGGGGGGCTCAATTTTCTACTATTTTTCTGTTAACTAAACCAAGCTTTTTTGGGATAAATCTTGTAGCTTTGGGGATGGCCAAGTTAGCTTAAGCTTGACAAGCCCCCCGCAACTTAACTAGAAGGATAATGGGAAGAACAGGAAGTTAATGATGATAAATAATATAATCTCAAAAAAGAAATGACAAGAAATATGGGGGAAGAGATGAGAGGATAGAGAGAACATCGTGCGACAATGACATTAGAGTTGTATTCAATAAATTAATGTTAGCAAATATACCCTTTTTATTTTTTAATTTTATGGAGCTGAGCTTTTTTACAGGCAGCGAAATTGAATCTTTGAATTTGAATGACAGGAATGGGGGGTGATAAATGAAGGGATGAGCAAGCAATGAATGAAGGACGAGGGAGTTGCCGGGTCAGCGGGGCATCGAAATTGGAACAGAACCTGCAAGAAGACATCGTAGAGCATACAATGTTATTTCCTGTCGCGATCAATACATTAAAACCTCGAAAAACATGCTTTGTTTCTTGCATCTGCAGTATTTGCAATCGAATATAAAGTATAGTACGACGCGATTTTTTCAGTGATGACACTCGACTGTAAATTTCAAAGTATGGTATTGTTGAAAAATTGCACGGTATGTTCTTGGTTTTTTCTTTAGCGCTTTGTGTGCGACTCGTGTGGGAAAAGGGCGTAATGCGGTTGCCAGAGTTCTCTGGCCGATCAGACACGGAGGGTCAGACTGTGGGCAGGTGGCTTTTACCTTGCGATTCCGTGTCTGCCTCCGCCTTTCTCCCGTACATGTGTTTGTAAGCCTGTCTGTAGCTTTTATTTCAGTCCCTACGTCTCTTCCAATTTCACATTTCACCTTAAGACTGATCGGCTTCTTTCAAATGCACCCATTTCAAGAGTACTCTTTGGTGTGCCCTAGGAGTGTACTGAACAAGCAATACATGCCTCTAAAATCGACCCTTGATATCCTTATCGTCATGCAGTCGGAGGACTAACCGGTTAGTCGATGCCATTTTGCCTAGGAGATGACACGTGGCATTGATGTTGCGACAATCAAACCAAAATAGATAAGTATTGAGATCTTATACATGTCATACGAATTGAGATATAATTAAAAAACGAAAAATTTCATTCCATAGATGATGGATAAAAAAATATTTTATTATTAAATGATATCTCTATTATTATCTCAACAAAAGTTGCAAATATACATAATATGATGATGATAATGCTCATCAAAATAAGCCGCGTTCATATGGATACACCGTTAAGATGATTGAGACATAAATGGGAATGGAGAATTTCCGTCCATAGATTCTGGACTTTCTCGCATGGAAATTGAGGTTGGAATGCGGGGCGAAATCGTTGTGCATGCGCCTTTTTACCCCCTAAGTGTTTGCGTGCGGGATTGCACTTTGACTCGAGGGAGAAAGGTGTCTCAAGTCAAGACTTCTTTTAGGTCTTTCCTTTGGCACAGTTCATTTACAGTTTCTTTTCTTCACTCTTCCTTTCCTTTTCCTGAGATTGCTTTGCTTGAAATGCTTCGGTTTCATTAGCCCTGTGTGAAGCTTATGGATTCTCTCCGTCTCTCGCTTGCTGGTTTCTTCCATATCTTCCATGTCATTTCTTGTTGTTTTCTTCTTCACTGACACGGTGTGGAGGGTCAAGCAAAAGGAATTTAATGTGATGGACCATGCGTGACGCTATCCAATCAATCATGGAGTGTGCAAAGCCGCCTTGCTTGCATCCATTAACTTGAAAACAACAGCTTTGTGTCTTTTACTCAAGAACATGATGAGTCAAATCCCTCGGGCCATCGCGGGGGATCATCTGAAGGAAATGCAGACAAAAGAGAGATCATTAAAGTCTTGTTTTTGTGCTCATTAAGTCAATGCGGTGATCATGGTCTCTCAGCTTTCATTATTGCCCTCTTTTACTATGGTCAAATTCAGCGTCATTTCCACCACAGGAGTCTTACACGGCAAACCAAAAAAAAAAAAAAAAAAGAAAAAACTCGTCTTCTTCGAAGCCCCACTTAGAATTTTATATGTAAATTTTCGAACATGTTGATGGAAATTTGCTGCATCCAATAGTCATCATCAATCGAGGATGTGTTCACTTTGATTTATCCCAAGCATCTTTTTGTCATTTTCCGTCAAAATAAGAATATCTCGAAAATGAAGAAAGAATATCCCATGACTTTTCATCTTTAAACATTAAAAAATCATATGTCATGAAAGATTGGGACAAAACAACTTACAAATTGGATAGTATGTCTTGGCTGCAAATATGGAATTTTCTTGAGTACATAAACTTGCAGCGACATGCAAGTCTGTTTAGTTTTGATAACTTTGAAACGTTATTGGATGATGAGCAAATGATTGAGGCCATGTGATGGCAACTTTGCGGGAGAAAATTGGGGGTAAAGTTTAGTCCCTCTTACTTTATTGGGATGTCTATTTGTATTTGATAGGCCATCCCTTTGACTCTTCATACATAAAACATCAGGAGATAAATATTAATTTTCTCATTTCCTAATTCCAAATCAAGCTTCGGTGCCGTGTACCAGCGTTTAAATCACCTCTTTGATTAAGTTTTAGTCAAGTCATCAACATAGAGTCGTTGACATGTTATTTTTTTCAAGATGCGAGATCAAATTGTCTCCAACTATTCTTCAGGATGATTGGGAGATACGCGTGACACTCGATTGACCTGCGAGACTTTTGAGAAAGACACTTATAGTTCTTGACCATAATTTCTCTTTCTATTTAGCCCCCCGCATCTTGGATTACTGATATGATAGTACAGTTTGCATAAAGCTATCAAGATATGAAAAGTATGCAGGCAAGAGCACTTTTACATCATACTTACCAATCCTATTTTCCAAGTACAAAAGGCATCAGGTTAAATCAATGGCTAACACGATTCACGGCCTTATAATTAATCACTATGTTTGCCCGCACTTGGAAGGAAAGTTACTTTCATATAATCTCTCTCTCTCTCTCTCTCTCTCTCTCTCTCTCTCTCTCTCTCTCTCTCTCAAGAGCAGGACAAATACCAAGAATGATAAAGTACCTTTCAGACATTCAAAGAACAAGGCAGGTCGAATATTAAAATGGGAACCGTTGATCTATGTTGCACCAAACATTACGGAACCAAAAGCAACCCAATCAAAGAAACATTATTTAGGCATTAATCTACACGACCCTCGTTGTAACGCACCGATCGCACAACAACATCGAGAGCCATTTGCTGCTGCGTAGCTGAATCGCATGGTTCTCTCTTCTCACCAAGAGTCAAAAGCGTGCGCAAGAACGTGTTCGCCAACTTTGTGATTCCATGAGAACGAGGGAGGAAAGAAGGGGCAAAGGGAAACCACTCGATCGCGAGCGGTGTGTGGTGGAGGACAACATGATTGCGGATTGGACTGGTGCTTATTGATGAGAATAGAAGAACTTTGGAGTGGGGGTTTAACTGACAAGGAGGCCTGATTAGTGCACTAATCTTTGATTAAAGAACTAGGCTAAGTGTTGTTAAGCCCAATACATTTATGTATGACTCGATGTGCCTCGAATTCCGCCACATTCTTTTTTATTTGTGGGTGACTTTTGCTACGAGACAACGGAAAGATACGTTTGATAGAATTTTGCACAAAAGGGTTTGATTCCCGACTGGACTTGTAGAATTTTGTACAAAAGAGTTTGATTCCCGAGTGGACTTATACCTAAAAAGTGATGATTTTGCCTTTAAGATAAGGCAAAAAGATAAAAGGAGCGGAAGAACTATTGCGATATGTCAAATCCCTTTTTCTTTGCCTCTTGAGAAAAGTGCAACGAAAAAGTAATGATTTCTTTGGAAATGCTCAGAGGAAATTGGGCACTTGCTTAGGATTCCGTGACGAGCATCGTCTCGTCACCTTCGGCCGCATTTCTCTTTTTCTATTCTTTATAATGCATTACTTTTCCTTTTTTAATCAAGAGATATATAACGACCAGAATGAAGATCTGATTACTTGAAGAATCATAAACGATTCTACAAGTCTCATAGAGTCGATTAAACTTGGGCTTTTGACAAGTATAAATGGCTTAAATGTAAATAATTGACAAGTAATTGAAGAAATTCAAATGAGTGATTTTTAATTCCTTAATTGTAAAGTTACCCTGAACTTTGGAGGTCCTCAATAATCCTCGTTCGTATGATTTATTCTACACACACTAGGTGGAGCATACAAGCCATGCTTGTCTTGGAGTGTCCTTTGATAAAACACGCAAATCTAATGACTCAAATCCACACTTTCAATGAGGAAGAGAGCGAGGAATTTTATAGTACACAACATTTTTTATTTATCATTTTTGAACACAAGCCACCTTATATTTAAATATTTAATTAAATATCTACGAAATATAACTATTCATATCCACGGTGAGATGCGACTTGTGTAAAACTAAAGTCACATAATTTGTGTACCAAAGATTAATCTAAATATGTTTACTTCTCCTTTATGTTAATGTGATAGAGGTTGCGTGATAGGAGGATACAAAAAACTTAATTGACAATCTTCAAAATTTTCATATGGTTGCTAATTGAAAAGTTGTGGCATAGTTCCTTTAGTTATGATGTTTTATAATAAAGGAACTAGTAGACTTTATACTTCTCAATTTGTCTAATTAGATTCTTGAATATTTCTTTTTGGGGGCGGAATCGGTCTTTGAACTGCATATTTTTTGTTCGAGATAGTCTTTCCAGTCGAACACATGGATGGAAATACTAACATGGAAGGCTGTGCGAGCACCACATCAATGCATTGACATCTACGTCAGCGCCACATCCTTTCGGGTTTGAAAAAGAGACTTTGGGAACTAAGTAGCCATTATGTAGAATTGTGTATGGGGAGTTCCAATTCAAGGCCAAGAGTGTGTTACTTTCTTCTTTGCCAAAAAACGCTATACACATTTTTAGATGAGGAGCAAATGCAAAAGCTTTGTTTGGTTTAGGTAATTTCCTTGTTCTCTCTCTGTTTTTTTTTTTTTTTAACTGTGCGTGTGTGACTTTGAAGTAAAAGAATTGGAAGAGGTGGTGAAATTGGAACCAAAGATCTAATGGTCAAAGGTAAGGAAAGTTGGCTTCAAAATAAGGTGACATGTGAGAATGAGACCTTAGAGGACACAGCCGCATGCGTTGCCTTTACCTGAGACTTATCATGACCAGCTTGCAAAAACAAGAAAAAATTCATAGGCTTTGTTTAGGCCCTGCTGAATTTTGACCCCTAGAACCTCAGGCCCAGTCAAAATTGGTCATGGTCGGGTCGGGGAAATCTCCATGGAATGTCATCATCTTGTATCCCACCTTAATCGCAGTTCATTAATAATTTGGATCAGATGATTTCTGTTATCGATTTAATATACTAAGATTTTGATCGATTCATATTCTAGTTGGAACAGGTTCTATCTTCACGCGCAAAACCCATGTTGCGTAATTAAAAGGAGAAAGAAATGGATCTTCCAACCATTAAGCACGTCGTAATAAGTCTTGATCACAACAAACTGTATAGGAAAAGCCCAAATAATGCATAGGTGTGATGAAAATTATTCCCTCAAATGATAACTTCATAGCTTTTTGGTCCTTGAGCCTCATTGTCAGCATGTCTTAGACCAAGTCTTCCGTGGAGAAAGAAACGAATATTTACAAAGGTCATAGTTCATATTATTAAGTGCAGAGGAAACAAGAGAGCCCTTTGACTAGTAATGGATCAGGAAAAGAGAAGGATAAACACACAGCACACTCGGAAACAACTTCGCTCATGAGAGACACAGATCAGCCAAGTCAAATGTCCTAGAAACAGCCTTGCACCAAGAATCCACCTTCTTCTTCCTCAGGCCTTCATCCCACTTGGGGCGAAAGATCGTCACGTTCTCAGCCCTTTCCCCGGAGTCGAAGATGTCATTCTCTGTCCATATTCCGACTGCCAATCCGGCAGCATAAGCTGCTCCAAGCGCTGTTGTCTCTATGTCCGCAGGTCTCACCACCGGGTTTCCCAGCAGGTCCGCCTTCATAACAAGAACAGCTATTGATTACATCGTTATGTTTTAAAATAGCAACGAAAATTTTTACGTAATCAGGAAATTAACATTGTTTTCTTCTTTACTGAGGGTCTTGCCCTAAGTATTGTGTCAATCACCTACAGCTTCCAATTATATATTAGCATATCATAACATCACTGTAGGTGGATTGCAGACTTCAGATGTTATCCTGTAAAAAACAATAGCCAAAACGATAAAAATTATGATCCTACACCTAACTAGTAATTGGTTGACATAGTTCAGTGCAGGGGAAGCTCCAAAACTTTCTTATGCAATTTCTGCTTGAATAAAACATAAAGCATGGGATTGGGTATTAAATCTTGACAAAGAATGATTTCGATGTTTCTGACTTGATTCAGCACCAAATGAAGACATATAAGCACAATATGATATATTTCTTCCTGTATCTGACTGGTTTTTACCAAGACATTAGAGGGTAAAAAGAAACATTTGCACTTGGTTGTCTCCAGAGAAAGATGCATCCTCAGTCGGACAAGAAAAGGTAATACCAATAGTGGGTACGAAAATATCACCGCTTAAGGATTGCAAGCATAATGTATGCAGAAACAAATAGCGCACTATGAGGTCATTATAGTGTAAGAATGAACCTTAACATCAGTCAATAGTGGTATTACTTCAAAAAATAATAAAAACTGAGGATGAGAGAAGCTCGTACCTGAATTTGCATCAAAAGGTTGTTGACAGTTGCACCCCCATCCACTCTAAGCAAAAACTCCCCCTTCTCATTCTTAGCCTCGCCCTTTTCTCCGGCATCTTTGTGCATTGAATCCAGCACGTCTTTGACTTGAAAGCACATGCTCTCAAGCACAGCTCGAGCAATATGAGACTTGTTTGTGAACCTCGTGATTCCAATACAAACCCCCCGTGCATCATCGCGCCACCACGGAGCAAATAGGCCATTAAAAGCAGGCACAAAGTAGACGCCGCCAGTGGACTCAACACTCGATGCCAAATCCTCGATCTCACTCGCACTACTGATTATACCAAGGCTGTCTCTGAGCCACTGAACAGCAGCTCCGGCAATAGCAATTGAACCCTCCAAGGCATAGTTTGTTGGAGCATCTGGCCCAAGCTTAAATGCCAGAGTACTTAACAGTCCATGTTTTGATTGAATCACCTCCTCACCCGTGTTCAGAAGTATGAAAGCACCAGTTCCATAAGTGCTTTTGGCCTCACCTTTCCGACAGGCTTGTCCAAGCATTGCAGCATGTTGGTCACCGAGACATCCAGAGATAGGAACTCCAGGAATTGGCCACCCTTTGGCAATTTCTCCTATCACCTCAGAATTGCTTATGATTTTAGGAAGACTTTCAGCAGGAATCCCCAATGTATCCAGCGTAGGCTGATCCCAGTCTAGTGTTTTAAGATTCATGAGCATCGTTCTTGATGCGTTTGAGACATCAGTGACGTGTAAGCCACCCCCATCTATGCCTCCAGTCAGATTCCATATTAACCAAGTGTCCACAGTTCCAAACAAAGCATTGCCTTTCTGCAACGCCTCTTTAACAGCATCAACATTTTCCTTCAACCACAGCAGCTTCACTGCACTGAAGTATGTGCTTATTGGTAAACCACAAGTCTCCACAAAATGGGTTCTTCCCCCTGGTAATTCTTGCTCCAATTTCCTGTCATTAATTTACAGTTCATACCAAACCCCAGATTTTCGACATGAATGTTATTGATCACCAAACAAAAAATGGATCAGACTATGAAGTAATTTCAATGAGGTCTACAACGGAAAAGACCGGTTAGCGGAGTTACAACACGATGCCAAATCACTCAACAATAGAAGCCTCAAACTCCAAATTTGAAACATGTAAACAGGAAGATCAAAAGCAGCCCAACCTGCAGATGGAGCTGGTACGAGCATCCATCCAAACAATGGCATTATAGAGAGGACAACCGGTGGATTTGCTCCAAACAAGAGTGGTCTCTCTCTGATTGGTCAGTCCGATGGCCTTCAATCCTCCGTCCACGTTGTAGCCACTGGCTGTTGCCTTGTCGATCGCTTTGGCCATACACACTTTGACACTCTCCAGTATCTCCATCGGATCATGCTCCACCCATCTACCAACAGAAAAAACATTCAAAAAAACACTTCCCCAATATTAAAAACACCACCTTGTAAAAGAAACCGTTGCTTCACTATTAAACTGAACGGAAAAAAGACCATCTTGTTCTTTATCCAGTCATATCTCAAATCAGAGCCTAGACTTGTCGCGTGAGACCAAACCGATTCCGTTCCAGAAACGGTGAGATCAAGCAACTTCGTACTAAGCGACCAGAAATCTCGCACATGGACAAGCCCCGAATTAGAAAGCGCCAAAAGCAATTCAAAAACACGTTCATGTGAACAAAGGACGCTGCTTTATCATTGAACTCAACATGATCAAAGAACGAATTTTTATGGGATGACAGGAGATTACCCGGCTTCTGGGTAGAACTGAGTGAACTCAACCTGGTGAGACGCGATCGCCCGAGCGCTGCGATCGTAGATGATAAACCTCGTACTGGTAGTCCCTTGGTCGACGGAACCGATGTACACCTCCTCGTCCGACATGTTCTCTGTTCTCTCCCGTTCTCTTTCTTCACCGAATCGCTGCGTTCGAGGGCGTTGACCGGAGATAGGACGAAACGGAGCAAGAGGCAGAGTATGAGTGAGCCAGCGAAGGTGGGGACTCGCGGGAAGAGTCACGGGAAAATGGGTGACATCGCGCGGAAAGACCGAAGGAAATCTTATCGGGAGTTTGACAAGCGAAGGCGTTTCCTCGTCGGCCTGGTTCCGCCATTCGGCTGGTCAACCCCAAGGAACAACACTTACTTGTTTTCGTTTCATGAAGGCGACGACGACGACGACGTTGTATTATTTGGTGATTACTTGACAGGACATTAATATGATTCGAGTATCATATTCCCGATAAAAAAAAAGTCCTGAATTGGATTTCACTTTTCCCTTTTCAAAACTCGATGCCAATTGCCAATGCAGGCAGACTAAATATGTTCGTTTCCCCTTTTCGAAAGGAAGAATAGGAAGGAGATATTATAGATTTGCTTGTTTTGCTTGTTCTTGAAACCCATGTCAAATGTTGGATTAGAGATGGCAGAAGTACTTTATCGTGGCACGATAAATGGCATCCGGCCAATTCATGCTGTAGTCTCCTCTGTTATTAAAGGTTGGTTCTTGGTGTTGGCCTCGCAGGTTCTTGTTCTGGGGCGCTCCTTACCCATTTCGAGAGCTCGAAATCGGTCAGCTGTTGAACCCAAATGGGCCAAAGTTGTGGGTGGCCATAACAAATTATTAACCTTTGATCGGTTGAGTAAAAGTGCGAATGTCTTGTGTTTTGTGCCGTTCTTCTCGAGAATCAGGACGACATTTGTTGTTTGAGCGCCCTTTCTCTAAGGAGATTAGGAGTCAGCTGTTGAACGTAAGTGGAATCAGAAAGTATCTGTTGGTGACTGGCAAACAAATGGTTTGCTTGAGTTACTACGTACTTTTTTTTTTTGGTCAGAAGAAAAAACTGTTCATTGATATTTTGTAAATACAGAACCCACTTTTGGGGTCTCAAAACAAAGCAGATCTCTAAGGGCCTGCGGAGGATGGGTCAATCAGTGTTTAGTGAGTGCTTTTTTTTTTTTTTTTTGTATCGTAACTACCCAGTCCGCCACACTATTTCTGGACCTATTACAAAATTGCAGTTTTATGTTTGAAAATGAAGACAGCAGCTCATGTGCTTCCCTGAAGGGAGTGGTTACTCCGTACTTAAAGAGTGGTTCTTTCTCCAAATCTCTAGAATCATTGTTATTTTCATAATATAAGTCTTTTACAAATCAAAGCAATCATCTATGAGTTGAATGTACTTAGACATGTGTTCTATCCTGGTTTCAAGCAAATTTCACAGGGCATGAAGACTACAATAACATAAAGATGGAGGAAAGTATGACCCTATTACAATAACATCACCACTGTTTAAAGGATATGGAGTGTGTAAACATCCTTCACTTGAACGAGATAAGAAAGCCACAGGAATGTTTAACTGATGAGCATGACACATATTGGAATACAGATTCACAAGCTATATACGAGCAAATTTGAACTGCGTGAATCAATTCAATGACAAATTTTCCTTGATCTCTGCTAAAAACTTGCAAAGAGAGAAGAGAACATAAGGGAGAAAAACAGTCTAATTTACCAAAGAACACTAGTTGCTTCTGTTAAGTCTCTCTTCCCCCCCCTTTTTCTGGGTTCGCCAGCTGGTCAAGAAGCCTGAGCTATTTAGAAGCAAGATAGGCAATGCGATATTGCAAAAGCCGAGTCTGCCCTCTTCATACTAGTGAAGCTGATAAGGGCCATCGAAATCACGTAGCATCCCGCAGGAATGAATAGTCACACGGCATGCTTCCTCATTTGCCATGGGAGGCAAATTCGCCAACGATTTGCAACCAGAGAAATCCAATGTCATCAGGTTTGGTAAGTTCGACAGATCTGGTAACTCCCTTAAGGAGACACAACCATCTATATGCAAATCCTCCAGTGATCCCGATTGGCCAAGGCCTCGAATCTCAACTAACCGCGGGCAATTTGTAATCCAGAAACGCCGGAGCTTTCTCAAGCTCGATATATTGGACAAGCTCTCGAGAAGTCGACAGTCCGTCACGTACAATTCAGTAAGGTTCTCAAATTGTCCAAGCCTATTCAGGGGGATGTCAGTTAAACTAGATCTGCAGAACTCGAAGCTGGACAAATTCTTGAAGTTGTGATCCCGTGACCATTCCACCATGGACTCAAAACCGATGAGATTCAACCTCTGAAGATTGGATGGATACTGCGTGTGAGATAGA
Organism: Syzygium grande; assembly: GCA_024733475.1. NCBI lineage: Eukaryota > Viridiplantae > Streptophyta > Magnoliopsida > Myrtales > Myrtaceae > Syzygium > Syzygium grande. The sequence continues at coordinate 28,192,967 of JAMXDD010000006.1, read as the reverse complement.
AAGGTGGACCAAGGTAAGTCGAGTCGTTGGAGCCTAGCAAGGGAATTAACCTCAGCAGGCAACATGGTCACATCCGAAAGTTCCAATTTCAACCTCCTTAACTTGCGTAGCCTCCCAATCCACCGCAAATCTGGTGTTTGACTAGCATCCGGTTCGTGATGTGGGCCGAACTCTTTTGAAGGTGCAACAAATCTAGGACGGCCATAATCAGATAAACTTAGAGCGACCAAGTTGGTCAGGTTCGAGACGTTTGGAATCGTTCCCATTGTTGCAGACTTAAAGTTTAATGTGTTCAAATTTGCAGGAAGCTCTGGCAACTCTGGAAGCTCATGGCAAGGAAACAGCTGCAGACTCTCAAGTTGATGAAGCTGATTGATAGATGTCGGCAATTTGCAAATATGAGTCCCTCCCAAGTCTAGGATTCTCAAAGATGACACTGCCCCGATTTTGCTGGGGACTTCCCCGTCCAAAAGTTCACAAACATAAGCGACCAACTCTTTAAGCTTCTCTAACATACCTATTGCCTCAGGAAGCTTCCTTAACTTACAACCTGGCATCAAAAGTACCTCCAGTCTCTTAAGCTCTCCGATCGACTCGGGTAATTCTGTAACTTTCGTGTGAGACAAACTCAACTCAACTAGAGACCTTAGTTTCCCAATTGAGCTTGGAAGATCAATAACAGAAGAGTGACTTAGAGACAAACATTGCAGACCTGTTAGATCTCCTATAGATTCTGGAAGCTCAAGAAGTTCCATATTTTCCATTCTTAGCGTCGATAGTTACTTCAGATTACCCGGTGAGTTTGGCAAAAATTGGGGTAACGAGCATAGATTTTGCTCGGTTGAAGCTCTTTCAAGCATCCTCAAACCGTTACACCCATTAATTTCCAAGTGCTTCAAGTTCTGCAGCATACCAATGGATGGGTCGATTTCAACCAAGCTCTCACAATCCTTCAAAATCAGTCTCTCCAAAGTCAGGCAAGTAGAGAAATCCGGGGTCCTGGTCAACCTCCTGCAACATCTGAGATTCAGAACTTTTAACCTACTTTTTCCCTGTAGAAATACTTAATGTCAGAATGAGCAGAAACTAACAAATCACAAAACTAAAGAAACGAAGTAAATTTAATTAAGTCATGCTTGTTTTATGATCTTATGTACCATGATTTGGCTCCAACCACCCCAATCATTTGTGACGTCACTTCTTGAAATTTCGAGGACGACTAGATTGCTCGGAGAGAAGTTAGTTGCTTGAAACTCCGAAGGACAATGATGCCAAGAAAGCCATCTTATCTCCGAAAGGAGATCCTGGAAGTCCCCAACAAAGTTTCCTCCATCCAATTCGAGGAACCTTAACTTGACCAGCCTTAAAAGTTCTCCGCGTGTGATACAATGCAATTTTGAATCTCCTCCAAGTTTGAGTGCTACAATGTTTTCTGTTCCCTAACAATGGAAATCAAAGAGCAATCGGCGTAAAGCTTTGAGGAGGATAAGAAAATGGCTCATGAAATGAGAAGGGCTTTACTTGCAATTTACCTCGTTTCTTCGCATGACACTCGTAGCTACAGTGGGACACCACAACCTACTATGCTTTCCAGGATGTTGGATGCTCTCCCTCCGAACAATCTCCCTCCCTAAATCTCTGAGCTGATTGTGCATCCATATTTTCTGATCATTTGTAATTTTTATCAATGACATTTCAACGAGGACAGGAATGGCGCTGTTGGGAAAAAACTCACAAGTTTTCCACATACAAACTGCATCACTTCTTTCTTCACCGGCCATGTGACATGCGATATCCAGAAAAATTTCTCTCTGCTCATATTCTAACATGTCATAACTTATCATCAGTATGTCCTGAACTTCTTTGTGAGGCATTTTCTCTAGCTTTTCCAATGCATCGTCCCATACTTCTTCGCCTCTGCAGTACAGAGAGGACCCAATAACCACAAGAGCCAAAGGAAGCCCGCTGGTGGTCTTCACAATTTCTCTTGCTATTCGATCGTAGTCGCGTGGATGAGCATCTCTTCTGAACGCATGCTTACTGAATAGCTGAACAGCATAATGAAACGGCATTTTCTCCATTTCATAGAGTTGAAACTCTTTGGGATGCATTGGGTCATTACCTTTCAGCCTTTCCCCATTATTTTGGAAAAAACTAATGTCCCTAGTTGTCACGATGATTCTACTTCCCGGACCAAACCAAACTCGCTTTTCAACTAATTTCAAGAGTTGGTCTCTCTTATCCACATCGTCGAGAACAACCAAAACATTTCTGCAGCAGAATTTTTCTCTAATCATGTTGATCCCGGTGTCGGTATCATTAATTTTCACAGCTTTAGACTTGAGAACATCAGACAATAATCGTTTTTGCAATTTCGCCATTTTACCACGTTGCGGAAGCTCTCAGATATCAGATAGAAAGCTGCAACCGTCAAATTGAGAAGAGATTTGGTTGAAAACTACTTTGGCAAGGGTTGTCTTGCCGATTCCACCCATTCCATGGATTATGACAAACCGCACATCCAGAGAGTCTTCACCTAACAAGTCCATCACAGCTTCCACATGATTATCTATTCCCACCAGATGATTAGGCACAACTCGAACTCTTCCCAGTAGCTTGCTTGAAACCTCACTAGTAAAATGCTTTATGAGTTCACCTTGACTGCCACATTTTCAACAAAGAAAAGCTTAAATGTTGTGGCCAGGCATATACAGGACATTAGTTCTTCCTGAAAATTGTAGATCATTCTTTTACAATTTCCTACACTAGTGGCCAATTAAATTTGACATCTCGAGATGTTTACTAGGCAAAAATGATCATTGTTATCCACAAAAAAAGTCCGTCAATACTGGAAAGTTACCAATTTGATGAAGCCTGTAAAAGTGACTAACTACAGTGGAATGTTACTTATAGTGATTGATGATCTATTAGATAGAGAGTCAATTGTATGATAATTCGTGAGAAGTTATTTTTATTACGAAAAGTCAGTAACCACGATATTGGAAGAAATACTTGTTCTAATTACTTGATAGATGATCTTTACTTTTAATATCTAGAAGTGTCTGGCTATGTGAAGAAGATACTCACTGCTAATAAGTTGGAAGTCAATTTTGTTATAAAAAGTTACTAATAATATAGAGACTACATTATGGAAATAGAAAAAAAAACCGTAATTTAAATTAAATATACGGTTTCCTACATTTGTGGACCATATGGTGGATAATACTTACAGAGATCAGTTTCTTTTTTACCATCTCATTCGATAACAAAAACAAAGGCAACATTTAGCTAACAGTATTTAATTGAATACTTGGTTTTCTAATTTTTTGGGTCATACGACTGATGGATAGTACTTATAAAGATAAATTAATTACTCTTGTGGCAAATGAAAAAAGTTCATGCATGTAGAAATTGAATTTGAAATATCCTCTGATTTAGTAGCATAGCACTCTATGCGTTGTGTATATCGATTGTAAAAATGGCTTAGCACAACATTAAAAATCCTAGCATGAGTTCATATATAAGAAATTAAACGACTAATGCTCAAACAAGTTTCCTTGATAGAAAAGGAAGAACCATAATGCAGCGCAATATAACGATCAATTGGATATATAAAAGCAGCATGTAGGTACTTTATCAAATTATATGGATTTGAATCACTACATCCCTTTCGACCAAAAAAAAAATTACTACATCCCTAAAAATGCTTGACATAATTGAAAAGTTAGTGATAATTTATTCTAAAACTAATATTAAAATTGACATGACCCATTATACCATTCAAACTAATATCAAATTAGTATGTAAGGAAAAAAATAAAATAAAATAAATTCTTTCGTACTCTTATGAATGGAAACAATATCGTACTATTATGTCTAGCCTAATGAAATTCACTTTAAGTATAATATGAAATAAGGAATTTACATATATTTAAAAATAATTTTTTTATCACATATCTATTGTTCATAGGTCATTTATACAAAAATTTATGATAAAATAAAAAGTCGGTACGGGGGAGAAGTTATTTGTGAAGTAGTTACTGATTATTGATCTTACTATGCTGTATGAAAATTTAGTACCTACAGGGGAGAAAAGTTGGTTATCAAAAAAATATACTGAGAGTTGCAATTAAAAGAACTACCAATATATTGAAAGTTATTTATTCTTAGAAGACTTAATAACCAGATGGGAAAATTATTAATTACTTATATATTGATTTTGACATTTGTAGCAATACGAAAGTTGCTAAAAAAATTACCAATTACTGATATCTAGGGTAAAAATTATATTCCTTATAACAAATACCAGTCAATCACACAGGAAGAAACTTAGAAAGTAACTTAATATCGGCATAGTATTAGTAACTTTCCACGGTATTAATACTTTTCTATACGAAGAGCAACTATTAATCTTAGTAATAATTACGCGTGTCCTCTTGATGTGATTAGATCGTATCCACAATTGAATAGCATCATATAAAGGAGTGGAATTGTTATTAACTTTGCATAAGGAAAATAACTTCCGATTAGTAGATAATCAATAATGTCTACATGTGGGGATAATGATTTCCCATGGAAAATCGACTTTCAAATATACGAGTGACCAACGTAAGCAGCTATAATTTGGAAAAGTTATGAGCAGCCCCATGTCCTTTACAAGAAGAACGAAATTGGACATTTAAGGAAATTACTGTTAGAACTGTATGTGCGTAATTAACAAGCTATATTTTGGTAAACATGATGTTATTAAAAATAATTTTTTGGTCGAAATTATTAAAAATAATTGGACAGTGGGGAATCACCATAAGATGGGCCCAATTATTCATGCCACAGTAGCAAAAGAATAGGCCGCAATCATTATAAATATAGCGCGGCTCGGTTTAGGAGTGAAAAAAAGAGATTGGAAGAAAACAAGTAGTTGTATAATTTCCTTTCACTAGTCGTAGCGATGACCCTAGAAACTGGAATCTTCAAAAGTTGCCGCATGGTCTACATATAATATGGACAAAGACCATTCGAATCATAAATCATGTGAGTCTCGTCAAAGGATTTAGATATCAACCGTTAAATAAACCTTGATCTATATGGTCTAAAGAACAGGCAATATGTTCTCATGGATCTTACCCGCTATCTCTCAAGTCCCAACCATTAATGTTGGCGACCTCCGTTAGAGCCTCCTTCCAGTGTTGCACTTCTTCGTAGCTGAAACTAGCCTCGTGCCTTTTTAGGGCATCGATGTAGAGTCCAGTTCAGAGCTTGACATCGGAAGGTTCCACGTCATAGAAAATTGGCAAAATCACTTTGTCACTCGATTCCCTCCGGCACCTTACAATGCTTGCGAGTTCGCGGAGACACCACGCACTGGACGCATAGCCTCTAGAGAAGATGGGCACGTAAATCTTGGAGGTTTCAATTGCCGCATGGAAGCTCACCTCCAATTACTTCGCCCTTTCGGATCTCCTCGTTGTCCCTAAAGACACGAATCCCGGCTCCATCTAGGGAGTGATAGAGGCAATCGGTGAAATTGAGGCGAGTGTCAGCGCCTCTAAAATTCAAGAACACCTCGAATTCAGAACCCGACAACTGACCAACATTTGCAAGGAACGTTATTGTGGTGTCTGACGAGTCCCTTTTTCTCTTCGTTGTCGGAAGCTCCATTTGCCAATGTTTAACTACGCGAGGTATGCAATTCTTCTGTCTTATTACTTAATCAGTGAAACCTCGCTAGGATTTATATAGAGAAGAGCCAAGAGAGTGTGGCGAGTTGCTTCCGCTTGACTTTAAGTCAAAGTATGTCGAGCAATTCATATTATGCTCCATCCGTGGTTGGGGCATCCCTCCTTCTAATTAATGGGTTATAGATTATGCACACCCTATGCATGAAAATTTAACTAAACATAAATGCAGGTGGTGAGCATGATTGTAGCCCATCAATTAAAAGAGTGATTTGAGCAATTTTCCTCCGACAAAAGATGGAGAAATATAGCTTATTCTATTGAGAACATGTCTCGAATTTGAACCTGTAAAAAAAATCCGATTAAAGTAGGTTACCTAATATATGCAGTTATACTCGGTAATTTATATACTAAACCAAACAAGAGAAGTGTGGAGTTTTTTTTTTTCTATGGATTTTCTAAGTGAGTTGTTTTTAAGAGATTATGACTTGTGGATTTGTTTTGGGTGTAATCTAGTGCTACAAAACGCTTGAGTGAATGAGCTATTATAAAGTCCGCATTCTCCATATTTATAGTGGGTTTCTTGATAGCTGGCTCTCGCCCATAGTAGGTACTAATAATAAGATTAAACAACAAAAATCTCCAAAGTCATTATGGTTGATCGTTAATTTCTTTGGTGATCCCTTCTTCTTGCTTTAGACTTGAATTGCAACATCAGCTAATCTCCAGCATTATTTTCACGAGACACTCAATATAGCCCTGGAAAGTGGTAGACCAGTCATTCCAAGCTCTCCCACTTGTTCATGCTGAGGTAGCAGTCGACAGATTTGGACTTTTCTTCAGCAAACATAGGTTGGGCCGTTATCATTCATGAGAAAAACGAACGGGAGTGGCGTGTCGTGGGGAGAAAGCTGGGAATATGCTTTTGAGGTCATCGTTCTTCTGGTTTGTCCCTTCCCCTTCCCTGAGTGTGTACGACCACGTCACCTCTCAACGTTTCCAAAACGTCTGTGCGCGACAAACTGGGATTCTCTCTGGCAAAATAGTCTTGGCTTGAAACTGACGGAACAACAGCGACTCCTAGTCGACAGCTCGTAAGCTACGTATAGAGGAAACTATCTCGTAAGATCAATATTAGGGATAATTACTTAAAAAAAAGTCATAAATTTATTATATTACGGTTAATTCAGTAATAAAATTTTTAATTATGTCAAATAGTTTTAAATCTTTTGATATTTTGCCAATGTAGTCCTTTTGACTAAAATTAATGACGTGAATAATTTTTTTCAAAATTTCTTATTTTTTCCTCCTTTTTCTTTTCTTTTTTTTTTCTCCTTCGGATTTTTGGGTAGCAGGGTTGTCGAAGCCCCGACGACAGCTGGTGACCCTTGTGCGGCCATGGGCGGGGGTGTTGCCGGCCATCGCCAGGGCCCCGCCGGTGGAAAATCCAATGAAGGAAAATAAAAAAAAAGAAAAGAAAGAAAAAAAGGTAAAAATAGGAAAAAAGAAAATTCGGATTTTTTTTAATATTTGAAAATATTATCTACTTTAGCGTCAGCCATACCAAGTCGTCCATGTCAAGTAGGACAGCCAACGTCCATGTTAATGATTTTTTGTCAATTTTGGCCAAAAGAACTATATTAACAAATAGTTAGAAAATTTAGAATTATATTGACAAAATTGAAAAATTTAGAAAATTTAAATGGTTGTCATATAATAGGTTTATGACTAAATTGGTTGCTTGTGCATATATGACCACATCAAATCTCAAAGTTTCTACAACGTAAGTGTGCAACAAACTGGGATTCTCTTTGGCTAAAAGGTCTCGACGCGTCATTGACGGAACAACTATGACTCCAAGTCGACGCGCATTAGCTATGTTTTGAGGAAACTATCTTGTAAGAGCCAATATTAAGGATAACTACCAAAAAAAGTCCTAAATTTATTATACGGCAACTAATTCAGTCATAAAAATTTTAATTTTGTCAATTTATTTTAAACCTTTTGATATTTTGCCAATGTAATTTTTCCGATCAAAATTACTGACGTGAACGATTTTGGAAAAATTGTTAACGTCAGCGTCGGCCATACCAAGCAGGCCATGTCACGTAGGACAACCAGCATTCACATTAGCGATAATGAGCCAATTTTGGCTGGAATAACTATATTGATAAATCGTCAAGGATTTATAATTATATTAGCAAAATTGAGAGTTTGAGAGCTGAATTGTTCACTGTACAATAGATTTAGGACTGAATTGACAGCTTATATATATATACACGATCACATCAAATTGTAAAGTTTCAAGGATGTTTATACACAACAAACTGGGATTCTCTCTGGCTAAAAGGTCTCGGGGCGTAATTGACGGAACAACAACGACTCCATGTCGATGGCGCATTAGCCACGTTTTGGAAGGAGCTATCTCGGCCGATCAAAATCGGGCAGCATGATAGGAAAGGCATCGGTTGTTACCAAGAGAAGATTCCAAGTCAGATTCATGGGTTGTTGGGGTTGGGAAGCTAGTCAAGATAGGATCTTTTGACTAGCAAAACTAATGTATGGACTTAGTTTTTGCGTAACGGGATGGATACAAATAATCACGGTGCAAAATTGGTATGCGAGCTTGTGTTTATTTTTATGGGTCCATGCATTTTTTTTTTTAAATGTGTTTGGCTGGATCTCGTAGACTTAAAACTATGGAATACTCACTTTTTACCAAAGTGTGCATGGATTTGCTTCAAAGAGGATTTTGAAAAAAAATATTGTGTGGTCTACACACCATAAAGACCAAGCTCATCTTAATCATTAGGGATATGTTCACTACAAGTCATATAACTTGCCACGAAAGTACAAGTTCTACAATTTGCAAAAATTGCAATCAAGTCCTAAAACTTGTTAAAATTAGTCCAATTGAGTCATAAAGTTAACACCGTCAAACTTACGAACAGAAAATACTGATGTGGCTTATTTTAATATTTTTTCTTAGTTATGTGGCTTATTTTAATTTTCAAATTTTATTTAAATTAAATTTAAAAAATAAAACTATATAATAATAAATTATAAAAGAAGAAAAAGAAGGAGAAGACCCACGGCAGCTGTGGCCAAGCCCTTGCTGTCTCTAGTGGCCGCCGCCACAGCCGCTGAGAAGTGCCGTCGGAGGTCGCCTATGCCTTCCTGAAGCCCAACGACCCTCGCTAGCCTTAGGCAAGGCCCCGACAAGGGCCTGCAAGCCCCAATCTAGGGGAGGGCGTGACCCTCGTGTTGGGCCGGCGAGGCCTCGCCTAGCATCACCCACCCCAAGCCAGGGCCGGCGACCCTCGCTGAGATCTGGGGCGAGGGTTGCACCCTTCCCTATATCGGGGCTTGCAGGCCCTTGTCGGGGCCTCGCCCAGGGCCAGCAAGGGTTGCCAAGCTTTGGGAAGGCCCAGGGGACCTTCGCCGACCCTTCCTAGCTGCTGTGGCAGCGGCCACCGGCGATGGCAAAGCCTTGGCCACAATTGCCAGTTGTGCCTCTTCAACTTTTTTTTTTTTTAACTTTTAGCTTTTTTTATCTAATTTAATTTTTAGTTTTTAATTTTTTTTTTTTGATGTGGCGCTTGTTGGACACCACATCATTGCCGTGTGTCTTAAAAAAAAAATACACGTCAGTATTTTCCGTTAGCCTAGTTTAACGGTGTTAACTTTAAGACTTGATCGAATCAACTTAATAAGTTTTAGGACTTGATTGCACTTTTTGTAAGTTTTAAGACTCAATTGCACTTTTATGATAAGTTTTAGGACTTTTAGTGAACATATCTCTAATCATTGTAAGCCTTACGGTGAGACCCACATCACTAATATATTAGATGGTATGGGTCTGTGTAACCTATAGACCTACAATAATTTCTGGAAGACATTTAAAAAATTGGTATGAAATGTGTTCCATTAATTTATTGACATGTCCGCTTACGTATATTTTTTTTAATCCTGCCCTTTTCTCTTTCATTTCATTCCTTTTTCTTTGGAAAAAATATTCACACTTTGCTCTTCATTCTTGACGAATGCAAAGTGTCAATTTTCAATTAATTTCTCCAAACAAACTTAAACGTAATTAAATTTAATATGAAATTTTTTGTTTGTACAAAGTCTTTAGAAACTTTCAACCATAATTTCCTTTTTTCTTCATTATTCACTCCATATGAAGAAAAATTAATTTCCTAAATAATTTACGATTGAATTTTCTATACCCAAACTTTTAGTAGTTTATTTT
>JAMXDD010000006.1:26642212-26717514 GCA_024733475.1 Syzygium grande | reverse complement strand
CTTAATAATGGCAGCTTCTTCAAAACTACATCAGTGTGTAGAAACTTTCAAGAGGCTACCCCATCCAATTTTGAAGTGTTGCAACTTTAAAAAATATATATCACCAAGCACAGAAGTTACAATGCACTTCACAGGACAGTTAAACGCAACACAATTATTGTTCAACCACATCGATACGAAATAGGCTCTAGTAGCCCATTATCCAATCATGCTATGTAACAAAGAAAAAGGGGATGATTTCAACCATCAATTCAAGATGGAATCGCCCGATTGTTGTTTCATTAGTATACATTTACACTTGTGATTTGACTTTCAATCCAAGGCCTAAAATAGAACAAATAATTCATCACACGAGATCAAAACAAAACTAAGCCTAGTCTTAAGATGATCGCACCCCGGACGTGAGCATATCCTAAGCACTTTCTCCATATGCCTCGACCCTTGAACCATTCCTTCAAAAACCTATGACCCAGTCCAACTCGAACGGTGCAAAATGCACTCAAAATCACTACGAAGAGCATAGGTTACAACTTCTTGGCAGTGGTCTGCCCTAAGAATCAATCAAGGTTGATACTTTAATATTAGTTGTGGATTAGATTGTGTCGGAAAACTGACCTTCACTATACTTAGGTAGTCATAATATCTTGCTAGAGACTACTTATGATTTATGGGCCAAAAAGGGTTTTAAGCACAATGCTAATGTTTAGTGAACCTACAGGGTCGCACTGTAACATCCTGAATTTCGACACATTTCCGGGATCAATGATATTGATATTATTCCTTAATTAATTTTATAAATCCGAACGATTGCGACCTCCGAAACTAGTAATAATTCCTCGTGTTCTCTCGGTAATCAAGACCGTTATGACTCGAGTAACCCTAGGTCGATACGCGTAACCCCCTAAATAGCCGCCCATTAGTGAGAGACCCTAAAATTGTAATTGAGTGATTTTGATCGCGAAATTAGACCCGGACTTGGATGTTGCTTTTCGTGGACGTTTGCGACTATTTTGCGAGGACGACATCATTTTTGAGTGGCCAACTATATTTGGGGTCAGTATGGTCGAAAAATGGAATTTCGGCTCGAAATTGGAAAATTACGAAATTGCCCCTAGGTCTATTTTTGGGTATTCCGAATTTTGGGGAAATTATTGGAGAATATTTGGATAAGATCAACCCCAATAATTTAGATAATTGAAAGACCAAAATGCCCTTGGATATTTTGGCTTAAGTGGACGTGGACCAAGTGAGAGAGGGGCAAAATGGGCATTTTGGAAAAAGTTGGTCAAAGATATACAGTGGTGTGATGTTCTCTATGCTTATCAGATTTGTGTGCTGTCCTTTTTATTTTTTCATGCTTAGAATTGTTATATGGCATGAGATAAGATGTTCCGGTAATGATCACTTGATAAGAGATAACACGATCTTTTTATATTCTCTGATTTTACATGTTTTTTAAGCACGTTTTATCATCGATTCTTTTGTTATTAAAAAAATTCAGATGACATCCTTTTTGGAAGATGAGTAAAGATATGAAAGGAACGCAGAAACAAATGTTTGAAGGAATGTTTCAAATGTTTATTTTCCTTTGTTTATTGGACACATGATAAGGCCAACACAATGAACTGAAGGAGGTGAATAAATTATTTTAAAGAAATTTAATTTTTTTTTCCAAAATGTTTGCAAATATGAGTAGAGGCAGAAATAATGAAGTAAAAGTTAATGCTTTTATCAACATATAAATAAATGGGTTAAAGAGTTGGAAGAATTTGCAAGTAGATATAAAATGGTTCGGTCAATTTCTTTGACCTACTCCATAATGCGGTTACACATAGTAGCAGGTGCTGCATTTTACTTGAAGCTACTACTAGATGACTGTACTAAAACACAAGCACCGCTATCACGCTTGTGTGTGCGCCCTTGTGTGTGGTGATGGTTGAAGAGGATGGATTAGATGTTGGAAATGCATATGTTGAGATATGGATTAGATGGTTTCTTTCTCGAGGGCTTAAGAGTCCCCTTAATGTAAACGCTATGCATTCCCCATCAATTTAAGAACAAATATTTAAATTTCAAAAAACATAAAAGGAAAAATATATACGATTTAATGTCATAATTTATAGGTCTTTAGAAATTAGGAATGTTTAGCAATAAAAGAAAAATTTTAACAGCATGCAATCTCCAAAAATACAATTTTTTCATATGGACTTTGTTAAATACTTCATCAGGAAGTTCTGTTGGGCATGCATCTTAAAAGTGAAAAAATTGCTTGCCAAATGGAAAAAATAAACTCCGGCATTCAGTTATGATTGATAATCAAAAGATTATTTACATCGTAACAAGAAGTACAGTACAATTGTTTATGAGCAACGCAAAAGAAAATTAATGTGGGTTGAAAGAATACCCTATACATGAAATTTTTTTCTTTGGTTTTTCGCAAAGCTCTGGAACAAATCTAAAAGAAATAAGGAACCTGCTCAATAATTGCTTTCCGTACGTACTAGAGTGAAGAGTAATGCAATTTCATCGTATCTTCTCCTTAGTCACCTTTGCCACTTTAACACAAAAGTTGCAAAAAGCAGACATTTACAGTTCGACCAGACGGAATGCATAGAGACAAACAAATTACTTAGTGCGGTTTTAATATATTATCTGAAGAGAGAGGGGCCATAGATAGGGACGTGCACAAAGTAGAACTTTCAATAAAGAAATATGAAAGAAATTTCGGGTTGGATCCAAAGTATGCTCAAAGATACGCCGATTGACTGATTCAACATCACAAGAAAAGAAATCCACAATGTGAATGGAAAGAGCAAGAGAAAGAATTCGGGCCCCCGTAATACCAACGGGACAATGTTCCCTGTGGAAGCGCAGGGCGAGGGCTATTCATGGTGCGTGGCGGGCCCCTTGGAAAATTTTAGAAAAATATTAATCATCAGTGATTTATTAAAATGTAATCATCCTATCATATGACCGGTTATAATATATTGCACGCGTAATAGTAAAATAAAAAACATATATGTTATTAAGTGAATAATACAAATGAGACAACATAAATAAGTAGAGATAAGCTCATGAGATTGTGATTCTTTTAATAATTTAAAGTAGAATAATTCATAAGTTTTGTGAAAATATTAGCAATTATTTATTAAAATTTCGCAAATTTTGATGATATCCTTGTCAAGCCATGAACAAGTTTCCCCAGGCAATGATTCCTTTTTTTATCCACCGCTGGCAACAAATGTTGGCCGGCGGTGACACCCTTCGAGAAGGGCAAAAAAATAGAAATGAAAAGGCATGAAAGAAAATGAAAAGACTAAAGCTTGTCAACCATCAAAATCAAAGGCACGCGCCTCTCTCTATCTATATATATATATATATATATATATATATATATATATATATATATATATATATATATCCTAAAATGATATAAATAAGAGAAAAATATCAAAAAATTCCTAAATTTATTACATTGGTATCAATTCAGTACTAAACCTTTCAATTGAAACAATTTAGTTCTAAACATTTTCACATTGGTATTAATTTAGTCCATTTGGCAAATTTAGGCCGGAAATTGCTGACGTGAATGCCGGCGGTCCTACGTGACACGATCGATGCTGATGTGGACAAAATTTATAATTTTTTAAATAATTTTTTCTCTTTTTTTTTCTTTTTTTTTTTTTTTTTTTTTTTGCACACTATTTGGCCGACAACCGACTGGTGAGGTCGCCGGCTGACCACTGGCCCTCACCCATATCTAGGTGAGGGCATCGTGGCCCTCGCTGTAATTTGGGCGAGGGCGTGATGGCCCTCACTTGTTGATAGGCGAGGGTTTCGACCCTCACCCGCGGGCCGGTGATGGTCGGCTGGTGACCTCGCTTGCCAACAGTGTGCAGAAAAAAAAAAAAAGAAAAGAAAAGAGAAAAATAGAAAAAAAAACAATAAAATTAAGTCCCATTAGCTACATGTTCAGAGATAATTTGAATCTTCATAATTATGTTGCTGAGGCTCTAACCAACGAGCAATGGAGATTACCGATCCCGTACTGCTTCGCGAAGGATAGAGCCATAACAGTTCCCAAGATTCGCTTCACAAAAGAGACTGCATGTTTCAGGAATATTTGGAAACGATATATCGTATTGGACTCGCTTTCTCAGTCGAGAAGCCTAGAAGACGCATGAGCATCGACAAAGTTGCAACCCAGCTGCACTCGATTAGGATGAAACTTTTTGCAGCTTCTTTACTTGGAAGGATGAGACACGAGTAGATGACATCGAAAGTAGCAAGTTCTTCATTTCTTATAATGAATCTCTCCAGTGCTATTTGCGAATGAACAAGGAACGGAAGAATGTCCGGCTTTCCCAATTTCCTTGTGAATCTAAGAAAGTATTGTCATTCCTACTTTAAAGAATTAGCCATCAATTCACACTTTTTAATTTTTTTTTGGCCAGAATGACATTTCTTGACAAATTAATGGGATAAAAAGCGAAAATTATGAGCCAAATTGACCTGTAATTACGGATTCAATATACAAGAAATGGGACAAGTGTCCTTCTGAGCTCTACAAGGCCGTGCTCTCTATGGCTCCATTGCTATTAGGGTGTCATCATACGTTGTTGATTGAAAAGTTTCAATGCAACTTGTTAAGGTCTATCCGCTCCGCTCAAAAGCTAAGTTGCAATGGGTTTTATATAAATGTGGCGTCCCTCCAATTAACGATTCTGATATTTGACTATCTGAGGTGAATTTTTAAACATCACGTTTGAGCCAAAAACTTGCTTCTGTCCTGACCACAAGCAACGGTTTGCATCAGAGGTTGATTGTTGAAGCTTGAAGTTTTGGGATTTGATTGGTCTTGTTGCCAACCGCCTATATAATTACTGTTTTGTCTTCATTTCCATCCTTCGAAGTCCACGAGCAGGTCCATTATCCATAGGCGACCGAAACGTCACTTGCTGCCATCACAATTGAAAGAATTCGAATTAATTTTTCTACTTGCGAGGTCAACTAGTACAATGGAAAAGGCAAGAATTTGAATGAGATCCATGGCATTAGTAGCTAAAATAGCCAAATGGCTTGACATTTTCATTTATTCTAATCTCCTATGGTTCATAATGTTAATCATGTGGAAAGCATAGGGAAAGGAGGAGAAATAGTTTATGCAGCTCTTTCTTGAGGGCTTACTGACCTTTTTATGTTTGAAAGGTATTCCGGCTCAATATGGTCACTAAGAAGTAAGAACGGATGTTACAATGAAGCAGCAAGTTGTTTGGTAGGGCAGTAGCCTCTACAATTCGACTCGGATCTCCGTTTTTCATTAGTTTTCCCTCCTTTTTTCTTCACAACTGGTTTTTATTGATGCGACTTCCTCTAGAGCGATTTGTTGTTCCAGTTTAGTATCATATTACTAGGCTAGTAGTTAAAACTACTGAGCATCCGATCTTCTGGTTGCTTTTTTTCCCTGTTTATACACAAGCATCTAACTCAATCTTGTACTCCTGTCCGCAGGCGCACTTCACGAGCTGTGATATTCCCTGTTTAAAGCAGATAAACAAATGATTCCGGCGATATACATGAATAAGGGTACCAAGAAAATTTATAACAAAAGGGTGTGTCACATAATTTTTTGTTTGAGTTGAGACAGTGTATATAGAAGAATGGTAAAATTTAGAGAAAAAACTAGACGCTATGATAGAAAAACAATCTCCTAGTTCTGGAAGATAACGGAGGTTAGCAGTGGAGTGAATTCTATTGACACCTAAATTTTGATTAACTATTTAGTGATTAATTGTATAGAAAATTAGGGATTAAATTTTAACCCCTAAACAAAAATATTAAAATTGCATAGCATATAGTTTAGGTTCATATAGGTTAATTGCATTCAGCATTGGATCGGCAGTGGCGAGAAAGCTGAAAATTCATCGCGTAAACCGAGCTTGGGCACTCGGCTTACTCAAGGGATTGGGGGTCAAAATTCACAAATTTAAAAGGCTTTGGTTGTTTTAATTTGAGCTTAAATCAGCCCGAATTAATTTAGCCCATTTGAAATTAAAATAAAATTAAATGATAAAGCCTAAGTCTAAACCCATTAGGACTAGGAAGCCCGGTTAATTAATCTAGGGTTGCGATATAAATATGTCGTTACGTGTCATAATCAGAAGGGGCTCTCATAATTTCTAGAAGACAATTCCAGCAAGAGTGAAACACATGAGCAAGAGCAGGGGCTTGATTTCACGCAATTGAGAGTAGAGAGAGAGAGAATCGTAAAAATAATCGTGAGTAGGGGACAATTCAAGGGAGACGGCCATGAGAGAGAGAAAAGAGAGAGTCTCTGGTCATCATCTATACGCAGTGAACCCCAAAGCGTGCTTTCGGGGAGCACAGACGGTCAAAGGTCAAAGAAAGAAGTTGCTTCTTTCTCTCTTTCTCCTCCCTGGGCAAGTCGCGTCCTTTGCTGAAATTTCAGACGTTTTCTGCAGCTTGCCTCGACACCCCCAGCCATCGTTCGACGCAGCAGGCATCTCGGACGCCTCGGAACAGCGAGCCCAGCGACGTTTACCAAATCGCGTTGCCATTTTTCCTGCCTCGACGACGGCATGGTTGTTCCCTACTACTGATCCGGCCAGCGCTCCTGCTATCGCACCACCCTCGCGGCCGACCCCGTGGTCGCGAGTCAGTCTGTCGTCCCGCTCGTGATTCTGTTTTGCAGGTGACGAGCCTAAATTTCTAACGATCTGCAAGCGGCGTCATCGTCACCATCCACCGCCGTCGACCCCATCGTCGGTCCGTCCCACCGCCGCTCGACCCGATCCACAATCCCGATCTGCGAGTCCAAATTTGGAAATATCTCGAAATTAGGTATGGATTTTATTCAATATTTTCAGAATATTTGGTTTCTTAATTTTCAATATTTGAATATTTCGTGAATATTCTTTGGTGGATTGCTAAATCTTAGGATAATATTTGCGATATCCGCAATATTTGAAAATATCCAAAATTAGGAATTATTCCTAATTTGGCAACGTATCTGGACGACTATCCGACCTTATCCCTAAGGTACGATACGCGGCGATACGGAAAGTCGTTATCTTGTTCATAATCACTTGGATACGATAATAGATTTTATTTGCTTTCCAAATTTAAATAATCAACTTTTTGTCGATATCTATAATCTTATAGATATGACCGTATTTTGATTTCTTTGCCTTATCTGAATTTAAAGAATCTTATGGATTGCGTGGATTGTTCAAATATGATTGTTATCTTTGTTTGATTGTTTTCTTTTTAAATAAAGAAAATCCAAAAATTTGTTGGTTAGATTTAAATTGGAAATTTTGCATGCTTAAGGAATCCTTAATATATCTAAAAGAATAAGATAATTATTTGATTTAAATTGGGATCTAGGGTAGCATATTTCCTAGTTTAAATTAGAGATTATTTTAATTTTAATAGATTATTTAGGATATTCAATAATTTCGAATTTCCATGAAAATCCTAAAAAAATGAGTCACTTTAGGACAGATTAAGATAGATTGCATGTTATTTTAGGCATTTTTTTTTTCGAATTTCATTGGAAAAATACCAAAAAATAAATCATTTGTTCGTCATTAGAATTAGGTTGCGTCGTCGCATGACATATAGTTCACATGTTAGGTTGCATTAATCGTATGTCATTTTTTACACGTCATTACATATATGTTAGTTTGCATTTTTAATAAAGCGGAAACCCTAAAGAACATCGTGAGTGCCTTGCTTTGTTAATTAGAAATCATATTATGATTATTTGTGTGATTTTCTACTAACAATGCAGGTGCTTACGTTGTATTAAGATATGTCATTCTCCTAATCTTGCAATCTATTTATTGCTTTCTTGAGTGTTAAATTGGTGGTTTGCGCACCCGCATGAACACCTCACATGTTAGTAATTAGGTAATAAAATGGATCCAGATCTGCCTACATGAATATTTTTGAAAAGAAAAGGTACTGAAAGGGCGTTAGACTAGATTTAGCGTAACCAAGTTCCCGAGCTTAGAATCTCTGATTCGTTGGAATTAAACATATTTTTCTATGTTTTATTTAGGTTTCTAATCGACCTACTACAGATAGATTAGTGGCGACTCCAAGCATGAAAACTTTTGCATGTTAAAATCTTAAACCCTAAGTTGCGAATTGGTAGGGCTTGAGAGGCCCGAGTTAAGCTTAATCTTAATAATCCATTAGCATGAGAAAATTTAGGTCGCGACAAAACCAATCCCGTTTTATGGGTACATTCCCCAGTTAACAGCACATTGTTAAAAAATGATATTGTCAACACCCATTCACTCTTTTTTTTTGAATGAAAATCACAATTTTGGAATAATTTTACTTTCAGTTTCTCGATTTGATTATGCAGAGACTGCATGAACTCGGTTTCCCCAACAATATCTGCTAAAAAAGCTTTTTGTTCCTTTTCCAAGGTCTTAACATCCATTGCCCTTAGCTCTTCCTGCATCGCACCACAGCGAACAATGATGCTGAGACGTAAATACAACCAAGTAAATTCAATAAAAAGTCCTGGACCTGTACTTCGAGGATCCACTTTAGAACCACATTAATAGAACTTCAAATTACCTATATCTTTAATGATTTGGTTCATTGAAACCAAATGCAGACATTCTACATCGGTATTGCATGGTGTGATGATTGAGTATTATACGTACTTGACAATCCTATTGCCTTGATACTCACCTGGAACTCATTTGACTGGCTTTTCATTTGCTCAATTCGTTGCTTCATCTGCAATAATAGGAGTTGCACTAGAACCATTAGTGTTCATGGAGAAACGATGATGATCTGCAAATCGAGGATATTTACTCCTAGTGTGTAGTTGCCTCGTAACAACTTTGGTTCTATATTTCATCATTACAATGAAGGCTTCTATAGTCAAAGTGATTAGAAATTGCACATCACACTCGTGTCAAAAGGCGAAATTAACCAATAAAGCTGGAAGCATAAATACAAGATCAAAGCTAAAACCCCCCCTCAAGGTATCAGTTTAGGTGATTAGGCATGTCATTTAAATCGAGCTGCTTAATTGTAGTTTCTGCTAGATTATGAAATTGAAATGGATCGTGCTTTATTCAGGACCATGAGTTGGTATGCTCTATTTTCTGGTGCTTATCTCCCAAGATGAGCATTGTAGTGCATATTATCACATATCCACCCTAAGCTTTGACAATTAGTGGAAATCATTTTAACCAGAGAATTGAAATCAACACATCGTGGAATTTAGATATGGACTACTTAACCGAAGAATTTTCTGCAGCTTACTTAGCTTTTGTTCTTATCATCTCGTCAAGTTTTGCTGCTGCAGAATCCACTCTGAAGTTCAGTTCCTTGCTTCCTCCGTTGTTCTGTAAGTTCAAGCATTAAATTTAAGTAACTACTCTGTTCAATGAACATAATTTTATTTTTGTCTGTGCGTACCATGTTATCAATAACCAGGTGATTGGATTTGCCTCTTGCTGCAAAGGTATTGGCATTAGATATCAGATAAAGTTAACCACAATGAAAGTTTTTGTAACACATTTCCTCACGGTGCACAGTACATGGAGCATGGCTCCTAATTGTATCCGCTTACTGGCTTTTATGTAGGTGATAAGTTTTCCTGGTGTAGATCCTGCCTTAAGTTGAAACATCAGATTACAATGACCAGATGAAGCAACAAATGGCCCAAAAACACTAAGGACTAGACTAGTAATATGGCTTTCATGACAGATAAAATTGGGTTACTGACAACCTCTGCTTGTCAAGGTACATCGACAGTGCCCCAGCAAAAATAAGGAAAGGTTGACAGAGACTCAGCAGCTATTAAAGGGAATTGAGGGACTTATCTCATCAATATATCTGTCAAACTAAACTCATATTAATGGAAAGAAAAATGAAACAATTCTTGTTTGAAGTGTATGGCCAAATGATGATATATGCTGAAGAAATAGGTGTCACGCTGTTAAAAAGCACGATAGATCATGATGACATAAAAGTAGAAATTCTAAAGAAGATCACATATCAGCAACATATGCCTTTGTTGGTCTATAGTTCAAACCTGAAAAAGTTAAATACCCATACCTCCAGCTGCGACCTTTTCTTCATCGAATGTTTCCTTGACCTGCCAATACTCTGGTTAGCAAAGCACAGCTATGATGTAACAAGCGTATTACTAACCATTTGGCTGCAAGGTAATAGCCAAGACAGAAAGACGTAAGAGAATTCGAGGTGTTTAACAAACTCTTTCCTAGAGGGGAACCATAATATAATTAATAGTAGAGTTCCCATCATTAAATTCAGCCTCCCAGTTCACAAAATAAAGAAAGTTCAGCCTTCGGAAGACTAATATTGAGGAACTACAAGAGGGAAAAAAGTGACTGAAGCAATGCAAACCAAGATGTTTGTACGTGTTCGTGAGCGCGTGTATTTAAGAGTACATATAAGATTGGAGCACAACAAAGGATGATCCTCCTCGATATGATAAATTTAAAATCTAATGGTAACAGCAAGTCCAAAAGTAGAATAAACAAAAAGGAGTACCAAGTCACGTACTTCTTTGTCTGGGCTTGGTTTGCGACAGTTAAGCCATCCCTAAAAGAACAGGATAAAAAGACTGTCAGCAGCTTGGTGGCAATTCTGAAGTTGAGATGTCAAAACTTGAGAATTCTTACTTGTAGCTGCATTGACATCTATATCGTCAACAGCCTTGGCATGGTAAGTGCTGAAAGTCCAAGAAATTCAGTGAAGAGTTGAAGAACACAGCATCTTTTCGGGTTCAAGGACACAACAAATATAGATACTTGAGAACAGGCCAGTAACCTTTTCTCAACTAGTTTGGCCGATAAGCTTACTCTTTCTTGGTAAACTGGCTCCAAAGTCTGCACAGAACTCCAACAAATATTCATGGTAAGATAAATTTCCCAAGTTTCTTTGTTGAGCATAATCGATCATGTGGCTTAGTCATTTATAAGTTTAGAAAGACTCAAACTCCAGCATATAGAGCGTCAAAATCTAACACAATGGACTTTAAAAGTGTCAAAATCAAAATTTATTGCTCAGCCAGATCTACATGGACAAACTTGAAAATCAAAACAGAAAAGATTGAATAATTGCCTATCTTGACACATTTCAGGATAATACCTATTTGAGTATTAGCTGCTTCGACAGCCAAAGATCAAAGCAAATAGGAGTTTAGCACATGAAATTTGTCTCCAGGGAAACTCTGAAAAGGCTCCAGGAAAAGGATATGAATTTCATTGCTGCTCTGACTGCCTTTTAGCTTTTCAGCTCATATCAGATAAACATCTATGTCTGGTAAATGGAAAGACAAATTTGAAACCTTTCCAACTTCGTCTCCAGCCTCACTTTCTGCTAGTGATCCAAATCTAAAATTCATGTTAACCTTAGAGTTCTGCTTGACATTCCCAGCTATGTACTAGCCATCAAAAGCAGCCACACTGTGAGCTTGAAACCATTCTCTGAAACCTTTGGTGATTTATTTGTTTCTGATACGGTGTCTGACTCTTCAGAATTATTTTTAGGTGCATGAACGTCCGTTTCCAAAACATATTACAGTGCTTTTATGCCCTAACCTGATAATCAGAAAAGCCGCTACACAAAAAATAATCGCTGCAAACAATAGAGTTCAATGCTTCTCTTTATCTGGTATCTTTCTATTTCGGGTTGGACTAAGGTGTGAACCTGAACTCCAAGTCATGGATTTTCTTTAAGATATCACGAACTAGCAGCATCAACAAATTATTCACATTAATACGAGCAAAAGACCAATGAACCAATACAGAGACATAAGAATCAGCCTGTAACTTGAAAAGGAAAATATTATTTGAGGAATGGAGAACACAGCATACTATTTTTGTTGAATTGGATGCTTAGTTGAGTTTCAACGAGATGGAATGGTGCAAAAGATTCTTTCAAGTTCAATCCGTTATATCTCGGCAAGAAATTTATCTCAGGAGTTAATTAGTAAGGCAAGTAGAATAGCATCTTATCACGGGATCACTGTGAAGGACAGATATCACAGTTCAATATATCGGATATAAGGCTGCAGATCGCTTCATTCTTCAGAACCCAACAGGTGATCATGTTCTTCTTTTCCTCTCTTTTGATGGAGTTCATGTTACCCGTCACTATCAATTAAATTACGCATATATAAATAAGGAGGAGCTCTACCTGTGTCAATGTGCGACAATCAGATTCCAAGGAAGCAACCTTTCTCTGTTTGTTCAATATCTGAGAGCATATTTGACCTTCTGCAGTCATCATCTCCTCTGTTTCTTCTTTAAGTTTCTGAATTTCGGATTTTGCTGGACAAAGAACGTTTTTAAAGAGAAAAGGAAGTTGAAGTACTTCAAGAAAAGCAAAAGATTGTTTGCTTTTAACAATTCTATACAGTAGCTTACGCAACAAAATTACCCAAAAGCAATCACGGTTGAAATACAAGGATCAAAAGATACTAGCCAAACTAACAATAACTTGCAAGAATTGATTAGGTAAACACTTTCGAGGAGATATAGAAGAAGAGCAAAGCTTAAATTCAAATAGTTACTGCAATCATCACACACGAGATCAAGAAGAATCACGCAGCTCTCAAATCACAAGAAGAAGCAGATGAAGTATTGCCACGAAAGGTATCTCACACCTAGACAAGGTCCACATATCCCATCGAATGATAGGGACAAGTAGAACACCAACATAGGGTGGAAAGATGCTGTCTGAAACAATCAGAAATATCAACAATGCGCATCGAACATTGGGGTCCGCATGTGTACGAATAGACCTAGAATGCATCCGCCTCTTTAATTAAACGTTATTTGGCTACAACTCCGTTAATAAAGCATCATCATGATTCAACCTAAAATCATCTTCACCGTATATGTAAATTTAAAATGATAACCAACAGTAATTTGATAAAAGACTGACATTTACTGTAATTAGTACTAGCCAGGAACGACTAATATTGAGAGTTAAAATAATATAAGCTTAATTAAAAATGAAGCATTCCCTCGTGAAAAGCTTTGCATGAATATTCTGGCTTGAATTTAAATATCCAATGCTAATATAGCCAATGAGTTTAGAGAAACCATTACATACTATGCTGAGCTCTTGCAGAAACTTATTGTGGTTTTTAGTATGTAATCCACAGGTAGATAAGCGAAAGTGTATAAAGTAAGCACCAGTAAAAACGTTCGTCATCTATAACCGGTAGTGTTATTAAGAAAGATCACATTCATTGGTGGATCCACTAGGAAACGGGTAAGATACCGTAAGTGAAGACTGAACAGACGGGGAGAAACTAATGCAGGTGTTACAGATACATCTATCATTTCCTAATCATGTTTGCCTGCGCGTGCTCATGTGTGCAAGAGAAGAAGTAGCAAATAATAGAGAGACACCGAACCAGAAGTCAGGTCGCTTTCCAGAGAACGAATGGTAGTAATCTGCATCTGCTCTTCGACCGAGATCTTGGCCGCCTGATCCTCCACATCTTTCAATTCCCAATAATTGCAATCCCGCAACATCTTTTCACACATAGGTGTACATGTTTTACTTCAAGAGAATGACAGGAGGAAGAGACGTACCTTCATTTGATATCGCAGAGTCTTCATGTACTGCAGGTATTCCTCCATCTTCAAACTGTACACGCATTCATACCACGTGTTGTACAATGTACATAGCGGAAAGTCATCAAACAAAGGTGCTTTTCCTTAGAAATTTCTGTGCAGCAATACTATGTTGCGAAACTCAAATCTAGTGAAAACACGATTAAATTTCCGATTATGAACTATGCATCTCCAACTCCTTAGTCGACAGAGCCCTGTGCTGAGACAGATAGAGTAAGAACAGGACATTTTGGAACCCTTTGGATCATAGTGACATTGACAATGAGAAGCTCTAGTGCAGTGACAAAAGAAACCGCTAATCTCGCAAAAAATCACAGAAACGCATCGTTCAGCTGCAATCACTAAATGACCGAACGAAGTGCCCTCAAGTTCTCAATAGAGGCAGCACTGAGTACAGAGATGCACTAGCGATGGCGCCAAAGAGATGCCAATTTCATTTAATTGATGTGTCAAATTTAAATTTGAAAAGATTCAATGAGCATGCAAATATTATTCATTATTCATATAATTGAAGTATAAGATGAAATGGTGAAAATTCAATCAATCAGTGCAATCGAGTGAATTTTAGCGTAATGCATGTTAGAATCCAGATGAATTCACATACTTTGGTAAATATATAAATCTATCACTTACAAGATGAGTTTAGAATAAATAAATAAATAAAAGAGAGAGACACCTCTGAAGATAGTTTTACGGAATTAAATTGATTTTGTTGCGAAGAAAAGAAGAAAAATGCAATTTCCCTCCTTTAATTTAATATTAGACGTCGTAATAAAAAGAATCGCTCTTTTGATTATGAAAAAAATAATTTTTCTTTCAAGTTTATAGATTGTTTTTATTTTGAGATAATTGATTTTATATGTGATCATCAAACGGTATTTACATGCGAAAAATTATTTTTTTACTTTAAAAAACAAAAATCATGTTCATGTACCCGTAATTAAACGGTCTCTTACTTAAACTTTTGAAAATACCAAAAGATGACACATAGATTCACATGGAGTTTTTTCAATAGATTATTTAGAATTCGAATAGTATTATTATATTTTGGTGAGAAATTAAAAATACCACCTTTTGCTTCTAGTTAAGTCGAAAACAAACATGCCCTTTTAACAAATCGTGTGGACACGATCAAGGTTGGTTTTTTGTTTTTTTTTTTTGGTGGCAGAGCCTTTTAACATAAACATAGTTTGACAATTGTCATGCACCACAATTATTTGGTGAAATTCTTGCTCTGGAGGGACGCCGAAAAACGGAATCATCGACACCTTTCTTCGTTCCACGCCAAGTCAAGGTAAGCCTCAATTTTGAGTTTTTCTTTGATTTTCGGTTTTCCCTTGGGTTGGTCGATTTCCCCGAGGATCCCGGCTTTGAGGCGTGCGAGGCGACCGGACGTGGTTCGACCTATCGAGCTCCTCGCCCCCCATTTGCCGCTGCTGAGCCGGGTAGGGAGCGACGCCGTGACCGCCCTGTTTTTTTTTTTCTCTCGTTGCTGAGGACCCTCTGTTCTGTCCTGCTTTCGGGCACGCTGGGCCGGAGCTCGCGGCCGTCCGGCTGGCGTCGCCCCTGTGCTTTGGTCCCGAGTCCGTGTACGTCGTATTTCGAGAGTCCCGACCCGCGGTTGAGTCTCGGCTGAGCCGGAAATCTCGCTGTCCAGTAGCGCACTTCACCTGTTCGATAAAATGTCTCAATGAGATCTGGTTTCGTTTTATTCGTCCGTGACCGAATCTGTTTTCTTTTTAGTGGGCTGGTTTAGGCATAGTGGACTTAGAAGGTTTATAATAGGTTTTAGGCTGGGCTTTGTTTTCCTTTTATTTTTGTCTTCGGTGTTACCGAACTGGGCTCATTCGCTGAGCCCAGACCAGCTGGCCCGGGTCGGTCCTAATCCCTGTCGGAGGCGGAGGTCCGACCCAGGTCCGTTTATATAATATAATATAATATAATATAATTTTAATATTTAAAAATTAATTATTATTAAAAATTATAAATTTTCGAATACTCAAAAAATGTAGAAATTTGTTTAGGTTTTGCCGTGTCTTGCATTTTTAGTATAAGAAGGGCCTTGCTTGTTCGCACGTTGATTAGGTCGCATGTTTAACTTACGTATTTAATTACGTATGTGAATGTTTGGTCTTTAGCTTCAAGCTTCCCGGGAATCATTCCTTTTGCCCGACGGGTATCGGGTTTTCATGTACATTTTGATTTTGAGCTTTTATTTTTGGTAATACTTGGGTGTTTAATTTTCATCATCTCAATTGATTGTTTGTTAATTTCTTTTTAGATTAGGTTAGGACTAGTTTAAACATATAAGAAAACAAACCCACAAAAACATTTGTATGCTCACTTAGTGGCTTTGATACCTTAGGATCATAGCTGGTCATCAAGATTGCGTGACCATTCAAATAACAATTTTTCAAGTTAGTTTAGTAACGTTAGCATAATTAAGTCCCCATTCCTAGAAATTTCCAGTTGCATAGGAATCTTGACGACACTCCTTCGTCTTTTGTTAGTTTCTAGCTGATCCCAACAGGTTAGTGGCTACTTTTAGAATTGCATAGGTTATAAAAGAACTAAAAACAAAAACCCACATTGTGCGGGGTATGATCTTGGGAGAGATTGTGCCTAAATTCGATGGGCCATTGGTCCGCCTTTTAGGCAGTACCCCTAAATTTTGTTTCTCTTTCCTCCAACGGGAAAAGAGGATCGCGACACCAATGTGGGCCTAAACATATCCATTAAGTCATGTCATACTCTTTCAAAGTCTACACAGCTTCTATAAAAAGCCCTCCCTGTGAGGTTGTTTAATATGTAGCTCAAGCTGCTCAACCAATACATAAACTTCACTCATTCCGTCTTGCCCTCCCTAAGCGAATAAGTACCCAATTTTATGCTCATAAAATGGGAAATTCGCATCTCAATTGTTCACAACTCCATTGTACTTGTCTTTGTTTTGTTGCCCTTCTTGTGTCGTGCTTTGGTGTAGTCATTTCTGCTTCTAACAATACAGACACACTTGCATTCAAGGCTAAAAGAAGTAGTGACCCTTTTGGGTCTCTTAACCATTGGAACGATAGCATCGACTTCTGCCGATGGTATGGGGATAAGTAGAGTAGCCGACTCCATAGAGTCACGGTATTGGACCTCTCTTCCCATGGACTCTTGGGATCTATATCACCTCACATCGAGAACCTCAACTTCTTAAGAAAATTGTGGTTCCAAAGCAATAGCTTCGAGCTTAGAATCCCTTCACAAATTGGCCAGCTAAGTCGGTTACAATTCTTGGATATAACCAATAATTCACCGGATGGTGAGATTCTCGGGAATATATCAAGTTGCTCGAACCTCATATTTCTCCGCCTCTCGTTCAACTACTTGATTGGAGGAATTCCAGTGGAGTGAGGCTCCTTGACAAATCTTCAATCCCTCAGAGATTTATTGTGAACCAATTAACTGGCAATATCCCATCATCCATGGCGAACTTATGATCTCTAGAGGGGATGTTTTGTAACGAAAATGGTTCGAGTGAGATTATTCCCCATTCTCTAGGTCGATTAAGCAAACTAACAGTGCTCGCCTTGGGAAGCAAGGGGCTTTCAGGTACCATTCCGTCTTTAGTCTTCAACTTGTTTTCGCTGATTGCAATTTATGAACCAGATCCATGGCAATCTTCCCGAAGATATAGGATTCACTCTCCTGAACATTCAAATTTTGGGCATTTTTTATAACCAGTTTGCTGGATCAATTCCTTTGTCGATATCCAACGCCACCAGTCTAAGAGTACTCCAACTTGGAGGCATTAAGTTCACTGGGAAAGTCCCTTTGTTAGCAAATCTCCATAAACTTTTCATAGTTACCCTATTCCCTAATTATCTCGGGAGTTGAGGGTCCGATGCAAATGAATTGAGCTTCCTTTGCTCACTAACAAATGCCACTAACTTGGTGGAATTGGAGATGCACGAAAATAGATTCAATGGGACTCTTCCCGTATGCATGGGTAATTTCTCCGCTACTCTTACATCCTTGCGAGTAGGCTAGAATCAGATATTCGGTAAGATTCCGAGAGAGATTGGTAAACTTGTGAACTTGCAGAGATTACTAATGAACGACAACCTTCTTTTGGGTCCAATCTCATTAGATTTTGGAATCGAACCTTGTGTGATTGACCTTGTAGAGAAACAATCTATCAGGCATTATCCCATCCTCTTGTAAAATCTGCAGAGTTTGATCTACTTATATCTGGACAGAAATAATTTCGGTGGATCGATTCCTTCATACCTAAATAAGTATCAGAGGTTGATAGACCTAGATATTTTTAGTAACAATTTCAATGACCCGGTTACATGACTAGTGGCCGGGAGCCTCATCTATTTGAAATTGTCTTGAAACCATGAGTGGAGTCCTTCTGATGGAAATCGCAAAGTTGAAACGTCTGGCCAAATTAGACTCCCTAGGACTCACGCATCCCAATATGTTTTATTTCAACTTGCAAGAAAGTTTCGATAATGATAAAACGATTATCGCCAATATGAGCACAAGCCTATCTTTTAAGTTGCATCATACGTTGAATTGAATTTTGTGGGTTGAATGCATACCGAAGAGTAACTCTTTAGGGTTTATCCAACTTCTTTAAAAAAGCTCTTCTTTGTGAGGCCGTTCAATATATAGCTCAAGTTGCTGAACCAATGCATAAACTACACTCATTCCATCTTGTCCTCCCTAAGTGAATAAGTACCCAATTACATGCTCATAAAATGGGAATTTCGTGTCTCAATCATTCTCAACTCCATTGTTCTTGTCTTCTTTTTGATGTCCTTCTCGTGTCATGCTTTGGTGTAGTCGTTTATGCTTTTAAAAATACTGACAGGCTTGTAGTGCTTGCAAACATAAATAGTGACCCTTCTGAGTCAAAGTTTGATTTGGTAGAACATAAAAATAGGACAATTGATATAATATTGTAACAATCATCGTAAATAAAAGAGCTTGGAAGGCCATTATCTCTACTCCCACAATTGAATTCCCATCTTCAAGGCATCATAATCTGATGGTGGATTGTTAGAAGATTTGGAGTTTGGAAAGAGAAAAGATTTATTATTATGAATAAAGAACAATGTGGTGAGGGGTTGAGATTGAGAAGAGGCGTTTTAAACAAATCGCAAAGCAAGCTCTCCCAAAACTCCCTTAGCGTTGCTCCCTTGGTAGTGCTCCCTTCACGTCTCCCATTGACGTTTCTTTGAAGCAGCGCCTCTATTCAGCAATCTGGAGCATCTTTGGTGCCTCTCTTTCATCCTGCCCAATTTTTATTTACATGCACATAATCTTTATATTATAATGTAGCACTGTAGACGAGGAAGTACTCATCAAATGAAAAAATTTGATGCCAAATGTTCAATAAAAGAAATTGAGTTCTTGATCCATTATTCTTTCAAAATGGATAGATAGAAATTTCTCAGTTAAAAAAAGTTGCTAATATATGGTCACAAACACATGCATTAATAGGGCAAAGAGCATAAATGATTGATATTTACAACAACTAAAATGATTGATATAATGTCGCATTTGCAGAATTGAGGAATGGACATGACTACTCAAGAACGCCAAGATATGGACACGGGGCATCAACTAAGAGAAATTGAAGAGGTATTTTGCTTGATATCCTCATCCATATGCCATTATTATGTATTTATCATTTTTATTTTGACATCGATAAGCCTGTGACGATGGACTGATTTTTTTATATTCAAAGTGCATTATGCTAGTGAATTGAATGTTGCATTTGTGATTAGGAGAATGGAACGGTTATTTTTGGGATTATACAATTGGAGATGACCAAAATTATATTTCGTTTAGTATCCAGTGTTTATAGCAGATAATACATGACTTTCTTGAATGCATTGGCTTGTTGTTTGAAATTGGAGGGACCGATAAGGATACCAAGAGATGTATTATCCATGCATGACAAGTTCAGACTTAAAATTAATGAAATATCGTTTTAGGAAAATATATTTCTGCTTCTAAAATATGTTCATGGAGCTTCGTGAATGGACCGGTAGCCTTAAGGAATATAGCTTCGGATGGGCAATGTTGATTGTATAACTGGACTCATGAATGGAAAATATGACGGCCAATGTGATGAAAGTATGACAAGAATTGTTAACTATGCAAGAATACCTAGATTTGACAACACAGACAGTCTTGCATTGTCAACGATGTGAGATCGAAACAAACTTTGAATCTCGTAGTTTTTATATTCTACCAAATCAAACTTTAACAATATAAATGGGCTTGCATTGCTTTTAATAATAAGTAATGATCCTTTTGGGTTGCTTAACTCAGTTAGAAAAAGTTGTTAATATTTGGTCATAAACACACATGTACTAGTAGGGCAAAGAGCACAAAGGTTTGATATTTGCAACAATTACAATGATTAATATAATGTGGCATTTGTAGAACTAAGAAATCGACATGACTACTCAAGAATGACAAGATATGGACAAAGGGCATCAACCGAGAGAAATTGAAGAGGTATTTTGCTCGATATCCTCGTCAATGTGCCATTATTGTGTATTTATCATTTTTATTTTGACAATCAATAAACCTGTGATGGTAAACTGATTTTTTTTTTATAATCAAAGTTCATTTTCGAGTGTTTAGAATGTTGCATTCATGATTAGGATAATGGAACGATTATTTTTGGGATTATACAATTGGAGATGACCAAAATTATGTTTTATTAAGTATCCAGTGTTTGTGGTAGATAATATATGACTTTTTTGAATGCATTGAATTGATGTCAGAAATTAATAGGACCAATAAAGATACCAAGAGATGTATTGTACATGCATGACAAGTTCACACTTAAAATTAAAGAAATATCGTTTTGGAAAAATATGTTTCTACTTTTGAAATATGTTTATGGACCTTCGTGAATGGAATGGTAGCCTTATGAAATATAGCTCTGGATGGGCATTGTTGATTGTATAACTAGAATCATGATGGAAAATATGACGGCCTATGTGCTGATAGTATGATAATAATTATCAATTGTGCAAGAATACCTAAATTTAACAATGCAGATAGGCTAGCATCATCAACCACGTGAGACCGAATCAAACTTTGACTCCGTTCTACCAAATCAAACTTTAATAATACAAACATGCTTGCATTGCTTTTAATAATAAGTAATGACCATTTCGGGTCACTTAACTCAATTAAAAGAAGTATAATATCTGGTCATAAACACATATGCACTAATAATGCAAAGAGCATAAATGTCGATATTTGCAACAACTAAAATGATAAACATATTGTGGCATTTGCAGAATTGAGGATTGGACATGACTACTCAAGCATGCCAATATACAAACACAGGGCATCTAGTGAGAGAAATGGAAGATGTATTTTGCTAGATATCCCGTCAATGTGCCATTATTTTGTATTTATCATTTTTATTTTGACTATCAATAAGTCTGTGACGGCAGACTGATTTTTTTATATTCAAAGTGCATTATGTGAGCTTTTGGAGAAGCCATGCTTCACACTACTGGTTATGTTTACACGTGAAAAGCTGTAAGAGAACTTAGAAAGGATAGACGATATATGAAGATGCCTTTTCTAGCAGAATGGGTTCAAGATAAGAGGCACCATATAAAATCGCAAGTGATGGCAGATTTCGATTTTTTTCTCTATCAATCTTGGGAAATGATGCATGCTGATATGTTCTCCGAGTCTTAAGGTCCTTCACTTACTACAGTCAATAAACTCATATCATCTTCAATGTATAGGTGCTGTGTCTTTGATTCAAATATAGGATGATATGAAATAGTTGATTGAGGGAGAAAACAAAGAAGAGTTGCATTCATGATTAGGAGAATGGAACAGCTATTTTTGGGATTATACAATCTAAGATGACAAAAATTATGTTTCATTAAGTATTTGGTGTTTGTGATAGATAATGCATGACTTTCTTGAATGCATTGGCTTGATGTTTGAAATTAGATGGACTGATAAAGATATCAAAAGATGCATTATGCATACATGACAAGTTCACACTTAAAATTAAAAAAATATTTTTTTTGGAAAATATGTTTCCACTTCTGAAATATGCTCATGGAGCTTTGTGAACGGAATGGTAGCCTTAAGAAATATAGCTCCGGATGGGTAGTGTTGATTTTATAACTAGTCTCATGGATGGAAAATACGATAGCCTATGTGCTGATAGTACGATAAGAATTGTCAACTATGCATGAATACCTAAATTTAACAATATGGACAGGCTTGCATTGTCAACCACATGAGATTGAATCAAACTTTGACTGCAATAGATTTTATATTCTACCAAATCAAACTTTAATATTGCAGACATGCTTGCATTAATTTTAACAATAAGTAATGACCCTTTTGGATCGTTTAACTCAATTAAAAAAAGTTAAGTATGTGGTTATAATCCCACAGGCACTAATACGGTAAAGAGCATAAATGTTTGATATTTTGCAACAACAAAAATGATTAATATAATGTGGCTTTTGCAAATTTGAGGAATGGACATGACTACTTAAGCATGCAAGTATACGGACAGGGGGCATATATTGAGAGAAACCGAAGAGGTATTTTGCTCGATATCCTCATCAATGTGTCATTATTTTGTGATTAATAAGCTTGTGATGGTAGACTAATTTTTTTATATTCAAAGTGCATTATGCGAGCTTTTGGAGAAGCCATGCTTCATACTATTGGTTATGTTAATATGCAAAAAGTTGCAAGATAACTTGAAAAGGATAGATGATATATGAAGGTCCCTTTTTTACCAAAATGTGTTCAAGATAAAGGGCACCAGATAAAATCGTAAGTGATGGCAGCTTCCGATTTTTTCTCTCAATCTTGGGAAATGATGCATACTGATATGATCTCCGGCCTTAAGGTACTTCACTTCTCGTAGAACTTCTACTACAGTCAACAAACTCATATCTTCTCCAATGTGTAGGTGATGTGTCTTCGATTCAAATACAGGATAAGCTAAAACAGTTAAATGAGGGAGAAAACAAAGAAGAGTTGCATTCATGATTAGGAGAATGGAACGGTTATTTTTGAGATTATACAATCGGAGATTAGCAAAATTATGTTTCATTAAGTATCTAGTGTTTGTCGTAGATAATGCATGACTTTCTTAAATATATTAGCTTGATGTTTGAAATTAGATGGACCGATAAACATATCAAGAGATGCATTATGCATGCATGACAAATTCATACTTAAAATTAAAAAAATATCATTTTAGGAAAATATGTTTCGACTTCTGAAATATGTTCATGGAGCTTCATGAATGGAATGGTAGCCTTAAGAAATATAACTCCGGAAGGGTAGTGTTGATTGTATAACTGGGCTCATGGATGAAAAATATGATAGCCTATGTGCTGATAGTACGATAAGAATTGTCAACTATGCAAGAATATGTATATTTAACAATACAGACAGGCTTGCATTGTCAACCATGTGAGACCGAATCAAACTTTGACTCCAACAGTTTTTATGTTGTACCAAATCGAACTTTAACAATACATACATGCTTGCATTACTTTTAACAACAAGTTTGGGTCGCTTAACTTAGTTAAAGAAAGTTTAGTATGTGGTTATAAACACACATGTATTGATATGGTAAAGAACATAAATGTTTGATATTTGTAATAACTAAAATGATTAATATAATGTGGCATTTGCAAAACTAAGGAATGGACATGACTATTCAAGCATGCTAGAATATGGACACAGGGTATCTACTAAGAGAAATTGAAGAGGTAGTTTACTGGATATCATCGTCAATGTGCCATTATTGTGTATTTATCATTTTTATTTTGACTATCAGTAAGTCGTTAACATTAGACTGATTTTTTTATATTCAAAGTGCATTATGCGAGTGAATTGAATGTCGCATTCATGATCAAGAGCATAGAACGGTTATTTTTGGGATTATACAATTGGAGATGACTAAAATTATGTTTGATTGAGTGTTCGGTGTTTGTGGTAGATAATACATGACTTTCTTGAATGCATTGGCTTTATGTCAGAAATTAGAGGGATCGATAAAGATACCATGAGATGCATTATGCATGCATGACAAGTTCACACTTAAAATTAAAGAAATATCGTTTTAGCAAAATATGTTTTTACTTCTGAAATATGTTCATGGAGCTTCGTGAATGGAATGGTAGCCTTAAAGAATATAGCTCGGATGATCAGTGTTGATTGTATAACTAGACTCATTGATGGAAAATATGACAGCCTTTGTGTTGATTGTACGATAAGAATTGTCGATTATGCAAGAATATCTTAATTTAACAATATAGGCAGGCTTTCATTGTCAACCATGTGAGACTGAATCAAACTTTGACTCCCATAGTTTTTGTGTTCTACCAAATCAAACATTAACAATACAGATATGCTTGCATTGCTTTTAACAATAAGTAATAACACTTTTGGGTTGCTTAACTTAATTAAAAAAGTTCAGTACGTGGTCGTAAACGCACATACACTAATACAGCAAAGAGTATAAATGTTTGATATTTGCAAAAGCTAAAATGATTAATATAATGTGGCTTTTGAAGAACTGAGGAATGGACATGACTACTCAAGCATGCCAGTATACAAACATGGGGTATCTACTAAGAGAAATTGCAAAGGTATTTTGATCGATATCATTGTCAATGTGCCATTATTATGTATTTTTCATTTTTATTTTGTCTATGAGTAAGCTTATGACGGTAGACTGATTTTTTGTATATTCAAAGTGCAATATGCGAGTGAATTGAATGTTGCATTCATGATTAGGAGAATGGAACGGTTATTTTTGGGATTATACAATTGGAGATGACCAAAATTATGTTTCATTAAGTATCCAGTGTTTGTGGTAGATAATACTTGACTTTCTTGAATGCATTGGCTTGATGTTTGAAATTAGAGGGACAGATAAAGATACCAAGAGATGCATTGTGCATGCATGACAAATTCGCACTTAAAATTAAAGAAATATCGTTTTAGGAAAATATGTTTTTACTTCTGAGATATGTTCATGGAGCTTCGTGAATGGAATGGTAGCCCTAAGGAATATAGCTCGGATGTGCAGTGTTTATTGTGTAACTAGACTCATGAATGGAAAATATGATAGCCTTTGTGCTGATAGTACGCTAAGAATTGTCAACTATGCAATAATACCTAAATTTAGCAACATAGATGGGCTTGCATTGTCAATTATGTGAGACCGAATTAAACTTTGAATTGCATAATTTTTTTATTCTACCAAATCAAACTTTAAAAATACAAAAAGGGCTTGCATTGCTTTTAACAATAAGTAATGATTTTTTAGGGTCGCTTAACTCAGTTAAAAAATGTAATATCTGGTCATAAACACACTTGTACTAATAGGGTAACAAGCATAAATGTTTGATATTTGCAACTACTAAAATGATTAATATAATGTAGCACTTGTAGAATTGAGGAATGGACATGACTACTCAAGCATGCCAGTATACGGACACATGGCATCTACTAAGAGAAATTGAAGAGGTATTTTGCTCGATATCTTCAAAGTGGATTATGCTAGTGAATTAAACGTTGCATTCATGATTATGAGAATGGAATGGTTATTTTTGGGATTATACAATTGGAGATGACCAAAATTATGTTTCATTAAGTTTCTAGTATTTGTGGTAGATAATACATGACTTTCTTTAATGCATTGGCTTTATTTATGAAATAAGAGGGATTGATAAAGATATCAAGAGATGCATTATGCTTGCATGACAAGTTCACACTTAAAATTAAAGAAATATCATTTTAGGAAAATATGTTTCTACTTCTGAGATATGTTCATGGAGTTTCATAAATGGAATGGTAGCCTTAAGGAATATAGCTCTAGATGTGCAGTATTGATTGTATAACTAGATTCATGGATGGAAAAAGCTATGAATCGGTCTATGTGCTGATAGAACTATAAGAATTGTTCTACCAAATCAAACTTTTGGCTTAAAATAAGTAATGATTTAATAATATCTGGTTATAAACACATATGCATTGATAGGGCAAAGAGCTTAAATGTTTGATATTTGCAATAACTAAAATGATAAATATAGTGTTGTTCATAAACAAACTTTAACAACACAAATCCCTCGCAAGGATTTAACAATTCAAGTAATGATTCTTTTGGGTTACCCAACGAACAACAATGATTACAAAATAAACACTTGCACTAGTCAACGCTGGCCCACTTCAATGGCCCTGCATTATGCACTAGCGTAAAAAAAGGAAAACGAAGAAGTCGATGCAAAAGCAGAATGCTGAAGCTAGAAGTTGGAATAGACAGAACGAAGGTATGCTCTGCACGAGGAGGCCAAAGTTGCAACGGGAAGCAGTGGCGCAGCGCTGCACCTTGACGGCGCAAGGACCCAAGAGATCCCACAGCCTTTTTAGCAGAAAAACGGGCGTGATTCAACCCCCAAGGAGAGGATTAGCTGATGGCATGAGCACGAATTGGGGAGGGCACACTGATCCATGGCTTCCCTGAGCTCGAAATGGAGGGAGAGCGTCACTGGGAAAGGGTAGGAGGAGCAGAGCCTCTCTCCCTCTTTGGACGTTAAAAGTGGGGAGGAAAACCAAAAAAGAATAGGGGAGAGGGAACTCAAGAGAAAAAGGAGAAAAAACGGAGCCGAGGAGGTGACCGAGAAACAAGAAAAAAAAAGGAATAGAGAGCATCGGAGAGAGTTTTGGAGAGGAGAGTTTGAGAGTGAATAGAAAAAAGAGGAGACCCTTCATCATTCGCTGGTCATCCATCTGAGTTGCCATCGCCCCCGTCGAGCCTCCAACCGCCGCACTTCATCCCAGTCAGCCCCGAACTAGGTGGGTCTTCATCGTTTTGCTCTGTTTCGGGTCCCCCTCCCCTGCCTCTCGGGTGTCGGGCACACCGAGTGTATTCCGTGATCGCCCGGCTCCACCAACAGAGGATAGCACTCGTTTTATACTCAAAGAAGCTGCTTCGAGCCTTGTATATCGAAAATAAGCAACGGGTTTTGTCAAAAACGATTACCTACAGTCTGTTTGATAGAATATCCCAATGAAGCAGCGTAGGTCTAAACCATCGAATCTCGTTGTGATAATTTTCGGTGTTTTATTGTGAACTGAGATGACATTGTTACTAAATACGGTCGTTTAGGTCCTTGCACTTCATTTTTGAGCAAAAAAAAATCATGTTGAATGTCAGTTTTGGGCTCCGGTTTGAACTAGCCCTCCACCTGTTTGATAAAATGCCTGAATGAATGCCGAGACTTTTAAAATCTGTTCTTGTTAGCTTAGTTTCATACTTCGTTTGCGCTTGGCTCGACATTCTATGACTGACTCGATGTTTTTCTTTTGCTCTTATGCCATTGTTTGCACATTGTTCGAGTCGGCCGCATATACGCATTCCCTCGCCGGATGCTCCATTCCCCTTGCCGGGTGATGCCTGCGATTTGAAGCCACCCCCCGTTAGATCACTATCTCTGCTTCTTGGCACGTATGTTTGGTTGTTTACACTTAGCGCGTTTCCTCGGGGCCCGAAGTTTGGTGGCCGGAAATCGAGTTTTAGTTGCCGGTGTCATTTTTTGGTCGAAGTTAGTTGACAGTCCGGAAGCTGTGTTGTACGGCAGTGGGAGTGTGAGCCCGGTGTCGGCCATTGGTGCTGACGGCACACGATAGCGGTTGGGGTTGAGAAGCGTTCGGCGAAATCCCAGTCACGGCATGAAGAACTCTCGGTGAAAGAGTTCTTGAAGAAGTTCACGTGCATGGGCAAAAAGGCATGCAGGGGATGAAGAAAGTAATAAAAAATAGAGAATAGAAATAGAAAATAAGCAAAAGAAAAAGGAAAAGGAAAAGGAAAAGGGAAAAATCAAAAAAATTAGAAAATAAGTGTGTAAAAAGGGTTCTGGACGGGTTTGAGAATCGGGTCAGGATCCAGGTCGGGGACCCGGTCCAGAATCTTTATTTTATTAATAAAAATATTTGAAAATTAAAAAATTCAAAAAATATATATTAAAATATTAAAAATTCCAGAAAATTCGAAAATGTTTAAAAACCCAAAAAATATTTTAAAAAATTCAAAAAATATTAAAAAATTTAAAAATTCAAAAATTCAAAAATTCAAAAAATATTTAAAAAAATTCCAAAAAATTCCAAAAAAATCAGAAAATTAGGAAATGTTTAGAAATCATTTTTGGGCTTAATTTCACTAGATTTTAGGTTAAAAAACTCAAAAAAATGAGAAAAAACCCTCTAAAAAATCCTCGGATAAGCCATTAGGGCTTTACCTTAGGGCTTTTGATTGCTTTTTCTTTTTTAGAGACGATGCTAGGTTACTGGTTATTTATTTTCTTTGTGATTATTTGGTTGCGCATCTTTAATTTATTGATTGTTATTTTCTATTTTTTAGAATGGTTAGGCGGAAAATTAGCTTTTTTCGATAGGCTGCCCGGTACGTTAGTTTGCAAATATTCAAGTTTAGGTACCGTAAGGGCACTAGTAGATCACTAGTGTAATCAAGTCCCCGAATTTTGGAATCTCTGATTTTGCACGTATCGAGACGACGTTCTCACGTCTCGATTAGGGTTTCTAGCCGACCCTTAATCACGGCTAGTAGCGACTCCATTCAAATGTGTAAATTAAAAAATTCTTGTCGCGCGAGGTATGAGGCTTGGGAGTGCCTCGGTCATTGCATTAATGAACCATTTGGTTCGTCAATCCAATGAACCAATCGTTGTTCATATCCATTGACAAATATCTCTTGACCTGACCGGATCGGTTCGGGTAGGTCGCGACAATCATGCTTTGGTGTAGTCGTTTATGCTTTTAAAAATACTGACAGGCTTGTAGTGCTTGCAAACATAAATAGTGACCCTTCCGAGTCAAAGTTTGATTTGGTAGAACATAAAAATAGGACAATTGATATAATATTGTAACAATCATCGTAAATAAAAGAGATTGGAAGGCCATTATCTCTACTCCCACAATTGAATTCCCATCTTCAAGGCATCATAATCTGATGGTGGATTGTTAGAAGATTTGGAGTTTGGAAAGAGAGAAGATTTATTATTATGAATAAAGAATAATGTGGTGAGGGGTTGAGATTGAGAAGAGGCGTTTGAAACAAATCGCAAAGCAAGCTCTCCCAAAACTCCCTTAGCGTTGCTCCCTTGGTAGTGCTCCCTTCACGTCTCCCATTGACGTTTCTTTGATGCAGTGCCTCTATTCAGCAATCTCGAGCATCTTTGGTGCCTCTCTTTCATCCTGCCCAATTTTTATTTACATGCACATGATCTTTATATTATAATGTAGCACTGTAGATGAGGAAGTACTCATCAAATGAAACAATTTGATGCCAAATGTTCAATAAAAGAAATTGAGTTCTTGATCCATTATTCTTTCAAAATGGATAGATTGAAATTTCTCAGTTAAAAAAGGTTGCTAATATATGATCACAAACACATGCATTAATAGGGCAAAGGGCATAAATGATTGATATTTACAACAACTAAAATGATTGATATAATGTCGCATTTGCAGAATTGAGGAATGGACATGACTACTCAAGAACGCCAAGATATGGACACAGGGCATCAACTGAGAGAAATTGAAGAGGTATTTTGCTCGATATCCTTGTCCATATGCCATTATTATGTATTTATCATTTTTATTTTGACATCAATAAGCCTGTGACGATGGACTGATTTTTTTTATATTCAAAGTGCATTATGCTAGTGAATTGAATGTTGCATTTGTAATTAGGAGAATGGAACGGTTATTTTTGGGATTATACAATTGGAGATGACCAAAATTATATTTCGCTTTAAGGGTGCATGATAACACTCCCAGCTAACTATTTTTCTATTTTTCTACTCCCGGAGTAGGTTTGGAGTAGAAATCTGCATGATAACATTTATTTATATTTCTATTCCTGGCATAGTTTTGTTCATTTTTTTTTTTTTTAATGAAATATCATTTTAGTAAAATATATTTCTCTATTCAAAATATGTTCATGGAGTTTAATGAATGGACCAAAATTGTGCCTTAAGGAATATAAAACCCACGCCGGATGGGCAATGTTGATTATAATGGACTCATGAATGGAAAATAGAAAATGAGTAAAGATATCAAGAGATGCTTATGAAAGTATGACATTTTCCCTAAAATATGCAAGAAAGACATTAGATTTGGAAAATATTTTCAGTCTTGCATTATCAATTGAGCGTGAATCTCTAGGTTTACAAACTTTGAATCCTAAGTAGTTTTTATTGTCTAACAAATCTCACTTTAACAATATAAATGGGCTTGCATTGCTTTTAATAATAAGTAATGATCCTTTTGGGTTGGTGAACTCAGTTTTGCGAGTTGTTAATATTTGGTCATCCACACATGTACTAGTAGGGCAAAGATCCCATGTGTATTTTACTACAAATTGCCCCCTGAAAACGCAAAATTATTATCCTTTTTCCGACGAGATTACTTGCACATTGGTTGGAAGAATGATAAGAAGAAACGAAAAGCACAGTTTAATTTGGCAAGTGATCGCTTTTATCTTGCTGGTGATTTTCACTTACTTGATCGAGCTTGGAGGAGGAGAAGCGAAAACGTTGTTCTTCCGATGATGACTAAGAGTGAAAGTATAGTGAATTCAATGAAAATCGACGGTACATAATGAAGTGACTAATCGTGAATTTAGCCCATGGAGTGTCCTGTTTGCAAATCGTTTGGATCTTTGAAACATTTGACCTCATATGTGCTTTGCATATATTCTGTTTGCCTCTTGCGTCCCTCCCCTATTTGTAGTTGCTGAATGAAGCTCATGACATAGAGTCCTCAATCGATCTCGGTGCCTTAAGGGTTTTATGTTCTTTCACAGTTCATGCTCTAGGCTCTTTACATCCATTAGTTTGGTTATCACTTTGCGGTAAAGAAAGGTGATATTTGAAGCCATCTTCTCCGACCATAAAAGTATAAGCACTAGTGAGCATGTAAATGGATGTAAGCCATATATGGCTTGCTATGTTCGACATGTTATCTTCAATTCTAGTTTATAGATTCATAGGTCTTGGTTATGTTTTAGGTTTCTAAGGTACAATTTTTTTTTTTCAGATCTTTCCTATTTGCTTTACTGCATTCTTTTGCCCATCATGTGTTAATGATATTGCTTATTTGATACTCAACCTATTAAGGTTTGATGGCATCTCATAAAGGGACATTTGTGGCAAAGTGGACCCGAGCCTTTAACCAATATTTTTGTAAGTTTATTGGTTGAAGAGGTAAAAAAGGTAATAGGACCACAACTACCTACAACAAAACAGGATGGAATAACATTCATTCCGAATTTGTCAAAAAGATGTAAATAGACTACGGTGTTGTTCAATTGAAGAACAAGGTAAACAAACTGAAGACGCAATTTAGTAGTTTCAAAAAGCTACTTGGACAGTCTGGATTTGGGTGGGATGAAATCAAAAACACAGTTCTTGTGGAGGATCCAAGTATATGGGATTCTCACATTCGGTATCACTTTACTTGGGTCCGTTTGTTCATATGTGGATGTGACTTTTATAAATGTACTAACATATTTTTTTTTTATTCACAGGAAAATAAAGAATGGGCTAAATTCAGGGGTTGATGGGTTTCCTCGATTATCGTGAACTATGCATCGTGTTTGGGGATACATGTGCTAACGGGGATTTTACAACTGGAAATAAAGAAGATGCGGAATCGATGGAGGTGTCAATGAAGGTGTCAATGAAGGTGTCAATGACAACACTTTGGTAACCGACTTTTGCTGATTTGGAGCAAGCTGGTTTCTATGACAACTATAATGAAAGCCCTCTCGGTCTTTGGAGCCTTTAGCAACGTGAGACAAGCTGAAGAAATCAATGAACCCCGAGCCTACCCGGTCCGTGAGAAGCATAACTTGAATAGGACTCCAAATGCCAAGAGAAGAAAGAGCAACTCATGCAGTGTTAGTGATACACAGCGAAGCCATTCGGGATGTAATGAAGTTCGAGGCGGACCTACTTACAAGTAGCTCTGTGACTTCACGTGGCTCATCACCTAGTGACCCATACTCCATAGCAGTTGTTATTGGCGTTTTAAAAGAGATGCCCGGCATGAATCCGAATCTTTATAGCAAAGCTGTGAACCATGCATGCCGGAATGCCATATGGAGGAGGCTTTCATCTTATCCCCGGAATCGAGACTTTGTCTTATTGAGTCTCTTTAAATAGATGGCAATGTGTATTGTTATGAACTACTTGTTTGTTTAAATTTCATGACCAATGATGTTTCCTTTAAACTATAAATTATGACCACATTGTTACTGTGGCAATTTTATATGATTATGAGACTCGTGCTTTGTTTGTTGTTCTTATATTCTTCTTTCATGTGTTGTATAGGTAATATGGAAGACGGTCAAAGTAGTGAGAATAATAGTCGGTGGCGTCGGTTTGAATCGGTTGAATCAGTTGAATATGACTTTCATGAGCTTGATTTTGAAATATTAATAGCATGGTGGTTTATTGCTACGATAGATGTGTCTATGCGTATAAGAGAACCTATTAGGGACAAGATATTATCAGGACCTGAATGGATGAGAGAAATTCTTTATGGACATTCAGATAGGGTGTATGAAGCATTTAGAATGCAGAGACATGTCTTTATCAACTTGTGTGATTTGTTGAAGGCAAGAGGTTGGTTGGAAGATAGTCGATATATTAGAGTTGATGAACAAGTTGGGATTTTTTATCAATGATTTGTCACAAGAACACCAATAGAGTTTTGTGTGAGATTCCAACATTCAGGACAAACTATCAGCAAATACTTCAATTTAGTGTTGAAAGGGTTCTCAAGTTGGGACAAGAGATTATCACACCGCCTTCTTTTTGATGTTGTTCTAGAGGAGATTCTCATAAATCCTAAGCTTGAACCTTACTTTAAGGTAGAATAAACTTGTATGACACTACTCATATATTCCTTTACATTGTTGTTGTTATTTTTATTGATGAACTTATGAAATAGTTACTTTTTAAATGACAGGGGCTGCGTGGGGGCTATTGATGGTACTCATGTTCATGCTTCCGTACACATGTATCAAAGCAAATCCTTTTAGAGGCAGAAAAGGAACTACCACTCAAAAACGTGCTGTGTATTTGTTCATTTGATATGAGATTTACATTTGTATATGCTGGTTGGGAAGGATCGGCTAATGATTGTCGGGTGCTCTCAAGACAAATGGCAAATCCTCGCTTGCAATTTCCTCGACCACCGCCGGTACTTATGTGTTTAATGAAAAAAAGTAATGTTATTGATTTATTAAATTGTCTTATAGGAAAATAATTCAGCTAATGTTAGTTGAATATCATGACCAATTCATAAATTGTCTTGTAGGAAAATATTACGTGGTAGACTCGGTTATGCATCTGCTCCCGGATTTCTAACTCCTTTTTAAAGGTGAGCGATATCATCCTAAGGACTATAGAGGTGGTGATAGGCAACCAAGAACGGCTAGAGAATTGTTCAACCATAAACATTCTTCACTAAGGAACATTATTGAGAGATCATTTGCAGTACTCAAAAATCGCTTCTTCATTTTGAGACATATGCCTTCATTTACAATTAAGAAGCAAGCAAGCGATAGTCATTGCATGTTGTACTATTCATAACTATATACGTGATGAAGACAAAAGAGATAAGAACTTTGAGCTTTTTGGAGATCCGAGCATCCATATGAACCATCGGACAATGACACTATGGATGATACGTCGACCGAGGAAGGAGTCGAGATGAACGTGTTTAGGAAAACTATTGCCAACAAAATGGCGAGGGATCGTCATATGGCCGAGATTCCATGACTTTGTTTTTTTTTAATATTCATAATGTACTTTGTTAGTTATATTAGAAAATTTCAAATTTTCATTGTTGTAATATGATATTTGAGGTTTCCAATGATTCAATGATCTATGTTTTCCCACATGTTCGACAAAAACAAGCAAATTGACGCTGAACATCGCGTTTGGTTTTCCTCTAGCGAAAGAACTACAAAAGCAAGCAAGTTATATTAGGACAGAATTAACTCATGATGATTTTTTACGGTGGTAAAGGAAATAATTTTTCTTTGTCTCATGATGATCATACAAGGAACAGCTCATGATGATCATACAAGGAGAGGTAAAGGAAAGGATCATCTTTCTTTGTCTCCGCCTTTACAATAAACTTGAACACCTCACACCATTCTCCAATCCAAGAAATTCAGCCACTTTTTGTAACAAAAAATTATATAACTCTTCAAATCTATCGTGGAAAATTGACAAAAAAATTATAGTTTTTCTCAAAATTTTTTTTGTCCCGGGAGAAAAAATTTTTTACACTTTAACAAACGAATTTCTATTCCGGGAATAGAAATTTCATACTTATTATCAAACGCCTTTCTCAAATCAAAAATCATCCCCGGAGAAGAAATTGATTTTTCAATTTCTGGCCAGAAATTTTGCCCGGAGTAAAATGTTATCATGCACGCCTTAGTATCCAGTGTTTATGGTAGAAAATACATGACTTTCTTGAATGCATTGGCTTGTTGTTCGAAATTGGAGGGACCGATAAGGATACCAAGAGATGTATTATCCATGCATGACAAGTTCACACTTAAAATTAATGAAATATCGTTTTAGGAAACTATATTTCTGCTTCTAAAATATGTTCATGGAGCTTCGTGAATGGACCGGTAGCCTTAAAGGAATATAGCTCGGATGGGCAATGTTGATTGTATAACTAGACTCATGAATGGAAAATATGACAGCCTTTGTGTTGAAAGTATGACAAGAATTGTCAACTATGCAAGAATATCTTAATTTGACAATATAGACAGTCTTGCATTGTCAACGACGTGAGATCGAAACAAACTTTGAATCTCGTAGTTTTATATTCTACCAAATCAAACTTTAACAATATAAACGGGCTTGCATTGCTTTTAATAATAAGCAATGATCCTTTTGGGTTGCTTAACTCAGTTAGAAAAAGTTGTTAATATCTGGTCATAAACACACATGTACTAGTAGGGCAAAGAGCACAAAGGTTTGATATTTGCAACAATTACAATGATTAATATAACATGGCATTTGTAGAACTAAGAAATCGACATGACTACTCAAGAATGCCAGGATATGGACAAAGGGCATCAACCGAAGTTGAAGAGGTATTTTGCTCGATATCCTCTTTAATGTGCCATTATTGTGTATTTATCATTTTTATTTTGACAATCAATAAACCTGTGATGGTAAACTGATTTTTTTTATAATCAAAGTTCATTTTCGAGT
The DNA here is from genome assembly GCA_024733475.1 of Syzygium grande. Lineage (NCBI taxonomy): Eukaryota > Viridiplantae > Streptophyta > Magnoliopsida > Myrtales > Myrtaceae > Syzygium > Syzygium grande. Next base: position 26,682,485 of record JAMXDD010000006.1, on the reverse strand, counting down.
GTATAGAATGTTGCATTCATGATTAGGATAATGGAACGATTATTTTTGGGATTATACAATTGGAGATGACCAAAATTATGTTTTATTAAGTATCCAGTGTTTGTGATAGATAATACATGACTTTTTTGAATGCATTCATTGATGTCAGAAATTAGTAGGACCAATAAAGATACCAAGAGATGTATTGTACATGCATGACAAGTTCACACTTAAAATTAAAAAAATATCGTTTTGGAAAAATATGTTTCTACTTTTGAAATATGTTTATGGACCTTCGTGAATGGAATGGTAGCCTTATGAAATATAGCTATGGATGGGCATTGTTGATTGTATAACTAGACTCATGATGGAAAATATGATAGCCTTTGTGCTGATAGTATGATAAGAATTATCAACTATGCAATAATACCTAAATTTAACAACATAGATAGGCTTGCATTGTCAACCACGTGAGACCGAATTAAACTTTGAATTGCATTCTACCAAATCAAACTCTAAAAATACAAAAAGGGCTTGCATTGCTTTTAATAATAAGTAATGATTTTTTAGGGTCACTTAACTCAATTAAAAATTTAATATCTGGTCATAAACACACTTGTACTAATAGGGTAACAAGCATAAATGTTTGATATTTGCAACTACTAAAATGGTTAATATAATGTAGCACTTGCAGAATTGAGGAATGGACATGACTACTCAAGCATGCCGGTATACGGACACATGGCATCTACTAAGAGAAATTGAAGAGGTATTTTGCTCGATATCTTCAAAGTGGATTATGCTAGTGAATTGAACGTTGCATTCATGATTATGAGAATGGAATGGTATTTTTGGGATTATACAATTGGAGATGACCAAAATTATGTTTCATTAAGTATCTAGTATTTGTGGTAGATAATACATGACTTTCTTGAATGCATTGGCTTCATTTATGAAATAAGAGGGATTGATAAAGATATCAAGAGATGCATTATGCTTGCATGACAAGTTCACACTTAAAATTAAAAAAATATCATTTTAGGAAAATATGTTTCTACTTCTGAGATATGTTCATGGAGTTTCGTAAATGGAATGGTAGCCTTAAGGAATATAGCTCTAGATGTGCAGTATTGATTGTATAACTAGATTCATGGATTGGAAATATGACGGTCTATGTGCTGATAGTATGATAAGAATTGTCAACTATGTAATAATACCTAAATTTAACAATACAAACAAGCTTGCATTGTCAATCACATGAGACCGAATCAAACTTTGAATCCTGTAATTTTTTTGTTCAACCAAATCAAACTTTAACAACACAAAGTGGCTTGCATTGCTTTTAACAATAAGTAATGATCCTTTTGGGTTACTTAACTCAGTTAAAGAAAGTAATATCTGGTTATAAACACATATGCACTGATAGGGCAAAGAGCTTAAATGTTTGATATTTGCAATAACTAAAATGATAAATATAGTGTTGTCACGCCCCGCACTTTACGACGCCCCACATCCCTCGCAAGGGTTGATTTGAGTGCGACGTCCCATAACACATTGCCGACCCAACGAACAACAATGATTACAAAATAAACACTTGCACTACTACTGGGAACCATATACAATATCCATGTACAGTCCGATCATCAAAAACCAAAAACGGGTTAAAGGTCACTACTGACAAAAAGGGGGTAAGTGGCTCGGGGGTTAGTCTACCACTAAAGGTGGGGCACTGATAAAAAAGGTATTGGCCCTACCAATTTGAGACAAACGCTAAATACTACGGTGCCTAATCTGGGTCGGAATCAAAAGACTCCGAGAATGAAGAGCTGTCAGGCATCTCCTCCTCGGAACCTGATGAGTCCGTCTCAGGCTCGGCCTCTGTAGCCTCCTCCTCTGAGACCATATCCTCAGGCTCGGCCTCAGGTACGGGGTCCTCCTCGATCGGCTCCGGCTCTCCGTCATTCAGCTCCATGTCCACCGGATCAGCCTTGTCCACCTCGTACTCTACGGGTACACCATCCGAGCTCGAGCTCTCCCCAACTGAAGTACCAGGGTCAGTCACTTCTCCATCGGGGCATCGGGGATACCGTGTGCCCAGCCCGGTAAATGGGACATCAAAAGTTCGAAGAGGACCATACTCTTCGAGATCATCTCTAAAGCACCAAGCCACATATTCGTGGGTTTGGTAATGTGATTTCCCCACGTCCACCCATACTAAAGTATAATATCTAATGTACGACTCCCCGTTCCCTATGGGGTATATCATCCTCGTCCGCTTTATATGATACGGAATCCCAAAACGTACTGGAACTTCAAGCATCTCAAGGCTGGAGGTCTGAAAATTTGGTTTTATACAACGGTAAGAATAATCTCGGTGAGTAGTTCCCTAAACCTAAACTAGGCTAACATGCACCTCCTGACGAGTACTAAATAACGCACAGTTCAAAACATAAATTGACTCAGGCTCTCGGACCCAAGTCCAGTACTTACTTGACCCTACAGGTTAGGCATCGCATAAATTTGCAATGATGGCACATGATTCAACCAAGGTACATATACGAACATCACTTAGCCGCAATGTATGTCATGCATATGCTCGTGCTCACACCTATGCTCAAACTTCATCAATGCGTTTTGCATACTTGCACTCTTGCACACTTGCAATTACAAATTTCACCGACCCGCGTAAAACGCATAAGGTCTAACAGTTTGAGATTGATCTCCGGCCTACGTAAAACACATCAGGCTCATGACACACAACCCGCGTAAAACACATCAGGCTGGTCATCTTCCAGTAATCCGGGCATCGTCCCGTGTAACACGCATCAGGACGGGTTTACTACCCCACGTAAAACGCATAAGGGCTTTAGATGATCACACATTTATATACACCAGTTATTATTTGAACCCCGCGTAAAATGCATCAGGGTGTTTTATGTGATCATACGCTCATGTCATTTGTGCTCACTTGTATATGCACATGCCGTGCTAATGCTCGAGATGTACACCCATGGCCACAATGTTCATACTTGTGTATTCACATATTTCACAATGAGCATTTAATTTTACAACACCACTCGTTCAATTCACCACGCAATATGCTCAATCCACATTTCAAAATGCCCAACCAACAAACTAGCACAATCGTGAACATAATTCAAGCACTCTTGCATAGTACACAATTCACACATATAAATCGCACAATTAGCTCAACATGAATCTGCCCAATCAAAGCCGGCCAAGCTACTCCATTCTTAGTCGCACTAGGCATATGTCACGGCATCACCAAATCACTCTCAATCAAGGACAATTCAGCCACTAACTCAGTCCATCCAACATTTCCGCTAATTACACTATTAAACCCCAAATCAATCGCGCCTCGCCCAATTCGGTCTCGAGTATGGATAGCCCCCACACGGGCCTCTCTAGGCCAATAAATCTCCTCAAAATTTTCCATTTAGCTCCTCAAAACACCATCCAAAATAGCTGCCATGAGAAAAATACTAGGCGCGCACCATCTTCCACAATTTAAGCCCGAACTTGACCGAACTCGGGCCATTGCGATCCAACAATTCCAACCAACTCACAGCACATTTACAGCCACTAAACCTTATTAAAATGGTCACACTAAACCACCAAATCAGCCACAACATCAGCCCCTAACACCCTCTACAATTTAACCCCTAAATAACCCTAATTAACCCCTAAATCTCAACTAGAAATGAAATTTAGCCTAATTATGGGTTTAGGGTTGAACTCACTCAAAATCCTAAGCTTTAAACACGGCGGGACAAGCAGCGAGGGTGGCTGGACAACGGACGGGGCAGCGGCGGCGACGGGCGACCTTCCCGGTGGCGTGTGCGACGGCGGCTTGAGGGCAATGGCGGTCCTAGGCGGGGGAGGCTGATCCTTACACGGCTGGGGGAAAAGGGAGGGGGAGAGGATGGCTGGATGGGTGGTGGTGAGGCGAGGAAAGTGGCTCTTTGCTAGCGGCCATGGCGGCTCCTCCTCCTCATCCCTCACGCGCAAGGGGGAGAACACGGGAGAGGGGGAGAGGAGAGGTGGTCGGCTGGCTTGGGGGAAGGGAAATGAGAGGAGAGAGAGAGGCTAGAGAGCTTATAGACATTGCAAAGTGGGATTGGTGAGCTACCTCCCTATTTGGACAATCTTGCCCCTAATCCAAGGGCTTGAATTAAAACTATACAAAATATCTAGAGGCATTAGGGATCAAGATTTTCAGCATTATTGGGCTGAAATAACTAATATAAAAATCCTAAAATAATCCCCAAATAAGCCTAAAATTCGGAATCCTATAAATAGGCCTAGGGGTAAAACGGTAATTTTCCGGTCCCGAGTCAAATTTTCAATTTTTGACTCTATTGATCCCAAATATGCGTGGCCACCTAAAAATGACGTCGTCCTTGAAAAATAGTCGCGCACGCTCACGAAAATCGACACCGAAGTTCGGACTAAATTCCACGATCGATTTAACTCAATTTGCAGTTTTAGCGTCTCTCACTAATGGGCAGCTGTTTAGAGGTTACACGTATCGACCTAGGGCTACTTGAGTCATGACGGTCCCGATTTCCCAAAGAACATGTGGATTTATCACTAGTCCTTGGGGTCGCGGTCGTCCGAAATAAATTCGGGGTCGTTCGTTGCGTGTACTCTCGGTCGTGCGGAATCACCTGCTATTCGATCGTACGTTGTCGGCCAAACCAAATCCGTCACTCTCCTTGGACCGGCCTATGTTGGCACAAAATATTCCTTCGTCGTTTCTCGAAATCGGACTTGATTCACGGTCGAGTTCTTGGATCCACGCACCATTTTTCTAGCTAGCCATTCCCTAATGGTCAGTATCCCGAGAATGATCAGTTCCGGGCGAGACTCACTAAAACGAAATGATAAATAATTATCTACTTCATTAATCTCGGAAGTGAGTCGAATTCAAGGCGTTACAAGTGTGGCATTTGCAAAATTGAGGAATGGACATGACTACTCAAGCATGCCAGTATACGGACACATGGCATCTACCGAGAGAAATTGAAGAGGTATTTTACTCGATATCCTCGTCAATGTGCCATTATTGTGTGTTTATCATTTTTATTTTGACTATCAATAAACCTGTGACGGTAGACTGATTTTTTTTATATTCAAAATGATTTTTGCTAGTGAATTGACTATTGCATTCATAATTAGGAGAAAGGAACGGTTATTTTTAGAATTATACAATTGAAGATGACCAAAATTATATTTCATTAAGTATCCAGTGTTTATGGTAGATAATACATGACTTTCTTGATTGCATTGGCTTAATGTTTGAAATTAGAGGGATTGATAAAGATGCCAAGAGATAGCTGCGGGCTGATTAGGTTTATAGACCTCCGTTCTTCACTGTCCTAGTGTTGCTGCAGATGACATGGGCTACCCTCCAAGCTCCGGTTGGTTTGGGTTCTTTCTTTTCGGTTTTAGTTGTTCTTCTTTAGCTGGCTGTTTGGCCTATTTTGTATCTAGTTCTTGCTGGACCTTTCTTGACCTTGTATGGACATCTTTGTGTCCTAATATGGTCGTTTGAAATTAGGTTGTATTTGGTGTTATGAAAAGTTATACAAACATTACCTTTACCAAAAAAAAAAAAAAAGATAAAGATGCCAAGAGATGCATTATGCATGCATGACAAGTTCACATTTAAAATTAAAGAAATATAGTTTTAGGAAAATATGTTTCTATTTATGAGATATGTTTATAGAGCTTGGTGAATGGAATGGTAATCTTAAGAAATATAGCTTCGGATGTGCATTGTTGATTGTATAACTAGACTCATGGATGGAAAATATGACAGTCTATGCAATAATACCTAAATTTAACAACACAGACAAGCTTGCATTGTCACCACGTGAGACCGAATCAAACTTTGAATCCCATAGTTTTTATGTTCTACCAAATCAAACTTTAACAATACAAATTGGCTTGCATTGCTTTTAACAATAAGTAATGACCCTTTTGGGTCGCTTCACCCAGTTAAAAAAAGTAATATCTGGTCATAAACACACATGCACTAATAGGGCAAAGAGCATAAATATTTGATATTTACAACAACTGAAATGATTAATACAATGTGGCATTTGCAGAATTGAGGAATGGACATGACCACTCAAGCACACAGGGCATCTACTAAGAGAAATTGAAGAGATATTTTGCTCGATATCCTTGTCAATGCACCATTATTGTGTATTTATCATTTTTATTTTGACTATCAATAAGGCTGTGACGGTAGATTGATTTTTTTTTTATTTAAAGTGTATTATGCTAGTGAATTGAATGTTGCATTCATGATTAGGAAAATTGAACGGTTATTTTTGGAATTATACAATTAGAGATGACCAAAATTGTGTTTCATCAAGTATCCAGTGTTTGTGGTAGATAATACATGACTTTCTTAAATGCATTGGCTTGATGTTTGAAATTAGAGGGATCGATAAAGATATCAAGAGATGCATTATGCATGCATGACAGGCTCACACTTAAAATTAAAGAATTATCGTTTTGGAAAATATGTTTCTACTTCTTAGATATCTTCATAGAGCTTAGTGAATGGAATGGTAGTCTTAAGAAATATAGCTCTGAATGGGCAGTGCTGATTGTATAACTAGTCTCATGGATGGAAAATATGACAGACTATGTGCTAATAGTATGATAAGAATTGTCAACTATGCAAGAATACCTAAATTTAAAAATACAGACATGCTTGCATTTGTCAACCACGTGAGACCGAATCAAACTTCGACTCTCCCAGTTTTTATGTTCTACCAAATCAAACTTTAACAATACACATAGGCTTGCAATGCTTTTAACAATAAGTAATGACCCTTTTGGGCTTAACTCAGTTAAAAAAAGTTTAATATCTCGTCATAAACACACGTGCACTAATACAGCAAAGAGCATAAATGTTGGATATTTGCCACAACTAAAATAATTAATATAATGTGGCATTTTCAGAATTGAGGAATGGACATAACTGCTCTAGCATGCACAGACACAAGGCATCTACTAAGAGAAATTGAAGAGTTATTTATCTCGATATCCTCGTCAATGTACCATTATTTTGTATTTATAATTATCTTGACTATCAATAAGCCTGTGACGGTAAACTAATTTTTTTTTTTAATATTGAAAGTGCATTATGCGAATGAATTGAATGTTGCATTCATGATTAGGAGAATGAAACGGTTATTTTTGGAATTATACAATTGGAGATGACCAAAATTATGTTTCATTAAGTATTCAATGTTTGTGGTAGATAATACATGACTTTTTAGAATGCATTGGCTTGATGTATGAAATTAGAGGGACCAATAAAGATACCAAGAGATGCATTATGCATGCATGACAAATTCACTCTTAAAATTAAAGAAATATCGTTTTAGAAAAATATGTTTCTAGTTCTGAGATATGTTCATAGAGTTTCATGAATGGAATAGTAGCCTTAAGTAATATAGCTCCGAATGAGCAGTGTTGATTGTATAACTAGTCTCATGGATGGAAAATATGACAGCCTATGTGCTGATAGTACGATAAGAATTGTCAACTATGCAAAAATACCTAAATTTAACAATACATATAGGCTTGCATTGTTAACCATGTGAGACCGAATTAAACTTTGACTCCCGCAGTTTTTATGTTTTACCAAATCAAATTTTAACAATAAAGATAGGCTTGCATTGCTTTAATAATAAGTGGTGACCCTTTTGGGTCGCTTAACTTAGAGGATGCAAGCCCAGGCAGTCAAGTCTTCTGCACTTGTTCGCAGTTCAAAACGCTGAACGGATTTGATGCGGTAATTCAATGACATAGCAAAGTAAAAGTGGGAATATATAAACATTTAGAATGCAAACTTCCTTATGATGAACAACAAAGCTATCTAATATAGCATGCATCCAACAAAATTTGATGGGGAAGAAGCACCGGAACTGAGCAGGCAGAGAATATGGAGCACGAGATCGTCGGATTGTAACATATCGAACTTGTTGATCGCCGCATGGACACCTGTTGCGTTCTGGCATAATCCATTGGCAAGATTTGGACCTTCTTCTTCTTCTTCTTAAATAAGTAGGATGATTATATCTCTTTCTCTTCAGATTTTACAAAGGTTTGATATTGTTGTGTTTTACAGACTTGTGTTAGTGAAGTTGTCCTTTTTTTTGTTAGGAAGATGAAGTTGTTGTATTTACTTTAAACAATATTCAAATTTATTTGAATATAGACTCATAAGAGATGTTAAATTTGCGGGGTGACAAATCAGTAATTTAAAGCTTAGAGGTTGAACGTGTGCAACTTCTTCTTCGGATTAACTCTTTTTGATAGATTATTTCTAAAAACGTAAAGATCGTACAAAGCTTTAAAAGCAATCTTAACAGACTTTGTGTAAAGATGTAAAAGAGACCAGAATTAAGAGGGGGATGACTGGGACAATCTTTAGACGTGATGTGACAGTGAGAAATCTGTTGCGTATGTCGTCCATTTTGAGAATCACTTTTCAGTTTTCACTCTTCAAGATGGACCTATCTCGGTAGAAAAGGTGGGATGTTTTCCCGATTTTCAGCCCACACATTGTATGCGCTTTTTTTTGCTAAGATTTAGAGTAGTGGAGAATAGGTCTCTTGAAAGACTTTTTTTTTTGGTCGGTCTTAAAAGACTATTTTGATGAAGAGTTTGCCATTAGAATCTGCAACTGGGAAATGACTTGCATAGGTTTGGCCGGAATCCACTGATCACAACTCCCCAAGTAAGACCCATCCAAGAAGCCAAGAAAGTTCGTGGGGTGGAATATGACGAGAGGAACATGACTGGAAATAGATGGAGACCTTTTCTTTCATTGAAATTTAAACACTTATCATCTATTTAAAATCCTAGGCATGCTCGATAAGATGCTTCTTATTAGTCAAGCGACTCATCCCGGAGAGAGACCGCAATTGATGCTTAGAGAAACTGGCCAGGATGTTCGCCGCTATTCCTTCAAGGTGATAGCTGGGATTGCTCTGTCCAGCATTCACAGCATTGACCAAAGAGAGCAGGTCACTTTCGAAATGAGCTGACTGCCGATCTGCCTTCTCTGCCGGAGCAGGGGGGCAAGGAAAAGCCTGTTCTTCAGCTTGCAGTACAGAGCCCACTGGTATGACGTTTCTTGAGATAATGCCATCAATACTTCCTTTACTTTTGCAAAAATTCAAACCTGTCTCTCTACCTTTTTTTTTTTTGTTATTTAGGTTTCAGGTGTTTCGCAGGTACATAAAGATGAGGCCGATGGATGAAATATGCTAGGATTAGAGATTTGGTTAAAGTAACCATCAAAAGTAAATTACCGAATAAAATTTGCATGCGAGCATGTCACGTGACTCAACCTCGCACGAGATATATGTATGTGGTGATGGTTGAAGAGATGGATTAGATGTCGAAAATGCACATTGTGAGATCTAGATTAGATGTTTCTTAATTGAGGGCTTAGATTCTCCTTGATGTAAACCCTATTTGTTCCCCATCAGTTTAAGAACAATTATTTACCTTCAAAAAGCATAAAGAAAAAACTAACTTAATATCAAAATTCAAACGTCTTTGCAAATTTGGAACTTTCAGCATCAAACAAAAGTCAAAATTCGAGGGCAAAGAAGCTCCAAAAAGTACAACCTTTTTTATATAGACTTTGTTAAATACTTCATCGGGAAGTGTTTGTTGAACGCGTATGTTAAAAATAATAAAAAATTTCTCATCAAATGGATAAATTAAACTCTTGCATGCATTTCCGATTGATAATCAAAAGATTGTGTCCGTCATAATAAGAAGTATATTACAATCAGCAAAAGCAAAAGAAAATCAATGAGGGTGAAAGAACAATCCATCCATAAAATTTTCTATTTTGTTGTTTTGCAAAGCTCAAGAAGAAATCTAAGGAAAAAAAAAAAAGAATCCTGCTTAATAATTGCGTTTTTTACTGGAGGAAAGAGCAATACAGTTTTGTGGTATCTTCTCATGAGTTGCCTTGCCACTTTAACACGAAGGCTGCCAAAGTAGACATGTACAGTTTGACCAAACGTAATGCATAGAGACAAACAAATTCTTTTGGGCCGTTTTTGGAAAATATCTGAAGAGAGAAGGGCCATAGATTAGGATGCGTACAAACTAGAAATTTCAAAAGTGAACTACTTAAGAAATTTCAATCTTGGCTCAAAGAATGCTCAAAGATACGTAAGTTAAATGGATTCAACATCACAAGAAAAGAAACCCATAATGCGAGTTATTTCAATTAAAGGAAAGGAATGGAAGGACCGAGAGAAAGATTATGTGACCCATGATGCCCCGCCGATACAGGACAATTTTCCCCCTGAAGTGTAGGGTGGGGCAACTCATGAGACAGGGACAGGAGTCCTCTGGCGGCTACAACAGCCAATATGCTTTTAGCCACCACTAGCAATAAATGTTGGATGTCGACGAGTCACCCTTCCAGGAGAAGTTACTTGAGGAAGAAGGGGATGGAAAAAAAAAAGAAATGGAAAAAAAAGGAATAGACAAAGACATGTCAACCACAATTTCCCCTTGAAGTGTAGGGCGGGGCAATTCAAGGGACGGGGATAGGAGTCCTCTGGCGGCTACAACAGCCAATATGCTTTGAGCCACTACTGGCAATAATGTTGGATGTCGACGAGTCACCCTTCCATAAGAAGTTACTTGAGGAAGAATAAATGTTGGATGTCGACGAGTCACCCTTCCAAGAGAAGTTACTTGAGGAAGAAGGGGATGGAAAAAAAAAGAAATGGAAAAAAAAAAAGGAATAGACAAAGACATGTCAACCACAATTTCCCCTTGAAGTGTAGGGCGGGGCAATTCAAGGGACAGGGACAGGAGTCCTCTGGCGGCTACAACAGCCAATATGCTTTTAGCCACCACTGGCAATAAATGTTGGATGTCGACGAGTCGCCCTTCCAGGAGAAGTTACTTGAGGAAGAACGGGATGGAAAAAAAAGAAATGGAAAAAAAAGGAATAGACAAAGACATGTCAACCACAATTTCCCCTTGAAGTGTAGGGCGGGGCAATTCATGGGACGGGGACAGGAGTCCTCTAGCGTCTGCCACAGGCAACACCTTTTAACCATGATTGGCCATAGATGTTGGCTGGCAACTAGTCTCCCCTTCTTGGAGAAGTTACTTGAGGAAGGAGAAGGAAAAATAAAGAAGTGAAAACAATTAAAAGAAAAGGAAAAGACAAAAACATGTCAACCATTAAAATCAAAGGTAATAATATGTTTTCTTCCCTAAAATGGAATAAATTTTAAAGGAATAAACATACTATAAGTCCTAAAATTTATCACGAAAGTGCAATTATTGAGTTTTAAAACTTTCAAAAAGTGCAATCAAGTCCTAAAACTTGTCATGAAAGTATAATCGAGTCCTAAAACTTATCAAATTGGTCCAATCAAATCCTTCCATTGATTGTACTTTTTGAAAGTTTTAAGACTCGATTGCAATTTTGTAACAAGTTTTGGACTTCTAGTGCACTTATCACAATTTTAAATGTAATTTTACTTTCAAATTAAAAGAATATCTGACACTATATCTCCGACATTTACCAACTAATTAGAGACAATGGAACATAATAATTAAAATAGCATTATTTAAAGGATATTATGCACCAATATTTGGCAAATTGAAATAAATGCCGATTCATGACATCCCACATATAGCATTCGACATAAAAGTTAAATGAATAGCATGTTTCATTATTAAGCAGTTGTTTAGTGTAACTTCCCCACGATACCTTAGCTATGAGTTAGGGAGTTGTAACTTTATGAGGAGCAAATTTTTTATAATTGCGGTTCTTACAAAACTACATAAATTTATAACAGCTTTGGAAGGAAACCTCGTCCAATTTTAAGATGTTGCAACTTTAAAATATGTATTACCAAGCACGTAAATTACAATACACTTTACAATACAGCTACAGTTCAACCACAGCTATATCAAGCGGGCTCTAGTAGCCCATTACCCAATCATGCCATGAAATTGAGAAAAAGAAATGATTTCAACCATTGATTTGGAGATGGATCACACAATTATTGATCCATTGGTATACATTTACACTTGCAATTTGACTTCCAATCCAAGGCCTGATATTGAACTATAATTCATCACACTAGAGATCAAAATAAAACTAGGCCGAGTCTCAAGATAATCGCGCCCTATATGTGGGCATATCCTCAGCACTTCATCCACATGGCTCGACCCTTGAACCACTACTTCAAAATCCTATGACGCAGCGCACCTCCAATGTGGGCTTCCTCTTTCACCACACACTTACCAGGGGCTGTCCAAAAAAAAAAAAAAAAACCAGACACGCACACAATCATAGACATTGGTAGAACTTATGATGGTTAGCTTTTGTGTTAATGCTCCTCTTTCTTTTTTTGCGAACATCAAAATCATTTTCCCCACAAATTGACAAACTTTCACTTATATTTAGTAGAAAAAAACTCTTTTCAATTATGGCGAATCGACACAAATAATCAATATTAAATTTGATGACATGAATGGTCGATCCTAATTAAAGCGTAAAAAAGTCTTATTCTTTTTGTCTAGGATGCATTGCAGAATAAGGACGGAAAAATCACTTTAGACATAGATATAACTTGGGTTCAAATTCACCTTGGGAACGTGGAAAACAATATGTACGGAGTGTCCAATGGTTCAGACTGTGGGAGGACCACTCATCGAACTGAATTGTCCAATGATTAGTGGTTTGGTGGTCTTTTCCGCAAATAGGAGTTATCATGGAGGGTCAATCAATGGGCGCTTCGGCTCGTAGGAGGACCACAAGCGTACTGAATTATCGCTCACAACTGACTGTACAGGAGGCATGATTTCCTGGGAAGAGAGGCACGAATGCTTAGCAGAAAATAGTCTTCCGGGTCTACACACCTTCTATAAAAGCTCTTCCGAGAGGCTGTTCAGTACATAACTCAAGTTGCTCAACCAATATATGTCACTTCACTCGCTCCTTCTTGCCCACCTTAGCGAATTAGTACCCAATTTATGCTCATAAAATGAGACGTTCGCATCTCAATTGTGCACAGCTTCGTCGTTCTCGGCTTCTTTTCGCTTCTGTTTTCGTGTTATGTTTCGGTGTGGTCGTTTATGCTACTAACGATTCAGATAGGCTTGCATTGCTTGCATTCAAGGCTGAAATAACTAGTGATCCTTTCGGGCGGCTTAACTCGTGGAATGACAACACCGACTTTTGCCGATGGAATGGGGTTACGTGCGGTCGTCGACACCAGAGAGTCACGATACTGGACCTCCATTCCCAAGGACTTTCGGGACCCATCTCACCCCATATAGGGAACCTCAGCTTCTTAAGAAAACTGAGGCTCCAAAACAATAGCCTCGGCCTTGAAATCCCTCAACAAATTGGTCGGCTGCATCAGCTCCAAATGTTGTCTTTGTCCCACAATTCATTGACGGGAGAGATTCCGAGGAATATATCCGCTTGCTTGAACCTTGTATTTCTCCTTCTCGAGTACAATCAGTTGGTCGGAGGAATTCCAGTAGAACTAGGCTACTTGTCAAATCTTCAACTGGTCAACTTTTCTGGGAACCAATTAATTGGCAGCATCCCTTCATCCATAGGGAACTTATCATCTCTGGAGGCGATTTCTTGTTATCAAAATGGTTTGAGTGGGATTATTCCCCAATCTCTAGGTCGACTAACCAAACTAAAGGCACTCGCCTTGGGAAGCAACGGGCTTTCAGGTACCATTCCGCCTACAGTCTTCAACTTATCTTCATTGATTGTATTTGACGTAAAAGCGAACCAGTTCTGCGGCAATCTTCCCGAAGAAATTGGATTCACTCTCCCGAACCTTCAAGATTTGAGCATTTGTTATAACCAATTTGCTGGATCAATTCCTAGGTCGATATCCAATGCCACGAATCTAAGACAACTCGACCTTGGAGACAATGAGCTATCGGGGAAAGTCCCTTCGTTGGCCAATGTCCGTAACCTTTGGACTGTTACCTTATTCACTAATCATCTTGGAAGTGGAGGTTCCGATCCAAATGACATGAGCTTCCTTTGCTCGCTAACAAATGCCGCTAAGTTGATGGTATTGATAATGTTTGAAAATAGATTTGGTGGGACACTTCCTACATGCATCGGTAATTTCTCTACTACTTTAATGTTCTTGCGACTAGGCCAGAATCTGATATCAGGTGAGATCCCAAGAGAGATTGGAAATCTTGTGAACCTGCAGGGATTCCGGATGGATGACAACCTTCTTTCGGGTCCAATTCCGTCAGATTTAGGAAACCTTTCTCATCTTGAAAAATTGATCTTGTCAGGCAACAATCTATCTGGCATAATCCCATCCTCTTTGCAAAATCTGCAAATGTTGTTCTCTTTAAGTCTTGCGAGAAATAACTTTGAAGGGTCGATTCCTTCACACTTAGATAAGTGTCAGAGTTTGACAGACCTAGATCTTTCTTCTAACAAATTCAGTGGTCCGGTTATATTCCCCGTAGCTGGAAACCTCATCTATTTTAATTTGTCTCGGAACCAGCTGAGTGGAGTCCTTCCGATCGGAATCGGAAACTTGAAACATTTGGACCAATTGGATGTCTCGAGAAATTTTCTGGATGGTGAACTCCCTAGTAGTCTAGGCAATTGTGATGGACTGACAATACTAAGAATGCAAGATAACCTCTTCCATGGGTCCATTCCTCAACCAATTAGCTCCTTAAGAAGCATTGAGGAATTAGATCTTTCCAACAACAATTTCTATGGTGAAATTCCACGGTTCTTAGAGGCATTTCAATATTTAGAAAAGTTGAATTTGTCTTACAATCATTTTGAAGGCATGCTACCAACTAAAGGAGTTTTTAGGAATGCGAGTGCGACTTTTGTTGCTGGAAATCAAAAGCTCTGTGGAGGAATGCCTGCATTTGAGCTCCCTAAGTGTGTCTCTCGAAACTCCAAAAGTAGAGAACGGGTCCATCAGTTGAAACTTACCATCGGCATTGTTTTTGGTCTTCTCGGAATACCTCTCCTTGTCACTTTCCTATATCTATGTTGGTTGAAGCAGAAAAGAAATGAGCCAATTTTAAGCTCCTTAGATGATTCATTGTTTAATCTATCTTACGGAACTCTTCTAAAAGCAACCGGTGGTTTTTCTTCGAATAATTTGATTGGGGTCGGAAGTTTTGGATCTGTCTACAAGGGGTTCCTCCAGGAGAATGAAAATGTCATTGCCGTCAAGGTACTTAATTTAACGCGGTATGGCGCTCTCAAGAGCTTCAAAGCAGAGTGTGAGGTTTTAAAGTGCATAAAACACCGAAATCTTGTGAAAGTATTGACGGCATGCTCAGGCATTGATTATAAGGGTGATGAGTTTAAGGCTTTAGTTTATGAGTTCATGGTCAATGGCAGCCTAGAAGAGTGGTTGCACCCAAATCCAGCTCGAAATGATGCAAATGGGCACTCAAAGAAATTGGGTCTTGTCCAAAGGATAAACATTTCTATTGATGTTGCTTCTGCATTAGATTATCTCCATAATCAATGCCAAAGCCAAATAATTCATTGTGATCTAAAGCCAAGTAATGTCCTTCTTGATGCTGACATGGTTGGACATGTTGGTGACTTTGGGTTGGCGAAGATTGTCCTCGAATCCACGTCTGACACTATAGCAAACACAAGTTCTATCATTTTAAGAGGAACAGTTGGTTATGCTGCGTTGGGTACTCTCTCTCTCTCTCTCTCTCTCTCTCTCTCTCTCTCTCTCTCTCTCTCTCTCTCTCTCTCTCTCTCTCTCTCTCTCTCTCTCTCTCTCTCTCTCTCTCTCTCTCTCTTTTACACCCTCTGAAATCAACTTGTCCTTCTAGAGACTACTATTTTTTGTTTTGCTAGTTCTTCAAGACACTGTTTTGTGAAACCAAAGTTCTTGGTTTTGACATTTCTTATGCCACGGCATGTGTAAACCGCAGAATATGCTAACGGATGCCAGGTCTCAAGAGAAGGTGATATCTACAGTTACGGCATCCTCTTATTGGAGATATTCACGGGATTAAGCCCCACTAGCGACATATTTAGAGAGAATTTGAATCTTCATAATTATGTCGCTGAAGCTCTACCCCAACATACTATGGAGATTACAGATCCGGTTCTGCTTCACGAACAAGAGAGCTGTAACAATTCCCAAGATTTGCTTCATGAAAAAAATCGCTTGTTTCAGGAATCTTTGGAAATGATATATCGAATTGGACTTGCTTGCTCAGTCGAGGAGCCTAGAAGACGCATGAGCATCGACAAAGTTGCAACCCAGCTGCACTTGATCAGGGAGAAACTTTTTGCAGCTTCTTCACTTGGAAGGATGAGACGCGGATAGATGACATCGAAAGTAGCAAGTTCTTTATTTCATTCAATGAATCTTTCTAGTGCTATTTGAATATGAAAAAGGAAAGGATGAATGTCTGACTTTCCTAACTTCCTTGTGAATGTAAGAAAGGATCGTCCTAATATTCCTACTTTAAAAGATTTGCCAAAAATCCACACCTTCTAACATTTTCTGTCAGTTTCGACCAAACAAAAAGCATTTTCTATTGGAATAACATTTTCTCATTGACACCAATTTTTTTTTTGTCACCGTGTGTTTATGTCTAACTCGTGAGAATTCTAATAAACCCACACATTCTTAGCCTTGATACCACATAGGTAAGATTTTTAGAAAGATCAAAAGAATAAACTACGATACTAAAGAACAGAGATTCCTACATACCTTGATATTGATATTAATGCAATTTACATATTTATAACCAGCCTACAAAAAAAAAACCGCGGACTTGGAAATTTTTCAACATTGGAAGCACACGTTCACCTTTCGATCATTTTACATTTAAACCTGTTATTTGACTTCCAAGGTAGGGTCTGATAAGAACGAGAACAACGACGAAACTCACAAGGTCGAGTCTTAGGGCAACTGCATCCCAAATGTGAGCACATCCTAAGCCCTTCCTCTAACGTGCGTCGGCCAGTTTGAACAACTCCTTCGAAAGCCTATTGACCGGGTGCACCTCGGGTATAGGCACATTACACCCAAAATCGCTAAGAAGAGCATAGGCTTGAGACCATATAAGTAAATCTACATGCGACTGCCAATTTCCAATATCACCATAATTGTAAGAAAAAATCAATTCTAGGTCTCGAAGGTTGGCTAGGATCAATAATTGCCGTCCCCTAGCTATGTCTCGATGCACGCCGTAGCCATCTTGAAGGCAATGTCCCAATTCACGAAGACATCGATATGGCCAAGGGTGGCAGCTTGATCGCATAGGGCCACTCCGGCCGTAAGATACTTGCGATTCTTTGGTTGGCCGCTGCCATTGAATTGGACTGGGGCCAGAGAGAACAGCGAGGGAGCGTGAGATTGAATAGCGGTTGTTGCCATCAAAGTCAGCCCGCACGCTCGTTTTCTCAAGCAACAGAATCGGATCTGCAACACAGGTTTGGGAAAGTAAGCAGGTCATGGATTTTTTCTCCAAACATCATATCAATACGTATCATATCATGATGTTAACACACACTAGCCCCGGAATTATTGTCGACACCTAAACCAAATATACGCAGCCCATCTCGATTATCTCTTCCAACTCATTGCACAAGTTGAGAGCATTTGGAATTATTATTATTTGTGTTGAGGAAATTTCCTAATAAATTTTGTAGTTGACAAAACTATCCATGTTAATTTTGTAAATCTGATATGTACTCTGAAGTATTTTGATCCAGGTAAATATATTCTGGAAGTGGCAACTTTAATACTTCAAGAGAAATTAACTTTCTGGACGCTTAGATTTTACGAGGTTCAGAAGGAAAATTTCAAACTTTACAAGGTTCAGAACGAGAAATTCGAACCCTACTGAAATAGACACTTAGTCTTTATCTTAAGATGTCATAGACCTTCAAACTCTAATTTTGAAGGACTCAAACTTTACTGAAGACCTACGCTGACTCAAGTTTTGAATGTAAAGTAAGAACAAAAAATTCTTTAGACTCAGAATTTATTCAGAACAAACCATAACAGCTAGTAATCTGGCATGAATTTCACAAAATGAGAGTTTTGATTAACTCAATCTAAGCCTAATTGATTGACAATCAAATATTATGACAAGTATATACCACAACGGATAAAACTCTACTTATTGAATCCAAGATTTTGGTTGTATGGGCAATCAAATTCAATAGAATTCGGATTTTGTCAACCAATGACTACTTAATCCATTTTATACAAATCTGTCCAAGGTGAAAATTGGAAGATGATCTTCTGAAGACTGTCCAACGGCTAGTTTGAAAGTGGATGAGTATAAAAAGGGACCAATGAGAAGCAAAAAAACAGAAGAACAACATTGAGAATCAACAAATCCAAAGTCTGAGTATATTCCGACTCTATTACTTGTCTTTCCTGAGCTAAATACAAAGATTTTGAGGGATACTTTGTACAAGTGATTATATGAAATAGAGAGTTCTATCATTCAATGAGTGATAACAGTTATATCTTGTAATTCTTTTGATCACATAGTGGAATTCAACCAATAGTTTGTCAGCGTGGGAGAGTGGATGTAGGCTTGATCTAAGCCAAACCATTATAACTTCTTGTGTGTAGTTCTCTTTATCCTTAATCTCCTTTTATATTGTTTACACTACACACTATCACATTCATAATCTGAACATTATTCAGACTTTCCTGATTATAAATTGTTTCTGCTTTACATTCATAAAAATCACTCGAATCACCTATTCACCCCTCTAGGTATACCTGCTAGTTATAACAATTTGGATTGAATTCGAGCTTAAGCAATCGATTCTCTTTAGTGGGGGCTGTGGGGACGCAGAATCAAATGAAATTTATCATTTCCAGGGTATTTGAATTGGCCTGCTGTCCTGCAGTGTAGCCGTGCATAAGGTCTGACTGGGTGGAGTTATGGCAAGCCAAATCCTCTTCTTGATTATTACGACCAAAGAGAGAGAATAATTCATCGATTCACGGTTTGGTTAGAGTCCTCCAGCTCGTGACATTTGCCGTAAGCACTTGCCCACTGGTTCTTTATTTCTTCTTCTCTTTCCAAGCGTTGCCAATCGATGAGTTTATGCTGGGGAAGAGGATGGCAAAAGAAAGTCAAAGTCGAACTTCCGTTTTGGTCTTGTTGAAGAGAGACACGCCCCCTTGTATTTGTGAGACGTGGTTTTGGGCTCTGGGCCAATCCATTTTGCCAGGCCAATCGTGAATCCTAAACAATTATTGTATGCCACTTCTTGTCTCTTTAGTTTTCGTCTCTTACATCATTAGATATTTGATGTCAACATCAAGGTTATAACCTCATTTTGGAAATCCTAGAAAGAGTTGATAATCCGAAGGACATCATCCAGCATGCATACCAACTTTAATTTTTATTCTATAGTTTGCAGTGCATTTGCTCGGGTAGATAAAAATGTCATGATATGGGAAATATTATGTGGCGTCTTTCATTCTCTACATTAAGCTATAAGTACGATCGATAATCAAAGAACCATTTTGATAGATCATTCTAGGTCTTTGTTCTTTTCTAATCTTTTCCTAATGAGTTTGGAAAGTAGACACAAGGCATTTTTATGACATCCTACACTACAAAAAAACGAATTTTTTCCGACGAAATTTCCAACGAAAAATTTTGGGAAATTCGTTGGAAAACGAATTTCCAACGAAAAAAAATTCGTGGGTAATTCGTCGTCGCAAAATTTTCCAACAAAAAATTTTAAATTTCGTTGGAAATTTGCGACGAAAATTTTTTCATTGGAAATTTCGTTGGTAAATTAGTGGCTAAATTCCTTGGAAAGTTCGTCGGAAAATTCGTTGCTAATTATTCGTTGGAAAATTCGTGGCAAAATTCATCGGTAATTATTAGTTGGAAAATTTGTTGGAAAATTTCGTTTGTTGCAAATTATTCGTTGGAAAATTGGAAAATTAGATTTGTGGCAAAAATTCATTGGTAATTATTCGTGGGTAAATTGGTGGATAAATTTGTTGAAAATTTTGTTGCAAATTTCGTCGCTAATTATTCGTTGGAAAAGTCATGGGAAATCACATTTCCAACAAAAAAAAATCGTGGGTAATTCAGCGCAGGAAAATTTTCGGACAATTCCGACGAAATTTCCAACGAAAAACTATTTGTTGGAAAAACAAGTTTCCAAAATTTTCCAACAAAAAAAAATTTGTAATTTTCATTGGAAATTTTCCAACAAAAAATTTCAATTTTCGTTGGAATCTTTGTGAGTAAATTAGTGGCTAAATGACTAGGAAGTTTGTTGGAAAATTCGTGGAAAAATTCGTTGGTAATTTTTCGTTGTAAATTTCGTGGGAAAGATTATTTTCAATGAATTTCCAATGAATTTCGTGGAAATTTTGTTGCAAAAATTCTCTGTGAATATTTGTTGCAAATGTCATGGCAAATCGCGCAATTTTCTGACCAAAAAAAAAATTTTCGTTGGAAAATTTGTTGCAAAAGTGTCCGAATAATCATTGGAAATGTCGTTGGAAATCATTTAAACGTCGGAAAAAAAAAATTTTCGTGCGTACTTTGCGACAAAAAAAAAATTCATCACTAAGTTCGTTGGAAATTCGTTGGAAAATTTGTTGCAAATATTTCGTTGGAAATTTTGTTGCAAAGTTGTCGTTGCAAAATTGTTGCAAAAATTTCATTGGAAAATTGGTTGCAACGATTTCGTTGGAAAATTTGCTGCAACGATTTCGTTGGAAATTTTGTTGCAACGATTTCGTTGGAAAATTTGTTGCAACGATTTCGTTGGAAATTTTGTTGCAAAAATTTCGTTGAAAAATTTGTTGCAACGATTTTGTTGGAAATTTTGTTGCAAAAATTTCGTTGCAAAATTTGTTGCAACTATTTCGTTGGAAATTTTGTTGCAAATATGTCGTTGGAAATTTTGTTGCAAAATTTGTTGCAACGTTTTCGTTGGAAAATTTGTTGCAAAAATTTCGTGGGAAACCATAAATATTTTGTTGCAAATTACACCGTTAATTGTTCGTTACAAAATACGTCCGTAATTATTCATGCAAAAAATCATTGCTAATTTGTAGCAATTTTTTTTTGATAAATTGCAATGTATTTTTTTTTGTCGCTAAATTCCGACGAAATATATTCGTGACAAAATTCGTCACTACGAATTTTGTTTCAGGACAATTTGGATTGGAAATCTAATTAGATATGCAATATTAATTTCTACAATGCATAAATTGCAAAGTCTTAGATGATGATAATAGATATTCAATCTCATAATTCATAAAGATAGCTAAGCAAGAATGAACATCAATCAATACATTCAAAACATTGAAAGGACGGGGAACAACCATAAGACCTTTGCAGCTTCGGTACTCGGCATGACATCAGGAACAGCCAGCTGTATCGACACCTGATAAAATATGAAAACATAAATAAAGATATGGAATTTGTCCAAAATATAAAAAAAGCATTTATGCATTGACGTGGAATTAGCTATTAAAAAAATGTTTTTACCTAAGGGGGACTGACAATAAAATTACCAGTATCATCATCATTAGCATCATCACCAATCGCCGCATCATCGTGTGGCTCATCAATATGCCCATGACTGGCTGCATTAACAGGAGGTACATAAGGAACATCATTGCGATCGATATCGAGGCGTCGCATGACATATTGCAGTTGTGCATTCATCACTCTTATTTGTTCGTCCTTCTATCCAAGTAAAAGTTTCATTTCTTCATTCTTCTATACAAGCAACTGTTTCAATTGGCTCAACTCTTGGATCATGTGCTCCTCATGTCGTGTCCTCCTTGCAACAGCTGTATTGGAGGATGAAGTTGCAGCAGCCTTCGTTTTGAACATCCTTGACAAGGATCCCATCCCAAATATTTTTCCTCCTTTCATCCCACCCACTGCCTCCATCCATAATGCCATACTGTCAACCAATGGCTCAGACACAGCAACACCATCACCACCATCACCACCACCACCAGAACCACTAGCAATGCTCATCAAAAGTTGATCATATTTTTCCTATATTAATAGTATAGATAAAAATAAAATAAATTTGTATATATTACCATAAATATTAAAAACATGCATGATTTTCATTCTAGCTTCCATAAAGTCCAAACTATAATCTTACATACCTTAGTAGTTTTTGCCCGATCGCCAATCCATGTCTTATCCTTTTTCTGAAATATGCGTTCAAATGTAGCTATAAATGTGGGTCATGTCCCCAATTCATCCGCCTACAAAAATTTAATAAAAATTAGTCACCATTGAATTAAATGAACTTACAAGTTTAAACAGACTTACCATTCTTCTTCTATGCTCGTCGATGCTGATAGAGCCCCCAGCATATGTGGCTGACGCAGACACATCACTAGAACTAGAAGCACGATTCTTCTTATTCTATTCACATCTTTTCTTATACTTCTCAATTTCCCAAGTTCTCGTAATTTCTATCCAATCGTCCGCTGTAATGAAATCCGGCTTTTCTTTTGTTCTCTTCGCTTTATTTATCACATAACGCATGTGATCACCGACTTTCTTCTTAAAGATTCTTCTAACCTCAGCCTCTTCCATTTCATCCCACGTGAACTTACGCTATAATCAATAACAAAATCAACGAAAATTAATTATAATGGTCATAAGTGAGATATCCCTTACAATGCACCAGACAATTTGTGACAAATTTTATGATTGACCATCAGTATGTTATACTGAACTTACGTTGTGAGAAAATGAATAAAAACAACACTAACCTTGAACTCATTCCACCACAAAGTCTTTATTTCTTTAGGAGTGCTGCTGAAAGTTGTAAACTGCCCTATCCAACAGTTATTGACTATTCTATTAAGTTTCCTCATAACATGCGTAGAATCCGTAAATCTAAAAACATGTTATAACAATATAGAGAATAAGACAATCAAGCATATGGAAAATTGCCTACATGGACAATTTTATATACATCCATAATTTAAATATACATACAAAAATAAATTACTTACGAATCTCCGCATGAGCATATAATGCAATCGGGTCTCTTCTTCCTCATTTGAGTGTTGCACTGATGAAGAAGGTGGTACCCAAGGAGATGGAACTGAAGTAAAATCAGTTCGCATGTCCCGTAGTTCTTCCTGAATATGTTGCTGTGGGTCGGAGGATGGGCCAATGTGTCCGTATTGTTGCTGCTCATATGGTAGAACAGGGTTCGATGGTACGGGCGGGGAAGAGGATGAGGAAGTGGAGAGGCCTGGTCTTCTTTGTGAAGCTCCACCCCACATGTGACCTCCTTGATTATACTGACAATTAGTACAAATGTTAGGCAAATATTAAAAAAAATATGAACAAGTATTAGGGATAAAAAATGAAATCATTTTCCTTACCATTTTATATTAGATATCAAGAAATAAATTTAAAAAATTGAAACTAACAGAGTACCGCCTCTTATAAATAGCCAAGTCACCGGTTCCTCGTCGAAAGAACCTATTATAATTTTGATTAACATCAGATGCCACTAAACTATATAATGAAACATATTTAATTTGCAAAACGAATTATAAGTCTAAGACCAAATTAAAATTGTGTCCGCGATCCCTCCACCCGGCTGGAATCCGGCCGCCACCCCTCCCCGATCGGATTCCGCCCGGAAACCGCCCTCCCCCCGCCAATCCGCCCCCCCCCAGATTTCGGGCCAAACCGCCCATCCCCCCCCGCCGCAAACCCCCCCCCCCCACAATCCGGCCCCGAACCCCCCCTCCCCACGGCCTGACCCCACCAGCGCCCGCCCGCCCCCTCCCCAGGAGGCGACCCCGCCCCCAAAGCGGCGACCCCCAAAGCAGCCCACGACCCTCCCCGCCGGCCGCGACCACCCCCTCCCAGTGCGACCCCACCCAGCAGCCGCAACCCCCTCGCCCCCGTGGCCCCACCACCAGGCCTTGGCCGCCCCGTTCTTTGACCCGTGACCCCCCTCCCCGTCTGGGCAACGACCCCTCCCCAGCACTTGGCCCCCCTCCCGGCAGTCCCCCTCGGGCACAACACCCCGGCGCACCCCTCCCGGCCCGCGGCCCCCCCCATTCCCCACGGCCACAACAATTCGGTTTTAGTACCCGCCACAGGATGGAGATGGCGGGGTGGTAGGCAAGGGTGGCGAGGGGCAAGGTGTCTGGAGGTGGTGACGACCTTCAGGCGTCTGGCCGAGGCGGCAGTGCTGTGAGGTGGTTGAAGAGGACGAGGAGAAAGAAATAATGTTATGGTAAAAATACTCGGTGGATACAAACGTATTCTTACCGAGCAATAAAAACCCGTTTATTCATTTTCGTTGGAAAATTCGTTGGAAATTCCAACGAATTTTGCAACAAAACTAGCAATTCCAACGAATTTTCCAATAAATTTGAAAAAACATTTCGTCGGAAATTTCCAACGAAATTTCCCACAAAATTGAAAATGTTAAAAAAATTTCTAACACCTTTTTTTTGAAATAGCAACAAAATTTCCAACGAATTTACAAAAAAATTATTTTGATGGAAATTTGTAACGAAATTTCCAACAAAATTGATACAACCACAAGAATTCGACCTCACTTTCAATTTCGTTGGAAAATTCGTTGGATTTTCCAACGAATTTTCCAACAATAATAGCAAAAGTATCGAAAATTTTATATTCGTTGGAAAATTCGTTGGAAATTTGTAATGAATTTTCCAACGAATTAAATTTTAACTGCAACCACAATTTTTTAAAAATTCGTTAGAAATTTCCCACGAATTTTCCAACGAAATCAGTTAACATAGAGTTTTTTTACTGAAAATTTAAAGTCATTGGAAAATTCGTGGGAAATTTCCCACAAATTTTCCAACGAATTTAATTTTTCACGGTAAACCAAAAACTTTCAAAATTCGTTGGAAAATTCGTGGGAAATTTCCTACGAAATTTCCAACGACTTTAATTTTTCGCGGTAAACAAAAAACTTTCAAAATTCATTGAAAAATTCACCATCTTTCTCACTTTTTCCAACAACCGTAAATTTCTAACTATAATGTGCTTTAAAATTCGTTGGAAAATTGGTGGGAAATTTCCAACGAATTTTCCAAAAGATAATAAACCATAATAAATTGAATCGTTAAGTAGTTTTGTTGAAAAATTCGTGGGAAATTTCCCACGAATTTTTCGACGACTTTTGTTCAACATAGACTTTGTTAACTTGAAATTTAAATTCGTTGGAAAATTCGTCGGAACTTTCCAACGAATAATAAACCACATAATTGTTACACATAATACAAATTCGTTGGAAAATTCGTGGGAAATCTCCCACGAATTTCTCAACAAAACTACTTAACGATTCATTTTATTATCCGGAAACTTAATATCGTTTGGAAAATTCATGGGAAATTTCCCACGAATTTTCCAACGAATTAATAAAGCATATTATAGTTAGAAATAGTACAAATTCATTGGAAAATTCGTGGGAAATTTCTCACGAATTTTCCAACAAAACTAGTTCACCGTTCAATTTATTATCCGGAAATTAAATTCATTGGAAAATTCATAGGAAATTTCCAATGAATAATAAAACACATAATTATTGTTCCACATAATATAAATTCGTTGGAAATTTTGTGGGAAATTTCCCACGAATTTTCCAACGAAATTTATTTTCGCGGACACCAAAAAGTTTTGAAAATTCGTTGGAAAATTCGTGGGAAATTTCCCACGAATTTTCCAACAAAATGATTTCACCATCCACTTTGTTATCTGGAAAATTAATTTCGTTGGAAATTTCCAAAGAATTAATAAAGCACATTACCAAAAAGTTGTGAAAATTCGTTGGAAAATTCGTGGGAAATTTTCCACGAATTTTCCAACGAATTTTATTTCACCATCCACTTTTGTATACGGAAAATAAAATTCGTTGGAAATTTCGTTGGAATTTTCCAACGAGTGTTCCAACGAATTAATAAAGCACATTATAGTTACACATAGTACAAATTCGTTAGAAAATTCGTGGGAAATTTCCCACGAATTTTCCAACAAAACCAATTCACCATTCAATTTATTATCCGGAAATATAAATTAGTTGGAAAATTCGTTGGAAAGTTCCAACGAATTTTCCAACGAATAATAAACCACATAATTGTTAGACATCATACAAATTTGCTGGAAAATTTCCCATGAATTTTCCAACGAAATTTATTTTGGCAAACACCAAAAAGTTTTGAAAATTAGTTGGAAAATTCGTGGAAAATTTCCCACGAATTTTCCAACGAAATTTATTTTCGAGGAAACCAAAAAGTTTTGAAAATTCGTTGGAAAATTCATGGGAAATTTCCCACGAATTTTCCAACAAAATGATTTCACCATCCACTTTGTTATCCGGAAAATTAATTTCGTTGGAAATTTCGTTGGAAATTTCTAACGAATTTTTCAACGAATTAAAAATCACATTATTGTTAGACATTAAACAATTTCGTTGGATAATTCGTTAGAAATTTCCCACGAATTTTCCAACAAAATTAGTTCACCATCCACTTAATTAACCGAACATTTAAATTCGTTGAAAAATTTGTTGGAAATTTCCGACGAATTTTCCAATGAATTAGAAAGCATATTATTGCTAGACATAATACAAATTGGTTGGAAAATTCGTGGGAAATTTCCCACGAATTTTCCAACGAAATCAATTTTAGCGGAAAAACAAAAACTTTTGCAAAATTTATTGAAAAATTCGTGAGAAAATTTCAACTGAATTTTCCAACGACTTTAATTTAGTAAACGAAAATTGAATTTTGTTGTAAAGTTCGTTGGAAATTTCGAATGAATTTTGCAGCGTTTTTTAAATTAACCGAAAATAAGGTTTTCCAATAGGAAATTATTACAAAACAAAATTAATATACCAAATTGTGAAACTATTGTAATATCAGGCTAATTAGCGACATATTGTCATGCTAACAACAACGAGAACAATAACAATAATAATTACGACAACGGAAATATTAAAAAGTACTACAACAACAAAATACACATGTCACATTACTAGTAATAATTAGACATAATTAGTAAAAAGTCGCAAAAATCATAATCTTCATCTTCATCTTCATCTGCATCTTCACCTTCTTCTTCTTCTTCGTCTTCGTCTTCGTCTTCGTGTTCGTCTTCATCTTCTTCCTGATCCTCATCTTCATATTCTGTCTCCAAATCACTTTGTGTACCAACTTGAAAATTTGATTCCCGAATTTCAGTTGGATCTACATCGATCATCACACCAGATGGATCTCGTAAAGTAGGAATGTTATATTCAGCAGTTTCGTTAATGTTACGAACTTTCTCTTGTTGATATGCTGTATCCTTCCAGCGTTCCTCGATTTTCTTTCTTGCTTTGGTTGTATATACAGCCTACCAATCGACTTGTCACGCTTCAAACTAGGATATGATGCATAATAGACTTGAATTGCTTGTTATGCCAAGACAAATGGTTCATATTTCATATATATTTTCTTGTGATTTATTTCAACCAAATTAAATTTGGCATGCACATTCATTCCTTTCACGAGGTCGAACCACATGTACTTAAATAAGATAACTCGCATTAACGGTCCATGGTACTTAATCTTTATGATTTCATCCAACAAGCCATAAAAATCACCTTGCGAATTGCCATCATTGGATGACTGAACACACACCCCACTATTCATTGTGGCCTTTCCCATTCCATAATCCCGAGTGTGAAAATTATAGCCGTTAATGAAATATGCTGGCCAAGTTCGTACTCTTGACTTTGGACCCCACGACAGATGATATAGCATTCCTTGATGTCCAACTTGAGCATCAATATTGTGAACCTAAGGTGCCACACACGCAATGTCAATAATATATATTTCAAAATATGATGTATAAAAAATTCGAATAAACAAGATTTCGTCCACATTTAACTTACATATGTTTTGAACCATGTTGCAAATTGTTCCTGGACACAAACGGTCAAACTCATTTGGTGGTAATCCATACATTGAATTTCAGAAATTCTTAGTAACAAATACCATTTATGTATTAGCAATGGTTTGACACAATTATTTGACGTATATGTCGCAAATATACACTTACTCGAAGTATGGCTGAACTTCTGGACAGTTCAATAAAATATATGTATGGGCTGCCAGCTTTTCTTCACCTGTTAAATGACGAAACTTACATGTGCCGCTAGGTCGACCCAAATAATTGAAAATATAGAATGATTTGCAATTGGGATCAATGGGACCCTCATCATTTCTTCCAGCTTTCCGCCTCTTGCACTGCATGTGCGGCTCAAAATAGTATGATGCAAATATTGTCACTTTTTCCACAATATATGCATTACAAATTGAAGCTTCGACACATGCCTTATTCTTCACTTTTTTCTTCAAATGATATAAGAACCTAGTTGCAGTAGCAAACAGTTTATCGTTACAGAATATGATCATGAAGTAATTTCACATTTAATTAAAAAAAATTACCTCTCAAATGGATACATCCATCGAAATTGGACGGGACCTGCAACTTTGGCCTCATAAGGCAAGTGAACTAAGAGATGCTCCATTGAATCAAAGAATGATGGAGGAAATATTCTTTTTAAGTTGCAAAGAATAATTGGAATATCTCTCTAGTTTCTCCATGTATGATGATTTCAATGTTGTTGAGCAAATATCATGCAGGAAATTACTTAACTCTGTAATGGCGCCCCATACAAAGTTTGGTAAAACTTCCTTTAAGGCTATCGAAATTAATATTTCCATAAATATGTGACGATCATGACTCTTCATACATGTCAATTTGCATTCATTCCTGTCAATGCATCTACCGAGATTGGAAGCATATCCATCAGAAAATCGCACCGATTTCAATCATTGACAAACGACCCATCTCTGCTCTTTGTCTAATGTATAAACTACTTTGGGTTTCGATCCCCTGCTGCTTGCATCCGCATCTAGTGTTGGTCGATCGCAAATATCCTTCATATCTTTTCTTGCGTTTAAGTTGTCTTTTATTTTTCCAGTGACATCCATCGCAGTATTTATGACATTATCGAAAACGTTCTTCTTTATGTGCATGACGTCAAGATTATGATGAATAAGATGGGCATTCCAATATGGTAGATCCCAAAATAAACTGCATTTAGTCCACTTATGTATACTTCCGTACGCAAAAGTTGCGCCATGCGGGTTTTCAACAACAGTTGGAAACTTTTGCACGCATTCCCATATCTGATGCCTGGTCAACCTCAACGGTGGATGTGTTCTTTCGATCCTATTCTTGATAAACTCTTTTTTATTCTTTTTGAATATATGATTAAGCGGCAAAAATTGCCTGTGACAATCAAAATAGCAGGCCTTCTTACCATGTTTTAATATGAAAGCCTTCGATCTCTCCATACAAATTAGACATCCTAAGATCCCAGCTGTACTCCATCCAGATAACATTCCATAAGTGGGGAAATCATTTATCGTTTAAAGAAGCACAGCCTTCATTACAAATGTTTGGTCAGTAGAAACGTCATACATAAGGACACCTTCAACCCATAGCCGTTGTAACTCTTCAATCAAAGGTTGCATATAAATATCTATGGCCTTTTTCGGATTTTGCGAGCCAAGCACGATCAATGTCAAAAACATATAAAGTGTCTTCATGCACATACCGGGTGGAAGATTATACGGAGTTAAGATAACTGGTCAACATGAATAACTTTTTCCTGATTTCCCAAATGGGGCAAATCCATCAGTACACAGACCTAACCTGATATTTTGAGGCTTTAGCGCAAACTCGGGTATGTTCTATCAAAATGTTGCCATGCGCCTGCGCATCCGAAGGATGACACATTAGATCCTCTTCTATTTTCATGATTTGCATGCCAAGTCATGTGTTCAAGAATGGCTTGCGACGCAAAAGCCTTTGCAACCTAGGGATTAACGGCAAATAAAACATTTGCTTGCATGGTCTACGCTTCTGATTACGACCCTGCCTCCTGTTAATTTTGTACCTGGGTTGATTACAGAATTTGCAAGATTCTGCATATTCATCATCTCTTCAATATAACATACAATCCATAGCAGATACATCAATTCGTATAACCGGAAGACCTAAGTTATCCACCAACTTTTTCATATCATAAAAGTCATTTGGCATGATGTTATCACAAGGCATTATTTCTTGCATCACTTCAACAAAAAAGTTGAAGCAATCCACGAACACATTATGCTCTGCCTTGATATTTAACAGTCTTGCTGTCATTGATACCTGTGTGTGGTTGTCACAACCTGTCCATAAAGGTTCATCTGCCGTTTTCAACATTTCTTGGAAATGATTAGATTGAGAAGTTCCGCCACACACATTCTCATCACAACCTGTAACTCCTATCTCTTCCAATTCTACTCCATGACTAGTTCCCACTTGTTCAGGTGCATGAGTAAAACTAGTACTTGCATGATTCAATTCTAAATACAAATTATGACAGGCTTAATCAAACACCATTCCCTGATATGAATTCAATTATTCGAAATAGCTACATTCTTCTTTAATTGAAAATTGATCGCTTCTTCGATATCCATCATCATATATAAATGGTTCACCATGGTTAGTCTAATTATAATAGTTCGGAGTAAATCCAAATCTACAAAGATGTTCTCTAACTTTATCAATGTCTTGAAATTTTCCATTACTGCACTTTTTACATGGACACCTTAATTTATTTTCATTCATAAACTAATATTTTGTACTAGCAAAGTTCAAAAATAGTTTTACCTCGATACGAAACTCATCAGTCAATCCTCGCCGTCCAGGTAAGTTCTTATTATACATTCAACCCATGTCTCTTTGCATTTTGTCTGTATAAAAATAAAAAAAATTGTCCTGAGTTATTCAACATATCATATATATTAATAAAAACCATAAAATGCAAAAAATTACAATTATGTTGTTTACGAAATAATTACTTTAAACTTGAAAAATTCGGAAAATTTACCATGTCAAGAAAACTTACTAAGTATTTGGCTGAAATTTTTGTAGTAGAAAGTAGACAATTTGATGAGAATTGCAACGTTCAATTGATTTGTGAGACCTTCCAATGGACACGTACCTAAAATAAAAAATAATTACATAAGATTCGTCCATAAAATACATTTTATTTTTTCCTTTCTTTTTCTTTCCCTTTTTTTTTCCTTTCTTCTTAGCCGGGTTCGCAACCAACGAGGTTATGGGCATCTCATAGATATGATCAAATTTCCAACGAATTTTGCAACGATTTTCTATTATGCCGAACAATAATATAGTATTCAATTTGTTCTAAAATTGGTGGGAAATTTTGCTTCGAAATGTGTACAAATCATTTTGGAACGATTTTCTATTAATGAATTGGTTTTTTGATTCGATGCAAAATTCGTTATAAATTTTCGAACGAATTTTGGAACGAATTTATATTAACCCGAACAAGAAGGTGTTTTTTGACTTATTTGAAAAAATAAAGGGAAATTTTTCACGAATTTTGCAACGAAAGTAGCACACAACAAAATTAATGTATCGAATATTAAAATTCGTTGCAAAAGTCGTTGGAAATTTCCAACGAATTTGGTAATGAATTTCGAATATGCCTAAAAATAATTTGTTCTTTGAATTCGTTGGAAAATTCGTTGGAAATTTCAAACGAATTTTGCAACGAATTTTGACAACATGCGGAATAATAAGGTTTGACATAAATTCGTTGGAAAATTCGTTGGAAATTTCTAACGAATTTTGCAACAAATTTTGACAATATGCTGAATAATAAGGTTTGATATAAATTTCGTTGGAAATTTCCAACGAATTAAAAAGCACATTATTCTTAGACATGATACAAATTTGTTGGAAAATTCGTGGGAAATTTCCCACGAATTTTCCAACAAATATATTTTTCATGAAAACCAAAAACTTTTGAACATTCGTTGGAAAATTCGTGGGAAATTTCCCACGAATTTTCAACAAAAAATTTATTCCACCATTTACTTTATTAACCGGAAATTTAAATTCGTTGAAAAATTTATCGGAAATTTCCAACAAATTTTCCAACAAATAAAAAGCATATAAGACATAATACAAATTGTGTTAGACATAAATTAATTTTTATGAAAAGCAAAATGTTTTGAAAATTTGTTGGAAAATTCATGGGAAATTTCCCACGAATTTTCCAACGAAATTGGTTCACCATCCACTTTATTAACCAGTAATTTAAATTCATTGGAAAATTTGTCGGAAATTTCCAATGAATTTTCCTACGAATTAAAAAGCACATTATTGTTAGACATAATACATATTGGTTGGGAAATTTGTGGGAAATTTCCCACGAATTTTCCAAGGAAATTAATTTTCATGGAAAAGCAAAATATTTTGAAAATTTTGTTGGAAAATTCGTGGGAGATTTCCCACAAATTTTCCAACGAAATTACTTCACCGTCCACTTTATTAACCGAAAATTTCAATTCGTTGCAAAATTCATTGGAAATTTCCAACGAATTTTGTAACGAATTTCGACAATATGAGGAAAAATAATGTTTGATATAAATTCGTTGTAAAAATCGTGGGAAATTTCCCATGATTTTTGCAACAAAATTAGAACACAACTTAATTAGAACACAACTAAAATAAACTTGAAAAAAATTGGTGACAAATACCATGCCAAAAAGACTTCTTAAGTATTATCAAGTATTTGCGCAGGTCGGTGAGATTACTTGGAAATTGAGGTGCTTACCGTGGCTGGAAAGGCGGATGGCAAGGGCGGCGGCGGCGAGGAGGACCGCGAGGAGGATGGCGAAGAGGACGACTAGAAAGAGAGTTTGTTGACTAAAAAATTCTTGGTACACACGAAATGTTTGTTGCTGAATATATAAACATGTTTTCCAACGAACTTTGCAACAAATTAAAAATTTCCAATGAATTTCACCTTTTCAGCCAATAATTGAACCAAGTTATTGTCGTTGGAAAATTCGTCGGAAATTTCCGACGAATTTTCCATCGAAATTAAAAAATAATTGCACCAACAAATTCATTGGAAAATTTGTTGGAAAATACAACGAATTTTGCCACAAAAATAGTACAAACAAAAAATTATTGCACCGAAAATCGAAATTTGTTGCAAAATTTGTGGATAATTTTCCAACAAATTTCATTGAATAAGAACACTCGGTGTTTTAAATTGTTGGAAAATTCGTTGGAAATTACCAACGAATTTTCCAACGAATTTCATTGAAAACGAAGTACATGTGTTTTATATTCGTTGCAAAATTCGTTGGAAATTACCCACGAATTTTGCAACGAAATTATTACACAACTAATTTAATGTAACGAAAATATAACTTCGTTGGAAAATTCGTTGGAAATTTCCAACGAATTTCATTGAATAAGAACACTCAGTGTTTTAAATTGGTTGGAAAATTCGTTGGAAATTACCAACGAATTTCATTGAAAATATATGTGTTTTATATTCGTTGCAAAAAAATTTGTTGGAAATTACCCACGAATTTTGTAATGAAATTATTACACAACTAATTTAATGTAACGAAAATATAAGTTCATTGGACAATTCGTTGGAAATTACCAACGAATTTCATTGAATAAGAACACTTGGTGTTTTAAATTGGTTGGAAAATTCGTTGGAAATTACCAACGAATTTTCCAACGAATTTCATTGAAAACGAAGTATATGTGTTTTTTATTCGTTGCAAAATTCGTTGGAAATTACCCAAGAATTTTGCAACAAAATTATTACACAACTAATTTAATGTAACAAAAATTCGTTGCAAAATTCGTGGGTAATTTCCAACGACTTTTCCAACGAATTAAAAAACCGGTTTTTGTTTGGCATTTTTAAATTCGTGGGAAAATTCGTTAGAAATTTCCAATGAAATTTGCAACAAAACTAGTAAATGGGGCATCTTTCAAATTTGTTGGAAAATTCGTGAAAATTTCCAATGAATTTTCCCACGAATTTTAATTTTTCCACCAATTATTTTATTAACCGGAAATTTTCATTGCAAAATTTGTTGAAAATTTCCAACGAATTTTCTCACGAATATAAAAATGCCCAACAATACCAGGTTTTTTTGAATTTGTCGCAAAATTCGTCGGAAATTAGCAACGAAAAAGTTTTCGTCTGAAAATTGGTTGGAAAATTGCGAGGAAAAATGTTTGTCGCAAAATTCGTTGGTAATTTCCAACGAAAAATTTTCGTCGCTAATTTCCAACGAATTTTCCGACGAAAAATTTTTCGTCGCAAAATTCTGATGAATTTTCCAACGAAAAATTTTTTTTTTCGCTAATTTCCGATGAATTTTATGTTTCGTTGGAAAATTTGTCGCAAATTTCCAACGAAAATTTTTCGTCGCAAATTTTCGTGGCAAAAATGCATTTTTTTTTGTAGTGCTAAGTCTCATATTAAAATGAAAAAGAAACTTTTATGTCATAGATAAATAATTACCCATCTCTAATTGTTGTATTCCTTTTGAGTTTTTAGGGCTTGAAGCAATGGAACGAGCTGGGAGTATTAGAAACAAAGATATCGAAACACATGCAAAACAAGATAATAACCTTTTATTTATAACCTTCCTTTGGTTTTGTTTATTTTTATTTTATCCTGATACTAAACTTGATCTCACGCACCTTCTTGTTTTTTTTTAGTTTGACAAATTATTGCGGTCGAAAGCCAAAATTATGAGCCAAATCGACCTATAATTACGGATTCAATTTATACAAATTGGGACTAGTGCCCCTCTGAGCTCTTCAAGGCTCTGCCTCTGCCCATCTGCTCTCTCTATGGTTCCATCGCTATCGGAGTTTCACCATGCTTTGTTGATTATATCTGCATTGCCGGTCTACGAGAAAAGCAATGATAAATATCATGTACTGGAGTCTTTTATTACAACTTGTACAAGCTTTTATTATGTTAAGGTCTATCCGCATTGCTTAAATACTATGTTGCAGTGGATTTCACACGAACGTAGCGCCCATCCAATTAACAATTCTACTTTAGGTGGTGAATTTCCAAAGATCACAGAAGAGCAAAACCTTTTCTTAGTCGTGACCACAAGCAATGGTTTGCACCAGAGGCCAGTTACTAAAGCTGGAAGTTTTGGGATATGATTGGTCTTGTAGCCAACTGCTAATGTAATTGCCGCTTTGGTTCAATGTCCATAAGCTAGTCCGTTATGCAGAGGTGACCGCAACTTCACTGGTTGACATCACAAGCAAAAGAATTCGAATCAGTTCTTCTACTTGCTAGATCAACTAGTACCGTGGGAAAGGCAAGATTTTGAATGAAATCCATGGCGTTCGGGACTAATTAGCCAAATCACTTTAAGACATTTTCAGTTATTCTAGTCACACATGGTTTGTAATGTCAATCATGTCAAAAGGACAGGCAAAGGAGGAGAAATAGTTTATGCAGCCTTCTTCTCGAGGGCTTATAGTGACCTTGTTATATTTGCAAGGTATTCCGGCTCAGTGTGTTACTTGAACGATGATAGCAACCCAAAGTACTGCGGCCTCCGCTACGGTAATGGCAACTGGGATGAATGTGAGGTTGTTCTATTAGTCGCTTTTGAGTTTTGCATATAGCTGGAAGCCCGTTGTATGTATGGATCTTTTTTATTCTTTGACATCGTGTTCGATTCTTTGTTGTATTGATGATCTTAGGCACGTGCATTTTTTCAGAGCCCAGACTGACTAGGGTTGTTTCATATTGTTCTGCAAAATCTATTGGGAGATTAAAATGTCATAAGTTTAGCCCATCGTGTGAAATTGAGTGTTTTTTGGTACGGGGAGGAGATGGTGCATGGACAAGTTGCCAATTGCCATTTGATGGCTCTTTGGATAGAACTCGTGCTGTGAATTTTCAGGGCAAAAAACTTAATAATGGCAGCTTCTTCAAAACTACATCAGTGTGTAGAAACTTTCAAGAGGCTACCCCATCCAATTTTGAAGTGTTGCAACTTTAAAAAATATATATCACCAAGCACAGAAGTTTCAATGCACTTCACAGGACAGTTAAACGCAACACAATTATCGTTGAACCACAACGATACGAAATAGGCTCTAGTAGCCCATTATCCAATCATGCTATGTAACAAAGAAAAAGGGGATGATTTCAACCATCAATTCAAGATGGAATCGCCCGATTGTTGTTTCATTAGTTTACATTTACACTTGTGATTTGACTTTCAATCCAAGGCCTGAAATAGAACAAATAATTCATCACACGAGATCAAAACAAAACTAAGCCTAGACTTAAGATGATCGCACCCCGGATGTGAGCATATCCTAAGCACTTTCTCCATATGCCTCGACCCTTGAACCATTCCTTCAAAAACCTATGACCCAGTCCAACTCGAACGGTGCAAAATGCACTCAAAATCACTATGAAGAGCATAGGCTACAACTTCTTGTTAGTGGTCCGTCCAAGAAATCAATCAAGGTTGATACTTTAATATTAGTTGTGGATTATGTTTAGTGAACCTAAGTAGTCATAATATCTTGCTAGAGACCGCTTACAATAGCGAAACTTTTGAGCACACTGCTAATATTTTGAATCTATAGGGTCGCACACAATAGATTAATATTTTCTACTTCTAAAAATAAGGAGTAGATTTTAATTTATTCTCCTATTCAACTTATCTACGATGTTGTGCATGTTATGAGATAACGATTAAATATACGATTAAATGTGGATATTTTGGCGGGCCCAAATCACCTAGTCCCACTTCTTTTAACAAGAAGAGCCCCTTGGCTCTTCTTGTTAAAAATATCAAACAAAATGTTATTTTGGGATCACCTTTTATCAATTTACTTCAGCCTTTTAAAGTTTCTGGAAAAGGAATCGAAACAGAAACTTTAGGCAAAAGAATATGTTTTTGATTTCATTTCAAAACCCCAAACCAGGAATTTAAATACTCTTCAAAAACACTCTATTTCTGAAATTAATTGCATGATCCAAGATAAAAAAAACTCATCTTCAATTTCTCTAAGAA
This sequence comes from Syzygium grande, assembly GCA_024733475.1. Classification (NCBI taxonomy): domain Eukaryota; kingdom Viridiplantae; phylum Streptophyta; class Magnoliopsida; order Myrtales; family Myrtaceae; genus Syzygium; species Syzygium grande. The sequence continues at coordinate 26,645,397 of JAMXDD010000006.1, read as the reverse complement.
GATCTTGATTATAAAAAGATTGACAAAAATCTTTCTGAAATGAGTCTTTAGAAAAAGATTTCCAATCTTGAAAATCAAATCAAGGATTCCATTTGTTCTAATATTCTCAATGGCTTTTGGTCTCGTAAGTGTCACATAGTGGAATTACCTTATGAACCAGGATTTTCGAAAAAAGACATTCCAACTAAAGCCAGACCTTCCCAGATGAATCACGAAGTTCTAAATTTCTGTCAAAAAGATATATAGAAACTTCTTGAAAAGAAGCTTATTAGGAAAAGCCAATCACCTTAGAGCTGCTCTACTTTCTATGTCAACCAAAATGCTGAACTAAAAAGAGGGGTTCCAAGATTGGTAATAAATTACAAACCTTTGAATATAGCCTTAAAATGGATAAGATATCCAATTCCTAATAAAAAGGATTTATTAAATAGACTTTATGATGCAAAAATCTTTTCAAAGTTTGATATGAAATCAGGCTTCTGGCAAATTCAAATTAGTGAAAAGGACAGATATAAAATAGCCTTTACTGTTCCTTTTGGCTAATATGAATGGAATGTTATGCCTTTTGATTTAAAAAATGCTCATTCTGAATTTTAAAGGATAATGAATGATATTTTTAATCATTGTTCTGATTATATTATTGTTTATATTGATGATGTTTTAATATTTTCTGCATCCATAGAAAAACATTTTAAGTACATCAATCATTTTATTAATATTGTGAAGAAAAATGGTTTAGTAATTTCATCTACTAAAATATCTCTTTTCAAAACAAAAATTTGATTTCTAGGACATTACATCCATCAAGGTACTATTATATCTATTGAAAGATCAATTATATTTTTTGAAAAATTTTCTGATGAAATCAGAGATAAAAATCAATTGCAAAGATTTTTAGGAAGTTTGAATTATATTATTGAATTCTTTCCTCGCATCAATATAATTTGCAAGCCACTCCATCAAAGGCTCAAGAAGGATCCTCCTCCATTTTTAGGACTTTGAATCCATTATTGATATTGTAAAATAATTTGCAAGCCATCAAAAGTGGGATCCTCCTCCAAGGAAATTCCATTGTTTACATTTAAGGAAATTCCTTGTTTACATTTAGCTGATCCCTTTGCTTTTAAAATTGTTGAAACTGACGTTTCTTATATTGGTTATGGAGGAATTCTTAAACAATCTAAAAACAATAAAAAACAAATTGTTCAGTTTGTCTCCAAACATTGGAATGATTGCCAAAAGAATTACTCCACGATTAAAAAAGAAATTCTCGCTATTGTACTTTCTATTTCTAAGTTTCAAGGAGATCTTTTAAATAAAAAATTCTTATTACGAATTGATTGCAAATTTGCAAAAGATGTCTTACAAAAAGATGTCCAAAATATTGCTTCAAAACAAATTTTCGCCATATGGACAAGCCATTTTATTTGTTTTTGATTTTGATATAGAATTTACAAATGGAACTTCGAATTCTCTCCCATATTTTCTCACATGAGAATTTTTACAGGGAAAATGCCTCCCAAGCCACCTGACAAGCCTACCAGAAGAAATAAAGGCAAAGAAATTGCCAAATCTTCCTCAGAGAAAAAACCTGGCTTGACCAACATAAAGACATGGCTGCAAGCAACTACCTAGCCATCTTTGAATACCACTACCATTTCTACTTAGGCCAAACCAGACCTTGAATTGTCTCTAAGATCACCTTTTGATGTTACTAAAATTTCTCATGAAGAAGCTTTACAACTCCTCCAAAAAGCTTTCAATAGTCAGACACAATCGTCAACAGCACTAGTAAGTTCTGAACCTTCTCCAATTGCTACCCAAAAGCAAATGAGAAAAAGAATTTCTAGTGAGGTGGTTATTCAGTCGACTCAGACAACCCCTCCTGAACTTAAATCAAGATTCTTTCCTAAAACAAATTTTGATACCATCTGTAATATTGAAAATGGATTTTATGATAAAACCCTTATGGTTTTGCTAAAAACATGTTTTCAGAAAAATTTTATATCCTCCTTATGACATTTACAAAACCGTCGAATTTTATGAAAGGATCTTGACAGAGACAGAATCTGTCTCTTTTAAACATTTCTCCGATAAAGGCCATATAAATTATTCTAAAGCCATTCTGCACAAGGTCATCCACCCTCGAGAATGGAAACCCAATCCCCTGGCCATGAGGAAATTCAATGTCAAGATGACTGTCGCGACTCCCCGAACCGGCCCCGAGGCCTAAGGGGTTAGGCTAATGGATTACTAGGCTGAACCTAGCTCGGGCTCTCCCAAACCCATACCAATTCGTGACTTAAATTCACGTTGTTAACATGCAAATCGATTTCATCTAGGAGTCGCCACTAACCAGTTTTTTGATAGGTCGATTACACACCTAAGTAAAGCACGGGAGAAAAGCTTCACTTCTACGAACTAGAGATTCAACAGGTACGGGAACTTGATCACACTAATCGACTAATTAGTGCCCTTTCGATATCTAATCTTGTTCAATTTACCACCCAACATGTTCTCACTAATCGGGAACCTCAAAATTCCGTTCCTAACTAAGCTAAGGAAAGTAACGATTAATATCTAAACCTAAACATGCATAATCCACTACATGCGAGGTTAATTTTAAATGTGCAATTCAAAGTATGTAAACCAAGCATTGTGTGACTAAATATGACACTAAACGCACAATAGGGCAAGAAAAATCAATTCCAAAACTCAAATGAATTTTCTGATTTTTGATTTTTTTTAATTTTTAATAATTTTTTTAAAAAAAATTTCGAAATTTCTTTGAAAATTTTTTTTAGAATTTTTTGGAATTTTTTCTCAAAAAATAAAATAAAATAGAATAAAATTCGAGCCTTTTTAAAAAAAAGTTTTAAAATTTTTATTAAATATTTAATTTTTTAAATATTAAAATAATACAATATTAAAATAAATCGGGTCCGGGTCGGATCTCCACATTCGACCTGAACCGAGACTGACTCGGGCACGCCGGCCCGGGTCCACGACCGGACCGGGTTCACTTATTGAGCCCGGTCTGGTAAATAACACAAATAGGGCCCAGCTTGGAAAATTTTTTTTTTAAACAAAACAAATGAGGCTCAAAGCCCACTAAAAATAAAACCTAGCTTCGGCCCACCCGCGAAAAGCCCACCTTCTTTCGGGTCTAATCCCGTCAGATTTAG